>NNCF01128686.1:0-29584 GCA_002313205.1 Laupala kohalensis
ATGTGAACTAACAACATTAACAACGATTCGTAATGCGTAACACACTTTACTTAATTTGGAATTAAGATTGTCAACGTGACAATTCCATTTGAGATTGTCTTGAATATGAAGACATAAAAACTTTCATTAGTAATAGTTTTTAATTGTGTTCCGTTTAAAGAAAGAGAAACCTGGTGTAAAGATTTTGTGATAATATTGTGAAATGATATAGACACTGTTTTGTCAGTGTTTACAATGAGGCGATTTCCATGGAACCAAGACGAGAGGTTAGACATAACTTTATTAGCATTGGCGTGTTTACATAGTAAATTAGTGTCATCGGCAAAAAGAACCATTTTGTAATCTGATGTGGATGGTGACATGTCGTTCACATACAATAAAAAGAGTATAGGGCCGAGAATTGATCCTTGGGGTATTCCGCAAGTAAGAGGCTTTGATTCTGAAAGACAACGCTGAAGTATTTTATTTTTAGTATAGGAATTTCTACCTGTTGATATCTATCTTTTAAATAGGAAGTCAGCCACTGATGCGCAAGTCCACGAATGCCAGAAGATTGTAATTTTGAAAGGAGAATTTCGTGATCAATGACATCTAATACTTTAGAAACACCCTGAGGATTTTCTCCATGGTCAAGAGAAGTGGTAACCTCATTTAAGAAATAAAATACAGCGCTGGAGGTGGAAAAGGACTTCCGAAAGAATGTTATATTTTAATAGAAAATCTAGAAGACGCTTATGGAACAATTTTTCAAGAATTTTTGGGAAAGTGGGTAGTGGAGAAATTGGTTGATAATTACCAATTGTTTGATTGATCGATAATTACCAATTGCAATGATTTTGACATATCTTCAATATTCTTTTGTACAGTATGTATATACTAGTCAATTTTTGTTACGTCATAATAACATACTATATAAATGATATTGATTTTTAATGAAATATACTTTACTGTGTTATATACTTCATCTTGGGTGTACGTACTGTTCATTTACAAAAAAAAATGTTTACGCTTACAATTACAATTTAAATGTTACGATATTTCGTAATATCGGTCATGGTACTGTTAAGCTTCCACAAAATACTTATAAATTCAATTCTTGTTCGTTACAATAAACATCAAATCATCAACATTTTTTCCTAAAGTTTATAAATATATATAAATGTCTGAAAAATGTAGATATAATTGTTATCTTCTTTTTTCTTCTTATAACATTCGACCTCCTTCCAGTCATCTCCTAGCACGTGCGCTCCGCAACCGTCATATGTCACGTGTACCCGCCGCAAAGTACTGCACGCGGCTCATGGCTTCACGTAATTTAAATTGACCGCACTCGTCCATCGCGCTGCTGTGCGTTGGAGAAAGGGGGAGTGGGGAAGAGCGGAGGGGGAGGAGGACATGTGGTGACGTAACGAGTCCTTCCACCCCTCTCACCCTGCTTCACACATGTCCACCTCTCTCTTTTCATCTTACACATGCAATTATTAGCAATTAGCTGGCTAAACTAGTCTTTGCATATGGAATCAGGGAGAGAGCCGCAGTGAATCAAAACGGGTGGAGGTGTCTGGGTTGATGGTGGTGGAGGTGATTGTGCTGGAGATAGCCGACACACGTTGGTGATGGATGATGAAGAAATAGGTGTGAAGAGCATGTCTCATAGTAAACTGATTTTTCTTGTCAATGGCATGGAGGTAGTTGGTTACTGACGGAGATGGAAAAGTTATTAACTAATGGTATCGATGAGAAAGAAGAAAAAGGAGTATTTGGAGCAAGGATATTTAAGAGATTGAGAAAAAAATAAGGATGTTCAATTTTATGGCTTATATTAAGGAAGTTGGTGGTATTTTTGGTGAATTAGTGGAGAAGGATCTGAAGATGACTATGTTTCAATTTACATACTTCATGGGAAGAGTAAAATGCAATAGTGTCATAGTATTGAGAATGAAGACAATGCTCTCCAGCACTACCAATTAACGAAACGATAAGTAAAGGTCCTAGCTCAGGGAACAGTGAGAAGCATCCTCAACCATACGGATGGAATCAAATAAAATGTTAACATTGCCAACGATAAGGTCAGTTGCAGAATAACCGTAAGTGTTGGAGAGTTTCGTGATGCCATCGACTAGAGAACCCACGAAGGACCAACCAAAGTTGTCAACACGTCGCGTGACAAACACGCGGAAGATTACACTGGTGGCAGCTGCTGTGACACGCATACGAGTGAGAGTCGCGGACGAATGAGAGAATGTCGACGGCACGGCGCGGTGGGCGTCGACGACCCAAGCGTACGAGGGTGAGAGACTCCACACTTGCGAGATGGAATGGTAGGCTAGGGACTCATTGATACGTATGGAAGCAGAAATATACATTAATATAAATGGTTATCATTCGTAAAGCACGGTGGACAGCGCGGCGCTCGTTGGAGCTGGGGCTAGCAAGCGTGACCGAGGTTGGGAGTCGTTAGTGCAAACTCTTGCACTAAAAAAGGAGATGCACGGAGAGGTGGTCCCACATGTGTCTCCTGTGTCTGAGTAGTTGGGAGAGAAACTACAGACAACTGTGATCAAAGCGAAATTGGAGGTCGAGGTGAAACTGCTATGAGAGTAGTGTCACTTCCATACGCTTCAGCATTTATCCGTGTTACGAAAATATTATATAAAGATTATCTTTAACAATAGAAATTGATAAAATTACGTTTCAAAGTTTAAATCACATAGTATTCCACCTATATTATTGTTTGAGGATGTACAATATTTCAAGTATATTAATTAATTACGCATGCTGAAAATTGTTTAGTTTTACTGAGAAAAAATGATTTTATTTCCTCCGTTATAGTTACTTTCAGCTCATTAATACCATATTTTTGTGATTTATGCAAAGAGCTTTACTGGCCTTCTCTTTGTCGTATGTTGTATTCCTTTTTGCCGTAAATTATTGAATTATTTGACTTGAGAACATTTTCTGCGTAATAGTTTACGCGTCAGTGAAAACATAACCTCAAACTCTTTTGAAATCCTCGTACATCGGAAGAAACCACCCATTCCTTCCTCAATGACATATCATTTCTCGTGATACAAACTTGGGATGCTCCAGAAGTTATCATGATCTTATAATTGTGAACCCGACAATAACAAGACACATTCGCATCCGCTGTGGACCCATTTCCACAGTATTCATCTTAACAAAGAACATAATAATTCTTCAAGAAGCGGTGGAATGTATTCTCAAAATCTTCTTAGACTTCTTAAAATTCGCAGTTGTAAACAGGCTAGCTCAGGAGCCAAACTCTTTCGAAGCCTTGTTACTTTCCAGTTCTCAATCTTAATTGCCTACGTAAGGAAAAATATGAAAAATTTGCCAAGATGATGAGGAGGGAAGTTTTAAGGAATAAGGGTTTCTCGACCGTATAAAATACAAGGCATGTGAATTCTCTTGCCAACAGAAGTATACATTTCTTCCGGTGAAGCAGTAATATCAAGAGCGAGGATTTCAAACAAGTTTATAGCCGAGTATAAAATATAAATTTTCTTCTGTAATATAAAAATATTTGCTTGACGTGGTTCAAGTAAGAATCGGACCATTAAATATATGAAGTTTCGTTCTTATTGGATGGACTAATTATATGCTAGTGTCACTCACGATTTAGTGATTTATTTTTTATTTTTTTTTGCATAATGCTTGCTAACCAAGACAATATAGTTATAACATACTTAGATATTCTTCGACAATCTCATTAAACTACTTTTTAGATTTTCAATTTATTCAATGTTTTCAAGTAAACAGTAATCGGAAAGGCTTATTTTATTGTACATTTTTTATTAGACTCATCTCTCTTTATTTGTTATCATACTCAGACAAAATGTAAGGACATTGCCAACATTGATCCGGTTATAAAGTAAGATCCAAACAATAATCCTAAATAAAATTGTTTAAAAACCATTTCTTTCATTTCTCGGAATATATTTAATATTTATGATTTTTGTTCAAATATTAGTATTCATTTAAGAATAACGCATGCTTCGGGTGTTATATTGTAACTTAATAATATTCGAATTCTTTCAAAAACGACATTGTAACTAGATCTCATTGGAGGTAACGTAGAGTTATATTAGCAACCTGTACCGAATTATTATCTTTTTCTAATTCTGACCTTGGGATCCTGAATCCTGTATTTCAACTGTACTCAAATTGGGAAGGGAAGAAGTTTGGGAAGGAGGGACGTTCGTTACAGAGAAATTAGGAAGTGCTCAACAGACTTTCGTTTAAGGGAAATGGAGAGAAATCTTCCAAATGTCTCACCTAGTAGATCTAAAGAAGAGAGAGATCGGACTTACGCTATCCCGCTTAGCTGTCTGAAGTGAAACTGAGACATGTAGATGGAAAACGTTCTAAGTGCCAAAAATATTGTTTTACAGGAGAAAAAAGCTGATTAATTGATTATAAAATATTATGCAAAAATTATCATCGATTACTTGTTTGAAGTTGCAACCAATGGTGTTTAACAAAATAAAATTTTATCAAAATTTAAAGTGTTGAGTTGAAATCAAAGAGGCAAATAATTAAAATATGGAAAATTTTCGAATTTTTTTAAACAACTGCTCTTGAGGCCCTAATCATTCAGGAATAATTTTGTATAATTCCCTTCTCAAAAATCTAAAAGATACAAATAAATTGAATCTCTTTAAATCAGTGGTTAAAACCTTTTTAATATGTTATTGTTTCTATAATGTGAAAGAATTTACAGATTTTAATAAAAGAAGTTAATGAGAGTTTCAATTTTCTAATAAATATTGTTCTCCACATGACTTCGGATGATGTAAGAGTAGTTAACATCACTTATACTTTATCATGCCAGTGTTATTGTACTCTAGATACTGATTAAATTCCTTTTTTATGCATGTTGATTTTGCTCCTTTTTGTTTTTTAACAGTTTATTTCTAACTGTACGTAACCATGGCACTTTGGTTGTGTGCATTATCTCTGTATCCCCATCCTGTTCCGGGTTTTACTCCGGTTTTCCTCCGGGTAGTGGCGGATTTTCCTTGGGCGGGAATGTCATTAATACTTTTGTTTTATTAATCCCGAATTTTTACTGCACAAATATCTACAATTTATTTTGTAATATCAAATGATAACAGTTAGTATTTATTAAATAATTTCTTTTGTGAGTATTAAACCCGTCACTGCCCGTGGGCCGTTGATTGGAATTGATGGGATGGTCCCTCCCATGTTTCCAGAGAGTAACTAAGTTTATTGACCCCCACGTGGTCATATGCAGTTTGCAACTGATTTTTTGACAATAAAGTTTATTTTATTTATCATGGATAGTAACCGAAAGAGTGTATGTACCACGCCTCATAACCATTACTTTACCTGGCGTACTATAAAATAATAGTAAAAAATAATTTTAAGAAATATAATTTCGATTTACCCGACAGTTATTGCAAAATACGTGTTAGCCATGCGACGATATATACGCCCACGCTATCTTTAGACTGTCATAGCAATTAAACTCTTTACGAAAGGTAATTGGACCGACTGTCACAGCAATGGCAGGGTCAAGGAAAACGCTTTTCCACGATAAAGTAAAATTGGCTCTTAGAATATTTTCCATTTTCAAACCTGAAATATCTTTTGGTAACTGATATCACAATACACTCATAAACTGAATAGGAATTTTTGTTATAGTTATTTGTTCATTTCTCATTGACTACTGTGAAAGAGAACAATAATAATAATAGGAATAAAATAAGAGATTTGTTATTATGTCCTTCTCTCCTTCGGTAAAAACAATTTCAAATGTGGGCGTTTCCAGGAAAGAAATTTTACAGTCAAACTTTGTAGATTACAATTCGTATAAAATGTAATAGTATTTAAATAAGTATTCGAATACCTTGATTTAATTACTATGGAATATCACTTAATTTTAAATATTAATTTTTTTAATTGACTGATGTATTTTCGTGCTATAATCTTTCATTTTCATATTGTATTTTCCTCATGTTGTATTTCGATTTGTCATATATTTAAATGTTTAATTTAGAATTCTTGAATTGGGTCTTAGTTGTTAATGTTAGTATGAATGATTAATTTGTATTTGTTTTAGTATTTTCAGTGATAGGTCACTATATTTTTTAAAATTTTATTTTGTATTTAGCTTTAGGCGTCATAGCTTAAGAGCAGGCCTTGTGGTCTGAGCCATATCACAAATAAATTGATTCATTCACCCAATCTGCTTCACACTACTCTATGTAAAAATTTATCACCCATCAAATCACTGTTACCACTAAACGTACAGATGAGTAAAAATATACTTCTGTAGTTTTTTAACTGACAAATGAACAACCAACGGTGTGCCACCAACTTCCCATTCTCCAGCTGTTCTCGAAACGCAATGCAATGTTAATGCAAGACGCAACAATATGCTCGCTGGCTTGTCGTTTTGCCTGTTGCTATCTCTTCACCAACTCTCATGCGGCTCTCGACGGTCATAAACGTGAGACATTAAAATAGCTAATTAAAAATACGCGTGTTTTCCTTACACAGCACACACTCTCTATTCCGGACGTTTTTTTTTTATTCCAACCCTGTTTATTACCGGGTTTACATATACTCGACTTAAACAAGTTAAGAATTTTTTATTATTTTAATAAACATCTGTAATAACGTGAAAATTGTAAATGAATAAGCAAGTAGTGGTGCGCGTATGTTATAGGATTTTGTTGAATAATTAATGCGTCGGAAGGTCCGCAGAATTTCTGAGACGGTTCCCATGCGTCTCTTTCCGAGGGTCGTGGCGACCTCATTGAAGCTCCAAGGTGTCGGTGGGGACTTCTTTAAGTGGAACACAACCGAGAGGGGTTTTTTCTCAAAAAAATATATTCATGGGATACTTTCATGACGGTGTAATGTTAGAAATTATGAGGTTTTATATCTCGTGTCATGGCTATTGTGGGTTGGTCCTCTCGCATAATTTTAGTTTTGTATAGACATATGTTGATGTTGTTCTCTCTCGTGGATTTATACGAGAAAATGAAGTGCGGTTTGCTAAGAATATAAATGAGTAAGTTGAAGTAGCAACGAGCCGCTTGATGTGTAAAAGTGGAGTCAATATTTGGATGGATTAATTCATTTTCATGAATTGATGGCAATCCAAAAATTGAGAAAGGAAAAAAAAAGTATAATAATAATAATAATAATAACAATAATAACGCAAATTTATTTTGAGTTGAAGTTTAGGCAAATGCCTTCTCTTAAACTTACCCTCTTAGTGAATACATCTTAGTGAAAATCTTAGTGAATCTACGTGGTAAAAATTGTGTATGACATAATCTACGCGAATAAAAAATAAAATAAGAAATAGAAAAGGAAGAAGGTATGACAGTAATGAATTGTGATATAGATCACTTTATTATTAATTGAACACCATGAAAGAGGTTTAATTAGTTACGCTATAGAAAATTCCAGAGGAATGTACAAAAATTAAATTAAGTTAATTGTCAATAATTTATTTTAAGGAGTATAAATATTTTATACTATTTTTTATTAAAGTAATTGTATGAAATTAAACTATTTTCTGCCGCTTTTATATTTTGGGGTGCATTTGCATTTTCAAATTTGCCTTATGCTCAGATAGGGATATCTTATGAGAATATGTGTAAATATTTATGTATATAAACTAACCAGAGGGTTCCCCTTAATATTTAATATTCACAAGTCGCTATTAATCTTTTTTTATAAATGTCGTTATTGAATTCCACAACAAATAACGTCCAATATATAATCAAATTAAATAAATAGTGTAAGACTTATACACTGATCGTCCGTACAAGGTCGTGAGTCTTGCAGTATTAATTTAATCTGGGGTTATTGAATCTTTGTAAACTGGTCCTTACAAACTCTTCATTCAAATTCAATGTGTTATTAAGAATATAACTTTTATAATAAACTCAATGTATTTAATGGTCTTGAGGCATGGGAATGAGTATTCTTGTAAAATAGAGCGGAATTAATTTTTTATACGTTCCAAACAGAATGTATTTTCTTCGGTAAGTTTTATATATATCATTGTGGAGGTACATGCTTGGATAATGAACGTGGTGCAAGCTCGAAATTTATATTACACAGCTATATTTAATGAGATGTTTAAAATTTAATTATATTTTTTTGTAAATTTTAAAATATTTGATGAAATCTTTTTACACACGAATGTTTATTATATCGGTATTTCCAATATTATCCAACAAAATTTTCAATTTATTATTACCTATACATTCAACCTTCATTTCCCTAATAACTCCTGTAATACTGTTCCGTACCAATATTTCAATGTAATTTAGTTTGTATCCTAACACGAATTCTTTTTCTTTGACGGAGACCAAGAGTTACTGACATGATTGAAAATTTACAAAGCAGAAATTAAATCTGTCGTTTGAATGAGCAAAGCAAGAATCTTGCCTCTTGATAAGTTTTTCATTTTCTTCCTTAATATGTTCTCTCAGCTTTTTATATAATAAGGATGCGTCTCTCCTTAACTCGACTCTGCTATTGAAGACATTAAAATTGGATTTTAAATCATGTTTAATCTTCATTGGTTTTTCTGATAGAAGTCGCTCTTGTCTATTCTTTTACCTTCATCGTTCGCTCTGAAAAAATCATTTTGAAATTTTTTACCCATTTTCAAGTTTATTCTTCCGTAAAGAAACTTGTTAACCGGTTTATTGTAACATAATTGGTGGGGAATGGGAATTTGAATTTGCTTGGAAGAAAGAGGTTATTTATTTTCTGAGAGTATCAGCCCTGGGCATTCAACTTCAACACAGGAACAATTAATAATTTATATTACTTACAAAGAAGTGTTTTCAATTGATTTTTTTAAAATATTTGGGTCGCTATAAAACAAACATTTATGACATCTCGTTTAACCTCTACGCACATTTATCACTTCGCCTTGATCGTATTCAAGTGGGGGGGGGGTCACAAGGGTCATGACTCCTCCCAAAACATTTGAAATGTTCATTAAAAGAATGCATTTTCCTTCAATAATAATGTATTTTTTATATATACAACCTTAACTGAACTCTTGGACCCCATTGGACCTGAACTCTTAACTGACAAAATTGAAGTTGATAAATGACATACTTTGTAAAAGTGTTACAAGATTAATAATTGTTATTAGTTATCATTGGTATTGTTATTAATAATACCAGGTTAATAAAATTAACAATACCATATTGATAAAATTAATAGTACCATATTAATAACTAATAAATAATTGTTATTGTTATTAATAATACGAGAGTGTTAATTGTGAATTATTTTTTTGATGTATTTTATTGAAAGGTAATACTTATAAAATGTGTGTGCAAACCCATAATTTTTTTAATGCTCCCTGGTCAGCTCCCCTCCCTGTATTACGTTCTAGATCTGCCACTGAACGCCAGTACGATTTACATGAAACAAAATACATGACCCTACTTCTGTGAACCCTATTTATAATAAATTAACAATTACATAATTTTCACGACGTTCTAACCCATACTGTGGGCCATTGTAAGGCAACTATTGCATAAAAATTACATAAATATAGTTCGTGATTAGACACCAGACCAAAGTGATTGCAAGTGACCAAAGGACAGGAAATAATCATAGTGAAAATTATAGAGTTGTTAATTGACAATAAATCGTCTGTAAGAATTAGGTCGTATATTTTATTTAAAATATTTTTTACTGGCGTATTAACAATATAAAGTAAATATTAAGTTTATTTATTGACCTAATCACAAAAACCAAATCTCATTTAAACCTCAAGTTCCTCACGTTGTATATGTCGAGTCTATTCTTGTTCCTGTAATAAATATGTACAGTGGACTAGTCAGATGTCACCATTTATGCTCATGTACAGTGAATTTTTAATTATTAATATTATTGTAATATATATTTCGTGATGTACTTCTTCTATGTGTTTTTGTTAAGTGTAATAGTAAAAACGTGACCAGAACCTTGTGAAACGACATAATTCATTTTCTTTCCACAACAATTTGCATTATACTCGTAATTTGATTTAAATTCTGTATTTGGTAGAAATCTGAACGAAGTCGCTCTTGGGTTTCACTTTCTTTTCTTTTTTTTTGCTATGTATTTTACATTGCCTAAGTAACTCTAGAAAAAAATAATCTTGTTAGTCAACGTATATTGAAAAGTATTTTCAATTTTCTCATCAGTTAAGTAATTCAAATATTTAACCAACGACACCGTAACTTTTACACATGTAATTTTCATTATTCGTTTCTCGATTCAATGAAAGTTTTTATTAATTATTTTATTTATTAAAGAAAACTCGAGTAATTTTTCTATAAAAAATTCCATCATGTTTTAATTTTTGTGTGTTGAAAATAGTAACTCTTCGACTCGCTGACTATTATTCAAAATACGCGAAGTTTTTTAAAATCTATTTTACTTCACTATATTCAAAGATAATATCCTACATGTAAATGCGTTTCTCAATAACAACATCGAATAAACAATTAAAATTGGATGCAAGAACATCTTGTAGTTGTTTTTCTACTCCTAAAAGTATACAATTTTAGCTACACATGTGTTAAAAGGGTTGCTTAAACGTTTCCGACGAAGTCTGATCGGTGGCGCTGCCATACGGCAACGCGCCGCAACACTACGATTCGACGAAGTCGTCTCACGGCGTCACAGCAGCGCTTGGGTTCAATGGAGCGATGAGTTTAGGAACACAATCGTGATAAATTAAAATTGATAGGGAATTAATTAATATCAATTAAAATTGATCGTGTTTTTTTGATAGCAGTGGTAGTCACACGGTAGGTTAGGACGCAAAGATGGACACGGTTCAGATATCTTGGTAACGTTTTTAAGTTGAGAAATAAACAATCTGTGATGAACCAAAGGAACAGAGGATATGAGTGGTTCGTGGTTACGAAGAAATAAACCGCAAAAGTGTTGGTGAACGCGAAAGTGCCTCGTTGAGAAAGATAGCAGATGTATACGAGAAGAGGGGAGATAGCAGCGATGGTGAAAAAGACAATGACAACCATGCAAGAAGGGTGGAAACATTGATGGCGACGAGTGGTGACTAACCATCGCACGCCGGGGAGAAGGGAGTGACTCATAATGAAGGGAGCATCGATCGGACTAATCGAGAGTAATTGATTGCCCTGTTCTCTGTACAGTGCTTCTCAAAAGCCGATGACACACGTGTGCAGGCACGACGCTCTTTATCCGGGCGATTTCTTCGTCCAAAAAAACTATTGATATACGAGAATAACGCAAATGCGAAATTGTATGTTTAGCTGTTGTCAATTAGGCCACACTACCCCGCATCGCGCGGGGTATTTGTTGTTCTGTAGAATTTAGTGTAGAAAATTATGACGCATTTTGATACGCAGCCGTGATTATGCATATCCAAGCTAGTTATTTCTTAAAAAATCTTAATTTTGAAATATCCATCCCCATATATTGTTGGGAAACTTGTTGTATTTTTTTTTGATTAGATTTTAAAAGTAAAAAATGCAGTATTTACTGAATAAGTACTAAAACTGTGCATTAAGGGATTGAAAATATAGTATGGTGGCGATGTATCTACTGGTAATGTAGACAATGATTTTTCTCTAATTTTTCTGATGAAATGTGCAAAAATTTCATATTACTCGAAAAATAAAACTGTAAGTTTATGTGAAAGACAGACATGTCGACTCTCTTCTTTATATAGAGAGATTTTCCATAACATAACGGTTTTACTTGCCAAACAAACAACAAGTATGTAGTAGAAAATAATTCAAGATATACCAGAAATTATGTTTGAGTATGTTTCATGAAAACCAATCAAGTTGGCACACCAGATAGTATGGCGTTAATTAAACCCACAAAAAATCAATTTTTTATGTTCCTTTAAAGTAGATTATAGTGTAATACTGTTTGCGACAGGATTTCGTTCCCACGATAAAATATAACAAGATAGAATAGAATTGCTACAAATATGTTGCCACTCTTTCACAGCAATTTCATACGAAGTTCATACGAGATTTCCAAAAATTAATATAAAGAAGACGAAGACCATGAAATATACATAGATAAACGTTCAAATTAAATAGAAGTGAATGAGTATAAATTTAAAAATCACGGTAAAGCAATACCTTGTTACATGTTAAATAACAACGCCAATGAAAATTAAGTAAAAATACAATAGCACGAAGGTGAGCGATGTCTTATGAACAAATAGAGAACGGAACGAAATTCAAGAAACGTATTTGGCAGTACTAAGAATAATGACGTTTATTTACATATTTACATTTTCGAGGTACATAAGCGAACTTTTCAAAGAAGTCTAGGTTACGCAATTTCATCCTCTTTGGAAACTAATACGTGTTCGTTGCAAATTTTTCTCACATTTTTCATGGTAAAGAAACAGCTATCTGATATTTTATAGTTATATTATCAATTTAATATGATAATAAATTTATTGTCAAAAAAGCAGTACAAACTGCGTATGGACAATAAACTAATATAATCCGTAACATCAAATAAAAATACGAAATTCTTTCAAAAATTTGCATGTCATTTTTATAATAATTATTATATTAACGTGTATTCGTTAATACAGAATTCAATATCGTACTCCGCCAAAGTTTAGAAACCCCTGCTTTACGATAAAGACGTGCCGAGATGATCCTCGCCCTAGATGAGTTTATATATTCATATATATGTGTTAAGACGCGGATGACATTTTAGTACCGTCAAGATGACGCGAGGGAGCGCGGGAATAAAAATCGAGCACCACCCTCCTTCGGAGAGGGTGCATCGGGGTGCGCACTTTTGTTCGCTTCCCATCTTCAAGAAAAAGAAGACCGGAACGATTGCCACTACTGAATAGACAGCAAAGATTTCAAGTATTAGCTCATAAAATTTTAGTATTTTTATTGCGCTCATTTTCGGCTACGCTTGGGATGAGATGTGGGTTTAGGAAGACGACAGGGGGTGTAAAGTGGGGGAGGGAAGTTTCAAGGAGCTTCGGTGGTTCGGATCTTTATGGTCGTGAGCTAGTAAGCCGGTTTGGGGACTGCCTCCTTTTTTATTATTTTTTTTCTTTTCTACCCCATCCTCCCTATTTTGAATATGCTCCCTGTTTCCGGTATTTTTCGGATGGTTTGGTCGATGACAAACGACGATCGAGCTGCGATGTTTCCTTTCGGAGTTGTTCCCCCCCCCTTCCACCCCCCTCCTTCCGTTCTTTTCCCACCCTCACTCCGTCTTGTTCTATGAAGAGAAGCATAATATTCAAAAGGAAGTCGAAATGGATATATATGAAAATATAGAGATCGCTTGGGATGGGACAGCAGGATATTTTAAAGATTGGCTGAGTGTTGCGATGGAGGGTTCGAGCAGTGTTTTGTCTGTTGGTGACTTTTTTTTTTTTGTAGTTTCGTTCTATCGAAGGACTTGGTTGTGAGGGGGAAAACAGAATCAATGGAGCACAAAAAGGATTCAGTAAAAGAGAAAAAGGTATTGACCAAAACATTTTTTTTAAAGATATTTTAGCGAATAATACGGAGTCCTTCAATGGTAAATTTTACGATGAAAAATATATTCTTAAAATTATAAATGCCCAAAATAATAACTCTAAATCAGGTAGCAAAGATGATGTGAATTTGGTCAAAAACTAATTAGGTTTCAATGACTCAAGGGGTCAGATCAAACAAAATATGCGGATGTTCTAAAAAATCCTGTGTCCATAAAAAATATTAAGAAATGTCTGAGATGAAAATGTATTAAGTCATATAACATAAGAAAAAAAAAACACTTTCAATTTTCGAAATAACTCTATAATAATTAATATTTCCATCACATAGATATTTTATTACAATATTTAAGTTGACAGTCCCTCAAACAAGGAAGGTTTTATTCAGTATTGTCACGAAAATTGGTAGACTTACTAGTTATACAATGTGTAGTATAATTAATTTGATATGTTATCGTATCCATAGAATTTGCAGTAGCTACTTGACAGCATGCTTCTTAAAGAGAACGATTTAATATTGAAAAAGCGCTTCTCAGCTCAATAGATAATTTCATCCAGATCCTAGGCCAACCAAAACTTGAATACCTTCATCAATATGCAAACGCAACGAGTGTTTATGATTACCAAATTTAATTTCTGATTATTAAATTTCAGAATGAAATCAGTTTTTTAATGATAAGATGACAGAAATTTTACATCAGTTTTACTATGTATCATAACACTGTGTTTTAAGGCACCACAAATCTTTCGCTCAAATTTTCAGTCTTCTTTTCTTTTCATGGCGTTGTATGTTATTCAGAGAATATCAGAAGAGGGGGAGACTCAGCGAAAGCCGTCTATTCAGATTGGAAAACTTCCGCCACGCCGATATGATTTATTAGTTTCCTGGCTGTGAGGGGCGTTTTTCCAACCGGAAGCCTTAAATGTGCGTATCGAGTTGGGTATCTGACGATATTTTTCGGTGATAAAAGAAAATGATTCTCTTCCACTCACTTTCTGCGTCAATTGTCAGCTCTTTCTGATTTACTGAACACACTGTGAATTATAATAGACAAAAGATCGTTAAAGAATGCAATTATATGTAGGATTTGTTTTAAGAAATTGCATGTAGAATTGATCTTGAGGTGTAAACTAGAAAAAATTAATTAAACTTTTTTACACTTATAGCTTTGTACTTCGATCAAGCATCTTACATTCTGATAGGCACCTAGAGAATGGCCCATGTTTTCAAAAAGAGGGATAGCATTTGGTCACTTTTAATGACATTTTTGTGGATAGGCATGTCAAGGAGAGTAGAGAATGCGTGTGTAGTAGTTCAGTGGAAACTCGAAAACATCAGATGTGGGAGAGTGAGCTTTGTATGGACAAGAATGTGTTGAATGTCTCAATTTTACGAGGAGAAATGGGGATTACAATCTTCGAGATGGCAAAGACAAAATTGATACACCGGATAAACTTCGAGTGTTTGGAGAATTCGGAACCGAGATAGATATGTTGAGAGATGTGATTAAGGAGGAAAATGCAAATTGATGCATGATGGACTAATACTAATGGTCGAATTCTCCAAACACTCGAAATTTATCCAGTGTATCAATTTTGTCTTTGCATCTCAGTGTCCCGAACGACTGCAAGACAAGCATATAAGGTTACAGGGACGGGAACGTTGTCTGCGGTCACCGTCTAAGACGCGAAGAGAGGAGGAAATAAATAACAAATGAGGAGATCAAACATGAAAACCTCATAATGACCCCACAATTACAGACGAGGCGGCAATTCTGCCATGGTCAAAACGCAATTTTAAAAAATTGCCAGATCACCATAGGTAGTTAGAAGAGTGAGATCATTACAGTTAGCAAGTAAACATTTTTTCTGGTCGGAACAGGAAATAATGTAAATAGTAGTAAGTCCGCACGATGTATTTGGACTCAAGGGTGAAATTTTTTTTTTTTTTTTGGGGGGGGGGGCTTTAGGNATCAACCGTTCTTTAATCTAGATGACTTTTTGAGTCGCAGGTATACGCCTAAAAATCAGTCTTATTATTTCTTTTCTTATCATTCGTAACAATCAAATGAATAATTACCATGATAATCTACAGGAAGATTTAATTTAAAAAATCGAAGTAAATGAATGGACTGCATTAAACATTTTCATTGCTTCTACACCAATTGATGTATCTTGTTCAAAACAAAATTTTCACATCTAGACCTGTTCTTGTTTATCCTGATATAAATTGATCCATTACATGGCATCACAAGAATTTATCAGCAATTTAATACTGATAAACAATGACAGATTTTTAAAATTACGATTATATAATTGTAAAATAATAAATTCGAGAATGTATTTTTATGAATACAATTTAATGAGGCAAAGATAATTTTTCTAATCCATAGGGATTGATTCACAGTACAGCAGCTCATTGAAATTAAAGTTAGTGTTAAAAAAATTACCAAAAGACATTATTGAAGAACTGATAAAATCTGTCTCTAATAAAAAAAAATTAATGTATCGTATATTTAAAATAATAATAATAGCTTGAAGTTAATATACTGAACTGTAGCTTGCAAAGGGCTCTAATGACCTAGACAGTGACGAGCCGTAAACCCCACAAAAAATATAGCTTGCAAGTTATCTTTATTCACTTTCATATCTTACACAAATATAAGAAAAACATCGGGAATAAAATATTTCTAGAACACACGGAAAATTGAATCTAACACAAATTCTGTGCGAAATTATGAATGTCTACTTTTATATAGCAAGTCGATTTTATTTGCCTGAGTAATATTGCGTATACTATTTTCCCCCATATCTTGTTGTTATGTACAAGTTTTATTCGGTTAGCATTAACAATTTAAACAGAACATCAGAACAGATATGACTCTGTTCTCACGTACAATACGAATCAGATGCGTCAGTGATTTCATTTGTCTGGAATCGAGAAGTCAATTTTCATCGTTTTATAATAAATTAGTGTAGTAGTGTGTTTTCTTGGTGGTTTTGAATGCCTTTATATCGGAAAAGAAAAGGTGAGAGATGAAATAATATTGAATCGTCAACTCACATTTTAATGATCTAAAACGTACGATGCTGCGTTTGTGTGATTTACTCCGTCCAGAAAAGGAACAAAAAATGTACAGGACATTTATGATGATGTAACAAATATTTGGAATAATTATAAAGTTGCTGTCTAAAAATCAGTTTCAAACTGCATATGACCCCATGGAGGACAATAAATCAATTTACTCTCCGAAAGCAAGCAAGGGACCATACCATCAATTCCGATCAATGTTTCTAAGGTAGAAGCTAAGGATTTAACATTTCAGCGCACTACTAAGATAAGAATTAAAATAGTTATTAATAAATATTAAATTATTATTAATATTTAAATATTAACAAATTTTTTATAAATTAAAATATTATTAATAAATTTTTATTAATAAAACACATAATAAAGTATTATTATAAACTATGAATTATTTGGAATTTCATTCGCTCCTTCGTGAAATTACGAGATGTGTGCGAAGACGTTTCGTTTCAAAAATCGATGAGCTGGGATCAGCCGAGAACGTGTGGCAGCCGTGACGTCACGGTGTGGAAGTCAGTGTTGTCAGCGAAGGTGAGGGCGGTTGTGAGAGACCAAGAAGTTGGTGCGGTAACAGCCAACCGCCCGCCGCCAGACAAGCAACCAGCGAGAAGGGTAGCGCTGTTGTAATTGGATTGTAAACCCCACTTGTCGTATCGGTGGCTGACCTCCACTAAAACACCATTAACGGAGCTCTACTCCCCATACCCTGCAGCGAATGTCGACCGCGGCGCGAGGTATCGATTCTGTCGGCTGCGGCGAAGAAGATGCATCGAGATCTTGCCTTTCGACATAACTTTACGGTGTAGAAACGAAAATTCGTAGAAACAATTCCGACGCATTTATTACCCCGTGCCAATATTCATATACTTGTTAGAGATAATTTAAACAAGAAAGTTATTTGGGAATATGTCTCCATTGTTCAATCCCATGTTAGTCTGGACAATGCGAGGGTTTTTTTTCTTCTTCTAGCATTCCCTTCATCTTCTTCAACATTCTACGGCAACTCCTCTTCTCTCTTATCCAATCCTATAATTTATAAAAATGTGGCTAGCCTAACCTGTTACTCACAAACGTAAGAAACTTAATAAGAACCGTAATTAAAATGCGAATCGATAAAACATGGATAATGATAATAAGTTTATTGTCAAAATAACAATAACAAACTGCGTATGACATCTTGGAGGACAATAAACTAATTTACTCTGCGGAATCAAGCAAGGGACCATCCCATCAATTCCGATCAAGGGCACAGGCGGATTTAACATTTCAACACACTCCCGAGATATGAATAAAAGTAGTTCATTACGTGTAATAATATGAACAGCATACAAACAAATTTGTATTTAATAAAAGACACACACACAAAAAAAAAAAACATTTCACAAGTACGCATAATTCTCAAACTATAGCTTATTCGGAATGTACAGTTGATAACTTGTAACTATTAAAATAAATCTAAATTCAAAATGTATTATTTTAATAGACTAGAGCTTACACAGCCAGCATGAAAGATCCGCCCCTACCGGAAGGAAAACCGGAAGAAAAACCGGAAGAAAACCCGGGCCAGGATGGGGCTATGGAGCTAATGTACACAAGGTTGGGTAGAGATAAAACCAAGCTTATATAAATAATAAGACAAAATACAAGCACGCAGAAAAATAGTAATGAAGTTGTTATCAGTTATTTTGAAAGTGCTACAGCGATGGCGTTATAAAATACAATATAAAGTACAAAGAGGGATACAATTGCGCAAAAGTAATTTATTTTCAATCACTATACTGATAATGCCAAAATCAAAAATGTGTTTTTTTCGTATTATTATATGTAACAAAGAAGGAAAGAACTAATACAAAAAAATATTACAGAAAAATATAACATTAAATTTTAGACAAAGTATACACCAGAGTAAACTGGTATTCCGTGTTAAGTGGCTTACCGTATGTGACCGAAGATTGTCAAATTTTTCTTAACGTTGAAGGAATTTCTTTAAAAATATTTGGTAGACGATATTACTATATTTGAGGTCACATGTCTACCCTTTATCCAATGAAAAGAAAATCGTATATCTCTATACTGTTATACGAATACCGTGAGACCTCATAAGACCTAATTATAGTATAGAAACGTACTTCAAAGCACTTGGACTTCGTTATCTGAACCCACCGAGGTCTCGTGTCATGTCTCGTTCATGAAGGAGTTGTAGTAGCGTGTTTGAGTTGTAACTTCATTATCGGCCGATGCGTGGTCCTCCGGTGATTGGAGAATGGCCTCCCATCGAGTTAGTCGACTTTTCAATAGTGCGTCCTTTTCCCCGTTCAAATATCCGGACAGTTGCTGATGAGTTCAAGTTGCCAACAGCTTGCTTCAGACGTGAACGAAAATCGATATTGACATTTTATCTCAAATTTAGGACAGGAATTGTGTATCATTTTATATTTGCGAATTTAAAAAAAATGAATTTTACCAGCAGTTGGTTTTTGATCACTCTTATTTTATAAATGATTTTGGCAACTTTGTAACCTTTTTTAAATGTATTAATTTCCTATAAAATTGTATTAAATGTTTATTGAAATGGTATCGTCTCTGTATTTTTCGGATTGAAATGTCTAAATGATGGTTTCGAAAAAAATATTTTAAAAATACTTGACTAGTTAAAATAAATATAATTTATTCGCAACAATTAACTGACCAGATAATAACAGTCTGATATTCTTATCGGTAATAAAATGTGACTATCCTGAAATTAAAATTAAAATCAATCACGTTCGATCTGCAAAATGTTTGGAATTCATATTCATAAGAAATAGCAAATATCAGATCACAATCTCCCCCACATTTCCTTTTCTTGTTATCATTAAACCCCCTCTCACAATTTTAAATAAACACGTCACTCATTATTTGCAATACCTTCAATGTACTTCTGCGAATACAGTACACATATTTGAAAACAATTGTAAATTTATTATTTCCGCATTATCTTACACAACCCGAAGATCGTACCGTCGAAGAGAACCCTTCTCCGAAGGTGTAATCCCTATAGGACTCCCGACGTTATTCAAAGGAACCACGGGAGGTCAAAGCCTTCTCCTTGGTCCCTCCGGTGAGTATTCTGTAAGAGCCCGTTAATTTTAAACTGCTACATTCAAGTCTTCTTCCCATTAAGGCAGATAACTTTTGATAAACATTTAATGTCAGTTAGAAATTTTCGTAAACGCCCGCTTTCTTCACAAGAGGGCCGTACGCAATATTTTATCCATTATCTTGTGTTTTTCGCAAAAGGAGAAGGAATAAAATATGGTTTATGCATGTAATACTCTTAGGTTGTGTCAAGGCTGCCTATGAGTTTGTGCGTGTACCCTTCTTTTTACACGTTATTTAGTGTGTTTTCCTCGCTTTCTATACGTCGTGAACCTTCCAAAAATCTAAAAGAAAAGACGTCCCCTACCTCTTCGTATTCCATCTTCTCTCTTCTCTGTGATAACGAATGAGCAAAAGTTTTCTATAGATTTCAAAACTTCGCTATGGCCACGTTTTTTATCAACGACCCTCAACATTCATTCTTTCGCTACTATCCATTTAAGATTTTTTATCAGCTTGAGTAATAATCAAGTTTATTACAAGGCATGCTTCACTTACCTCGAGAAAGAATACTGCTTTTTTGATATTCCTACTCAATTTACCTGCAAGAGATGCAAAATGAAAAGGGAATGAACAGTCGCTTTATATCGTTCTCTGCTTTTCGTGTAGGTGGGAGTAGCTTGCTTACGTAAGATTAATTTACAAATACAATGGCAGAGAAAATTCATATCAATTTCGGCCTTTCTCGTTTCTTCAATGAGAAATTCTTCTTCATAAACATGAATAGATGTCTCAATATATCTTGATGGTCTTGTACGAGTCTTGCACACGATATGCCTGCGCCTCGCTAGCTTCTTACATAATGAAAATTTTCTATTCTCTTTATGTACTGGAACTTAAAGCACTCAAAATACATTTATTTGCATCTATTACTAAAATATATTTACCTATCATTAAAAACAAAAATATGTAATTGTGTTGTGACTAAATATCACATAATTTGATTCTTTCAAAGAGTTATTATCCGGAACAAATTATTTTTTAAATTAAATTCGTAAAATATTGAACAATGTAATAGACCAATCATTGATGAAATTTAATAATTCATACTGTATAAGTCGTTGATGACATAATTCAAGTAAATTAAGAAAATTAAACATTTTCTGAAATCATCAGCGTTTCTCAAATAGTCAGATATTGATCTGACCGAGGATCATCAGCGAATAGAGCTATACCATTTTTAGAATAATTTAATGAAAAATAAATAGATTATTTTAAAAGGTAATTAGTAGTAAGATTTTGTATATTCAAATCAACAAGATAAGGGATCATTTGTGACAAAAATGGGGTGTCATATTCTCTTTAAAATAAATTGTTGTTATAGCAAATTAGAAATATATAAACGAACTTATCCATATCACAATTCATCATATTAGTTCCTAAGTGTAAATTTAACTTGTATTCTTTGTTAAAATTTACTCAACATTGTTGTGAACTTGTGTTATTATTTTTCACTTCTTTCTACAACTGATGTAAAGTGAACCTTCACCAACCATACTCAATATGGGTGATGGAAGAAAAAAATATTAACTTACCTTGAATAAACGTATCAGAGGAATGTGCTTGGCCTTAAGAAGTATCAAAAACATTTTCTACATTTGGAGATAGCTTTTTTCATTCAAATCTATACATGATGAGAGTATTCAGAGCGAAAGTTTTCTTGGACTCAGCGGATAGGTGAATATCAATAAGAAAATGAAATATCAAAAAATTTCCACGGTTAGGTTAGCATCTGTACACCAACAGCATCTGTACACAAACGAGCGATACATATTGTTGGAGGAAACAATCGAAAAGTTTATAATGTACTTTGATTTCGTAATCCATACTAAAAAATAAATGTGAAGTGCGAAAGTATGTCTACTTAATCACGACTAAACCACAAAACCGATCGTGATGAAATTTGACAAGCATATAGTTACGATGTTCAGAATGAACATAGGCTAACTTTTATTTTTTTAATGCGTGAAAAGAAAGATAGAAAATGACTTTGACCATAAATATCCATGAAATCGAAAAAAATAAAGGTATTTTCGCGTACACCGCCTAAACTGTTAGAGATAGGTCACAACTATGAATGGAAATACCGTTTACCTCAAAGAGCTCTACGAAAAGGTGGGCGATGACATATGTCTATTAACAAATGTTCACTTACATTATGAACAAAACGCTATTAAAAATAGAAGTGTTAAAATACTTCAATTTAACAGAATAATTTAAAAGGGAAAATATCAATAATCATCTAATTTAATGGTTTACTTTGTTTTATGTATTTGACGAAGATTAAAATCGTCTTTAAATCGTAAAATTTGAACAATGGATTGGATTTTAAAAGCGTTTTAATGAAGTGGTGCAGCCGTGCGGCCGCGAAAATTCGACCTGCGTGGCTCCCGGTGAGTGGATTCGTTGGTCTAACAAGTAAAAGATAATCCGTGCAACGCCGAGTAATCAGCTAGTATTAGTTAAATTATTGTGTTTGAATATGAAAATAGAACTCAATGAACATTGTCAAGATTGTTGGTGAACACGCGATTTATTGTTGGCAAGCTTCACTCTGAATTCAAGTTTTTCGTTTACTTTATCATGTGTGTTCTGATTCTCATTTGTTTTGAAAATTGAATATGAGAAACAGTAACAATAGATATAAATGAGGATTTAAGAACGTTTATTTACGCAAAATAATCAAGATCTGGCTCGAGGTAAGTCGTGGGAAATCATCAAGTTGTTGAATAAAGGGGTAAGTTTGTTTCGTGAGTGCTTCTGATCAAAAATATTGAAAAACCATATTGAGACAGCCGACATTATCAATATAATGAGCCATTTCCTTAAAAATAACGTTTTCACTATCGTGAAAAATTTAAATATTTTTCAGATGCACATTCTTCTTTTTGAAACATGCTTTCCAACTCAATTGACGAAATCACAAAAGTAACCTGCAACCAAGGACAAAGATTCCTCTTGCCAAAGTTCTAAAATATTAAAGTTCCGAAAGTCATTAATATTTTTTATCTCTCCAATTTGACGGGCTTGAAAATAAAAAAAGAACGAGAAAATATTTTAGCTGAAGGCGAGATAAACTTTAAAAATATTCCGCACGAATAGGAAATCCCGAAAACAAAAGAACTGCGGGAGGAAACGAGCTTCGGATGGGAATCACAAGGCAATATCTTTTTCCTCCTATGAGAAATGCAAGCACAACAATAATTGTATCTTCCCTCCACGTATATTATTTTTCTTTCTTTTGTGTGAGATTTTATGAGAAATTACCGATCGTACGAGAAACATTCAAGTACGGAAAGAGGCGGAGTTGAGGATGGGATGAGGAGGGGATGAGAAGACGCTGAGAAAGAATTAACGGAATCGTCCGGAGAGACCAATCTTTTAGAAAAAAAGTTATTTTTGCTCGCGGGTAAATTACGAATCTGCATAACGACAAAGGTTTGGTTTTAGCGGAGCCTGAATCCGACGGAAAAGAGGAGTAAAATTATCGGTGTTACAAAACAAAAAAGTGAAGGCGAGAAAAAGAAAATCGACGTCGAAAAGAAAAGATCTAAAAATAGATTAACACAGAAAATAAATTAAAAATTTTCTGTGATTCGCGTTGTCATGGTAACTCTCCTGACGATCAAAGAGTAGATTCTAGAAGGATTGTCACGAGTCGTTTCAAAGTAATTCGATTTAATTCTGTTTGGAACAGAACATGAACCTTTTCCCCAAATCAAAGTTAATTAGTGTCAAGGACTAATTCTGTAGCAGAAAACGCATTTTTATATCATCCTTTTGAAGTACAGGAACGCTGACAATCTTTGATTATTTTACTTGTGCCGTGTACTATTATCACACATGTGTTTGATAATGTAATCTACTGTCTTTTGTTTGTCTGGTTCCTCTTTTAGCTTTATTTAACATCCACAATCAGTCTACTTCAGTCCCTAATTACTAAATTATATGTTTAACTTCTTCTACTGCAGTCAAATGCACGTGATAGTACATTGATTGACTCCATCATCCTTAAGGAGTTGACAGAACAATAGGTTATAGAAAATTAAAGTGATCTTACTAGTAATAAATCTTCGTAGTAATAATAATAATAATAGTATTCAATCTTGTATAAAAAAGTGTTTAGAGAAGTTTCAATCAGCAATACTAATATTAAGCAACTTTTTTGTGATATTAATGTATTAAACATAATCTTCTCTAGGTACAGAATTTTTCAAGATGAATTTCCTTCATTTGAGAGACCTTTTTGTGTGCACTGTCGGATTCTATTTCAATAGGAAAGCATAAGTTTTTATATTAATTTACATGGTACTGTATAGTATAGTAAATATTTGTATAGTTATGTTTCTATCGCTTGAATTATTTAGAGTGCAATTTAAAAAATATTTATCGACTTCCTTTAACGTAATTTATTTACTAAAAATAATTGTATACGAATAAATGACAGTTTCAAAGAGATATACTACTGAAAATTTATCTTCATGAATTCTGGAAAAATATCTTGATTTGTTTGATTGACCATGAAAAAGATATCTTTCCACCTCCCTCCAAAACCATAGACTATTTTCAAGTTGGCTTTGTGTAATTAGAATCACAACCATCGTATTTAGTGGATTTTGAGTGATTAGAGTATTAGGTCAAATGATTTAAATCACGGAGAAATGGTCGATACATTTGTTCCTTATTATATTTCGAACTACGAGAAATTAGGAAGGTAATTCAATATATGTATTATACAGTCGTCATGATTTCGTCTGAAGTACGAGATGAAGTGGTCGATTAGTGCTGCCCTCATTTATTGATTGTCTCTTTGGCACAATAAAGGTGTTGTGTGAAATAAATACAAAGGACAGTATTAATTCACAATTTCTGAAATCCTATTCGAAGGGGAAATTGTATAATCTACGGTCAAGACAGGGATGAACCCTGGACGTACGAGCGGTGAATCCAAGGGGGGGGGGGGAAGGGGCAATCGCAACCCCCCCCCACCAGGAATCTGAGTTGACTTTCAAAAATACATAGAGGAGCGCGTTAACGAACTCACATTTAAAAAAATTTGATATACAATATCTAGAACCCTGTTCCTACTTATCATCATCACGATCTACATTACTTATCTCTCCTTATCCTTTCCATTACATTTCGTCCCGTATGGTAAATGATTTTTATATGCGGCGCAATGTTATTGTATGCAGAAGTGCATTTGAAAAGAACCACGCAAAATCCAACTTTAAGACTGAAAACAAAATAAATACTTCCACTGCCATAAATGAATTTTATTTCCACTATTAATAAAAGGGGTGATTCCTCAGAAGATGAAACTCTCGGGGGAGGGGGGAAGTTGACAAAGTATCCCCCCCCCCACAAAGATCACTTGCTGCATCCGCCCTCGGGACGTCCTTCTATGGCCACAGGTGTGATATCAAATCACCGTACAATGGTAGCGCACCTAATGTCAGAGCAGGAGTTCTCGGGTTCCGTCACCATTTTTATTTAGCACAAACGAATGTATGTGTTAATTCCGAATCTTCCCTCGAAGTGATAAAAAAACGAGGCGAAATTACTGTCGTGATGTTAATGATAGTTTATCGTAATAAGTATGTAGGGAGCTGTAAAACTTATGTCTGCACCAAAACACTTCTGGGTACAAAACACTTATTTTTTTACCCATTCCAGGGGAAATTTACACTTTCTGATATGCACAAAGAATTCAAAATTTTTACTATATCAAAATTTGAAATTTAAACTATTTCAAAATATTAGTTACGAGACAAAAGACACAAAAATTGTATGCGTAATTGATTAAATGAACCAATTAATGACGTATAATTTATGAGCTCGCCCTCACTGGGTGCTCAATTCTAAGTACCTCTTCTCTATATTACATTGTTTCTACTCGTCTGCTTGGAAGACGATGTTCCAGATCTCCATTTCTCCTCGTTTCTCCTCTCTATCTCGTTCTTCATGTCCATCATCGACTGTTCCTCTCTCCCACATTCTACGCCTCCTATAATCACTCGGTCGCCCCTTAACGCCTACGTGTCTTATCAATGCCAAGGGTATCACCACTTCCTCGAATCAAAGGGGTACACATACCCACTGAACTCGCGCAAACAGCTTCTACGCTTTGATCACGCTTTGTAGATATTGTTACACGATAACGGCGCCCCTAAGACATCGCTGGCCTCGTCCCCTCCCCGTGCCCCGCGTGTCACTGAGGGCGCTAAGACGCCGTCAGGGTGACTCCTTTCCTTCAACCCTTAACACGACACCCCCCTCCCTCCTTCCATCTCATTTCCATCACCCCCATCGCATCCCCCTTCTCTTAATTTTCTGATATCGCCACCGTCGCTTCCAGACCACCCCTCTCATTTCACCGTCACGACTCGTCCTAACCGACGACCACTCTGAGAAAGAGACGAAAAAAAACAAGTTCAGTAATTTTTAATTACTCTTATCGAATAAGTCTTCTCCGTTGTAATTTATTCTCAGTACACGCAACTACGGTACTCCCTTCTCCCATCTTTATCTATTTCACGGGAAAGGGGGTTCGGGAAGAGAAACTCTCCATCACCCTCTAGCACGGAGAGAGGGAGCTGTCNGATAGATTTTCCAAAAGCAAAACCTCTCGCGAAGCCGTCGCGCAAAATTTTTTAATTATTTCTTATCGAAAAGTAATCTTCGTTAGGAATTATTTATAGTTAGTTTAATCGCGTTTTCGTCTCGACGTGCTTGGGCGGTCTCATCCGATTTTGCGACCCCATCCTGCAACCACTGCGGCGGCGACCGAAATGAAAAATAAACGAAGTGCAGGAAGCGACCAAGGACTAATTTTTTTAATTTTTTCATCTTCGTTCTCCTCCGGTGTGTCCTCCTCATCCTTCGCAATGTTTCTGTTTCTCATTTCCTGTCGCATCGAGTCGTCGTTGCAGTGTCTGATAAACGTTTTCTGTAAATGCCGCCTCCGCCGCCGCCGCCGTCGCGCGGCGCAGCGTCGAGGTTTATCTCAGGAAGATGCGCGTGCCGATGCGAGCTCGGCGTCTTCGGATGAGGATGTTGCAGAGGGATTTTGTCACGAGCGCGGAAGAATTGAATGACTCTGTTTCGTATTTATTCTGTGAAGTTTTGTATTTATTCTTGTTTCTTATTCGTGTTACGCGTTTTCTAAAACATAGAGTAGATCCCAACTCAACCGACCAGTCTGTCCCGAAGAACAGATTTTTTTCTCGTTGATATGTTAACAAAAAATATTCATAATAATAATAATAAATAATGTTTATGTAAGTTGATTAATTATTACGTACTTACATAAACTTTATATTTTTTCGTGTTAATTTATGTATGTGCGTTTGTGTATACAGTACTTCAAAATGAGTTTCAGTGATGTCTTTTGCTTGTGGGCTCTTTTTTAACATAAAACGATTTTTCAAGGGAATTTTGAATTAACCTAACAAACGGTTAGGTCTCGATCCTGACCATACCGGTTAAGGAAGGTTCTACTGTAGCTATAACTTCATTTTAGGATTATTTTTTTTCGAGTGTTAATACCATTTTGGATATTCGTTTTCGTAACGTGATTTTCAGAAGTAAATAAGAATCATAAGAATGAAAATAGCGGACTGGTAAAAAATATTTGTGGGATTTTTTCCCAATCGAGAACGTACTTCTGAAGTTCTTTATTTAAGAAGCATAGTTCTATATGAAGAAAGTTGGACAGTTTTTTTTCAACTTATTTCCTTGATTGTTGTCTAATTGGATGGATTTAAAGTTTTCTGAAAAGAAATTATGTGATGCCGGGTCGTGAAACCCTTCGAGAATATTTCATGCCCCATCTTAATTTTAAATTTATGTAGAAATTTTTTTCTTCTACATATAAAGGTATTTAATTGATTTCTGGAGTGTTTTAAGTGACCAGTGTCTAGACCAACAGTTGTCAAAATATGAGGGGATGTTTTTTAAAAAAATCTGTTTCAATCGCGCGCAATTATTGATGCTTTACTTGTCGCTGATACGTCCGGTGAGAGCGTGACGCGTTTTGCATCTATGACATACGAGTATTGAAAGCGCTAGTTGATAGTGTCAAATGATAGAAGCACGAGGTACATCATCGGATGTAAAAGTGTCAGCGGATAACTGTCTGACAGATTCGCGACCAAAAAGAGTAAGATTTCTTTAGGTAATACTCAATTGTCTCTAACGGTCTTTGCGTTGATTAAAATTCATCAATGTGTCGAATATGATATAATATTTTGTATCTTGCATGTCGGGTATAAAATAATATTTCTTATAACTTGATCTCAATTAACAGGCATAGTGGTACAGTAACGAACACGAAAATTTTGCCGAAACGCAATTTTCTCGCACGTTTGCAATTGAAAATGGCTGCTAACATCCCTTCCTTTAAATAAGAATAGTTTCGCTTCGCTTTCGATCGGAGCTATGATTTTTACAGTAAAAATGAAAGTCTGATAACTTTAAATTGGTTTGAAATCCGTGGTCCACGGATATACACGATACGTGGAGATATACACGAACTCATATTTCACTTATAGATCGTGAAGGCGATAGGTGAGAGAGAGGGTCGTGAAGGCAAAAGGGTGGGGGTAGCAACGAAGAATTCGAGTCTGCATTTCGCCTCCAGGGAGGCGACGGCAGCACCCTGACTCCAAGCGCGTCATGTCCGGACAGCGGTATTTAAAAACACAAAAAATAGTCTCCACCATTGCTGGAAAGGATTAAGAAACGGAAAGGATTAGTTGATGGTTGCGGTGGTTGGGGACGCCAGAGGTGGCGGAAGAGTCGGGGATGACGAGGATCGGCGCTCACGTTTCGCCCCTGTGTTTCACCGGAGGAAGAAGCGTTGGTGAACTTCACACGCTTCACCACCCCGTCCAGTTTTTGAGAAATATTTAAAATTCAAGGCATCATATCCGCGTTGACTGAAGTCAACATAACATGGAAATATTCACAAAAGTAGTTCTTATTAATTCACTAGCTGAGTCCCCACGGTTGTCCTCCCGTGAATTTTGTAATATGTTTGCAACTTTATTCTTCTCTCACACTGAGTGTGTGTGTCCGCATCTCCACGTCCTAAAATATGGTGTAACATTCAACCCCAATGTGGGTCATTTTTTAAATTATTTTTACCCGTCCCACATTCACACTCCTCCCAAGAGATGCTAGAGGTATATTATCTGCAATATAGAATATTTCTCAACTTACAAGCATAGGGCACGTCCATCCCAACGACACCGAACAAAAATGGTTTCGAATCCAGCATCAAAATTTTTCCATTATTTCTACCCGACACCCTCTTCCCAATCCCACACAAGCAGTGCCAGGGATGTTACCACCACAGTGTCTGTCGTCTGGTAGTCAGTCATCTATGTATCAAGTTTGATTGCAATTGCTCCAGGCATTCCAGAGTTATGGTGGGATACACATATAAAACATTCCAACCCCCATTTCACTCCGTTAGGGGAGGATTTCCGTAACCTGCCTACCTGCCAAATTTAAAGCTTGTAAACTTTGTAGTTTCTAAGATTTCGTGAACGAGTCATACGACATTCTAAATTTATTATCAAGTTATACAATCAATGAGTAATTGTCCTCATCCAATAGCAAAAATCAGTAGAATTAATAATAATAATAATATATAATTCGTATTGTTATTAATCATACCAGATTGTTAATTATTTATTTCTTGCATTTCATTTAAGGTAATATTTAAAAGAATTGTGTTGTAAAATCTTAATTTTTAAACAAAAATGGTCCCCGGTTAGCCCCCCCTTGATTATGGTCTAGATCCACCACAT
>NNCF01128686.1:29679-43185 GCA_002313205.1 Laupala kohalensis
TTATTTTGTGATTTTAAAACAATGATACATTAATATTGTCGAGTGACTCTTTCTTGACAAGGGTCGCATTGTCTTCAGTCACATGTTGGGGCTTCCATTTCCGTTAGATTATTATTTTCCACAGATTTTGGTGAATTATTCTTGTAAATATGGTAAGTAAGTATGAAAATCTTAATGTCATTACGTTCCTATTTACATTTGATTTATTAGGTTCTATTAGGTTCTTTTCGCTATGATAAGCCAGAACTTTTGCCAGAAAATCAGAAAAACATTATTCCGCCATAGTTTCTCCATATTAGCCCATAGTAGTTTTAAGAGAAATAATTCAAAATTTTGGCCGTAAGGGTATGAATATTCGTCGCTATTGAATAGGGAATGGTTCAAACTATAATTTGAAACATTTTTGGGGGTAACTGAAGCCAGTCGCTCTGAATGATATAATAACTTAAATTACATTTCAATTATACTCGTCAGAAACGGCAGCCCTGCTCAAACCCTGCTCGGTCGAACGAGGTGAGGTTTTCAGCTGGGGTTTCCCTCATCTACTCCAGACAAATGTCGGTTCGGTACCATATGTCTCCGACAACCCAACATCTCTCCTACCCAAATCCCTTACCAAAGTCCAACGGTTAGGTGGAAGAACGGATCTCATGGCCTGAACCTTGACGAAAGACATAAATTAAATAAATATACAAATAAACACTTATAACTTTCTTGTCAGTAACACCTTTTCAAAGTCTTGTTTCGGCTGTTAATAAAAATGGTGTGTTACATGACCCATTCCATAAATAAGGAGCTGGACCAAAACTACATTCATACGGATTGTAAATGTTATAAAGCATTACTTACGTACAAATTTGTTCATTAGAATACAAGGAGAAAGAAACAAATCAAAGTTAAACATAAGAAGTATCCAGTATACAAGTATATTAGAACCCCTCTTAACCGGACTGGTCGGGACCGATACCCGGTTACCCGTTTAATCCGAGGTTCCTGTGAAAAATCGATTTTCGTTCGGAATGAACCTACAATTTCATCAGGTTATCACGAATAAATAAGCAAATGAGTCGTCATAGCAACTCATTTTATTGTTCTGTATGTACTTGCATACATAAACGAACACGAAAAGAAATTGGTACATGTGTTTATATTGATTCAAAAATAGACTCGAAAGCGAGAGGGAATCAAATTGACGAACTGTCTCCCCATCCTCCTTTCTGACCCCCACAACACAAGTACATAGCACACTTAACGTCGCATCATCCCGTTTTACTTTCCACGATCTTTTCTGCACAAAACTCGTCAAACAATTAATGTTTGAGCCACTACCTGAGAGGTATTATACGCTGAAAGAGATTTTTAAAAAACTGTTCCATGTGATGGACCGGTTAATTCGAGGACCAGTAGATCCAAGGACGGTTAAGAAGTATTGTATTGTATTCATGTGTTGTGCATTCTAATTTCGCGAACCGTACTGCTGCCACCACCGTAACCTCCACTGCCACTCTTCCATGATCCATCCTCTTTTCCCTCCCATCGTCACATTCTGTCTGAACTACCACCCCCTCCCCCCACCCCACCCCGCCGTCACCCAACAGCACTTGGCAACGTGATCCATCTCGTAACAGACGAAGATCGCTTTACGCGTGCAACGGGAGATGGCAAGAAACGCGTGGGCGATCGTCGGTAGCCATACTTCCCGCCTCAGCGCCCCTTCGCAGCCGCCACCACCTCCATCGCCTCGTTCCTTCTCATGCGCAACAGCTTTCAAGCGACACGCGTCGAATTTTGCTCGTCGCTCCTCATACTCCCTGTTGAAATTGAGACGGCTTAGTTACATCTTTCCAAGGCATTGTCACAAATAGAAGTCGACAATTAACAAATATTAGCTATTTATTTCAAATTTATCTTGTGTATATTTTCAAGCCCATTTTTTTGTCCGAAATTATTTTCGATGGCATGATTCGTATGCCACAAAACCGTCTTGCGTTCTTCAGTCCTTTTCTATCACGAAAACCAAAATAACAAATTTCCGTTTTGAGAGCTGTGGAACCACACCGCGATTAACCAAGACAGTGATGTTTTATTGGGAAATGATTTCAGAGATTGTTTCTTGAAATTGAGAATTAAATTATTTTTTGTGAGTTTCAGACATTAATATTCGAATAAGCAAATGTGCATAGTCTTCAACACTATGTTCCAGACAATCATGTTTATAGGATAAAGGATGTGGCGGGGAGACGTGTTGGGTTAACGGATCTAAACAGTACAGGTGAGGAACGCCAGTTAAAGATGTGAAGTAATCCGGTGGAATCGAACCCACAATCTCTCTGAAGCAAGGAAAGGCAGAATACTTAAATTTGCGTTTAAGGATAATATACAAACCTAGGAAGACAATTTTTGGATTTATTCTTCGAAATCACGAGTCTGTGAAGTCCGAATCATCTAATCACACCAATTGTCTGGTGTTAGTTGTACACCTCTTCGACTTCCATCCCCCTCCCCTATATTCCACTTCCGCCAAACTCCACCCCCGTTTCCTCCCCCGCGCAGGAACCGCAACGCCCGTCTGGAAGTTTGTGGTCAGCTTCCCGACCGCAAGACAATCCACCATAAACCTCCTGCTCACCCTTCCCTTGAACCGGCGACCGGACAGCGACCGCTCCTCGCGGCCAGAAGCTGATGCTCACTCACTGCTTCGCGACGGAGACACTTTTACGGGAAACTTGGAAGCGAGCGACAGCAACAAGGAGCATGCGACAACACTTGCGAGACGGACTCGCGCTGTTGGGATTGTTTCATGTGCGGGGTTTGGACTTATGGAGCAGGGTTGGAAGGCGATGATCACAGGGGAACCCATGAAGCAACTTTGAAAATAGTCATTAATCATTGACCTGGGTAAGGAACGAGATAAGATTTCAGAAATAAAGTGAAATAAAACATACGTCCGTGATTTGACATTTCACAATCTCTATAGTTATTTTTTCTTCATCCGACATTTCGGCCATCAGGTGTAAATATTAACTGTAAGGTTGTTTCTCTAATATTGTTTGTTCCTGTTAATAATTGCTATGGCAATAATTAGCATTTGATACGTCTGATGAAGGCCCCAACCAAGGACCAAATCGTTGTGTGAAGAGAAAATTGCTAGAATTTATTAATTTTAACTTACATTTAAAAATGAAAGTAAAAATTATAATATTTTGGTGTATAAAATACACTTATGTCACTTCATAAGTTCTCTGAAGGACTCAAGTAAGCTGACTGCGATATGCGAGTCAGTTGTTATGGATCCTGTTACGTTGTCCGAGTCTATCTCCAAAGGCAACGAAATACTCCCACCGAACTCCTGAATCCTAACTAAAACTACTAAGTATGCTATAAAACAGGTAATCATACTAACCAGATCTTGATTAATAGGAAGATTAACGTGTTAATACTTATTTGTCTTAAATTGCCAATTTAACGACACTTGTAGTTTCCTTTTCTTCTGTTTTTGTTGGACTTCCCTCACCTTCTCTAATAACACTCAATCTTTACTGCGATTAGAAATAATTTGAAAGAAGACAACTTGTTTATTATGTTTAAAATAGTTATGAAAAATCAATAATCCGTTTATTTTATTTCTTCAAAATTTGACGTCGTCTAATGCAATGTAAAAACTGTTCATGTCCGGTAATATCTTTAAGGTGAAGACTATTGTTTTTTATAAATATATTTTACAACATTTACGACCTATTCTAATTTAATGAGAAAAAAATACCTCCTTTTATGCAACTTTTTTTAAATTATTAACCACAAAATAATACGTCAACTAGACCACATTCTATATACCGTTACCTATGCATCGATTGCGTTAAATACTTCATAACCTCGGTGTATAATGACTGAGAAACTGGAGAATTATTGAATTTCTACATTTGTGTACCAATAGAACATACTTTATTTTTTGTTCTTCTCTATGATCTGCCTGTGTTTTATTTCTTCTGCTAATAACTACATTAATTACATATACTGTAGTATAATTATTTCTCTCTCTTCGTAAATGATTTACTGTGAAAATCGACGTATGAGAACTTGGAACAACACAGTTAACTTGCTCTCGATAAATCTGGAGACGGTAATTTATTTCATAATTGCAATTAATTACGTTATGTTGAGTGAAAATGGGAGACGGGACCGAGATTCGAACTCGGCACCGACTCCCATCACTCAACATAACATAATTAATCTGTTACCTGGCGGTGAGGTTCACCGCAATTTAAGAGATCTGTATGTGTTATAATTGCAAGTTCTATGTAACACCTAATGAAAAGTTGAGGGGGTTTCTACATGTGTGTTATGTTAAGTTACGAGTAGGGTTTCCGCAGATTATTTTAATTCTATATGAAATATTACAATAAGACTATTCCAACATTGGAAAGTTTAACAATAATGTTTTTATTTACTTAACATATTCCATCTAGAATAGTAAAATTTAAAAATCTACCATGTTTTCATTATTTTACCGCCTAAATAATATTTCCGGGGATATAATTTTCTTATCTATATTCCCATTTATTGTCATGTTATTACATATTTCATTTAACATTACGATTACCACAAACTTATCTCTTATGAGATATTCCTTATATTTCGAATTACTGTATTATATGTGAGAATTCTTACTTGTGACGTTAGATAATCTGAGAATCCAAATATATATGCAATGTAAAATAACATGCACCACAATGCTGCATAAATTCTTTCTAAGTCTACCAAAATAGTCAGGGAAGAAGTTAAGTGCCAGCGCTCCGTCACTTAGAGCAGGAGGGCCCGAGTTCGAATTCCGACCCGTCATCAGTATCCCTTGGCCTAAATTGTAACATTTTTTTTGTAGACACATAGAAGCGAAAAGTATTACAATTGTCATCAATTATGTTACAAAAATTGATAAATCGCTCAGTAGATAGATTTTTTTCTCCATTAATTTTAGCCAAAAAAAAGGTTGCTTTCACGGACTTGCTTTTAACGCTAGTCATTGCAAGACTCATTTTATTTTAATATCTTTCTTGTTGTTGTTTCTGAATAATTTATAACGTCTCTTAGGTTGTGACCTATGTTGTTCCGTCACGTTTCTACCCTGCTATATGGAGGAAGATACTCGTATACTATGTTCTTAACTGTGCTTTTTTTTTTATTTTTTTTATTTGTCCCAAGTGCTTCAAATAACGTGCTCTTTCTGCTTCATAAATGTCACAAACCCATAGAACGTATTCGCATCCTCCATACCCATTCCGCACTTACACTGTTCATCATCTCTTTTTCGTATTTTCTTTAGATAAGTTTTTAAATCTTCATACCTTGCGAGGTACTTCATCACCCACCTATTTAAATAATTAAATACATTTTTAATAGTATTTGGATTTCGTAAAATTGCTTCAGAATATACAAGTTGAGCACCATAGCGTATGATTTCATTATGGCCATCTAATTCCACAGCCTCCTTCAATTTCCGACCTCTGCGCCTCCTGGATCACAACCATGTCCTCCGCCCTCTTGTAACCCCCTCGGTCACCAGAGCCTTCCCGATTCGCCGCTGCGCTTTCGCTGGCGCTGCTGTCGGAGGCGGTTGCAGAAGGATTAGTTTCGCGTGCAAGAGGCGCGAGGCAGGAAGCCGCCCTTGAAGGGTGCGGGTGCGGGTTGGATATACGATACTGGCCCTTGTTGCATGCTCCACAAAGTTCGTATTCACGGTCCTTCACGCCCGCTGCGTGCATTCTTTCGGCCGAAGAAACTGCGGTCGCCGCCGAGGAGATGGTGGTGGTGGTGGAAAAGGAAGGCGTCTGTGACGACAACGACACAGTCCTGGCAGAACAGAACTGGGGTGGAGGACGCACTTGCACGGCTCCGATTCACACCCTACTTTTGCGCTTCCCATCACGTCCGTAGACAGAAATTTAGTTCTCAGAAGACCCTGACTTCTCTCCAAAAACATTATTGATGTTATTTGTCCTTGTGATATTTTAAATTTGTTCAGTAATCAATGTTGTTACTTAATTAGCAAATGGCGAAAAAATATATTTTATACTGATAAAGGACATTTTTTACGACTTACAGAAACGTTCGGCAGAGGTTCAGACCCCGAGCTCGTCCATTGCCTGCGTGGAATTTGTGTGACATTAGTTTTTACGAAAAGGATCCATCGATTTTAATGATCTTAGGGTTGAAGAAATTCAAAAGTGATTCATACGAGTAATGGACTCATCATTGTCTCGACAATATGTTTTTTGTCCTTTTGGCGACTGTTTTTCCTCAAAGAGTTCTACAGTCTGCGACAGCATGTTTCTATCCAAAAAATGAACCTAAATTATCTATAAAACGTTATTAAAAATAGAAGTGTTAAAATACTTTAATTTAAGAGAATAATTAAGAAGGAAAGAATCAATTACCATCAAATTTATTGATTATTTATTTTGTGAAATGAAGATAAAAACTACTTTAAATCGTACAATTTCGACGGCTGATAGTACTATATTTCATTGTATCACATGGTTCTCACATTTTCTTTCCCGTCCGTAACCTGGGTGCAAATGAAACTTCCGTGTTTCAGAAGACGGGTGGTGAAGGGCGGGCGAGTACAATTGCAGACGCGAGATTACTGGGCCTTGTCCACCACTGAGAGGCCCTGTAATGGAGGGTCCGCACCCACCCTGTCACTTGGGCGCAAGCGACTCACGCTTCGTTCGTGCTCCCCTTCCCAGACATCCTCCGACTTCTTTGGAGATAGAAATTCGATGGAAAGTGTAGAAGGTTGATGATGCTAGTTCTGTTCGGATTGTATTGTAATTTTTTTTAACGAACTTGTAACCACACTATTTTCTTTACTACGTACCCAACGTTTCGACCAGTGAAACGATTCCAAAGAGCTCAGGTCGAGCTCCGGATGACGGTACTATCAACATGCAACAGCGACAAGACAATGACAACAGTCGACTGAGTCAACCCTATTTCGGGAACAACGTTTTCTAGCAACGCTGAGGAAGTGAGTGAAAAACACAAAGTTGATAATAATAATTATTCAGAAAGGCATCATTATTGCAACAATTGAAATCGAAATGGCCACTTGGACACTAGGCCCGTGCCGTTTTATCATTCAGCTGAGAAAAAAAAATCACCTTCAAAACAATAATAATAACAACAGCAATGAGAATATTTTTTTCATAATTCAGCAAATGCTGGGGGGGGGGGGNGCGTTAAAATGAAAATCTGAAACAAATAAACAATCTAGAAAATACTTTACATTTTCATCAGTTTCCTTACCTGACATAAAATCCTTCGCTCTTTGAAGCCAGAAAACGATCTCCATCACAGGACAAAATCACTGAATCCATTACCATCCAACACTGCGAGACGCTCTAATGTTATGCATGTCGAAGGCACCAGAATCACCCACTTGCTTCCCACACCACACAAAAACCATTTCCCGTCGGGATCCGGAACACAATTTCCAACAAAATTGTATTCCGCGCCTCCAAAGCATGACATTCTCGCTTTTCTAATTCCTCTTCTTTTTTATAATATCCTCAAACTCCAGCGATGCCCTTGCATCGGGTAAATGAGGAGGATGAGATGTTTTTGTCGTCTCTGCTCGGTATATACGATGTCGGCGGAGCTTAAAATTCACTGACCTTCACTTAACGTGTTCACTGGTTTGTCGGATTTGAAATAGCAGGGTTTTCCAACCATACTTCGCGGCACAAATTATAGGAATAATAGGAATATACTTAAATCACTACTGCTAGGAAATTATTAATTCAATTATGAAATAAATCATTAATTGATTTCCAGTCACTTGACGAGAGCTCAATCGCAGATAAATTAACGCAAAATTTCCATTATTATTATTATTATTATTTTGTCCTTGTTTAATTTTTTTCTTCTGCTTATTGAGAAAACGACGTTTGCTGACTGGCCAAGTGTCCATTCCTTCTCCATTTTCTAAAGATAGGAACTTTTTTACGATGTGGAATGTTGCAATGATGATGGCTTTATGAAGTAAATGAACTTGAGTAAATTTAATGTTTTTAAGCTTGAATGTATAGTTTTTGGAATGACTCCTGTTACATAAATTACTATTTGGGCTATATGTATCATCCATCTTCCAAATTCTTTGAAATGCCTGTGCGAGAGGGGTGTATTTCGAAATCTTCAGTTATTGTCTTCTGTAAGTTATTTGTTTGGCAATGCAATGTCTTACATTAGTGTTCAACAAACGTTATATCTGAACGATTGTGGTGGCTTGGTTTGTTAGTGAGGATGGTTCGATCAAAATATAACTTTTGGATTTTATCTCTGGTTGTTACTTGTAATATGGGAAGTTGTTAATATTATTCATTATTATTATTATTGGTTATATACTTGTAACTTCTCTGTTAAAACAGGTAGTTCGGGGGTTTATACTTGTATGCCACGCCGGAAGTAAAATTTAGTTCTTGGAACGATTTTCATTGGTAGGTGGCATGATTGTATCATAATTGATTTAAACATATTCATTTGTACATTGAATTACTATTATTATTATTATTATTATTTGGCTCTTTTTCAGCTTTCGCGGGAAATTTTTTATTTACGTTCGGGTTTATGCAACCAAGGGAAGTAGCCTCGGGCGTGATTGCAATACAAATATTGTGGTAACGTATTGAGAATTACGTCTCTTTGTACTGCTTCAAGTTGATGTAATATTTGAAGATATTCTAACTATCCCACGCCACTTCTTTGGTACTACAGAGGTCGCTGATTAGATGGGCTGAGTAGATGAAAACGTACATGGGGGCCACATTACTATGAGTTCTTCTGCCAAAGCGTATTTGTTAACTTTTTCTACATACGTTTTCTGGAAGCTATTATTATTATCTTAATTTTATATACGTTCAAGAAGTAACAAATTCACTGTCACTCCTCGGGGCACGTTGATTTTTCTTTTGTTATAAGAATAAACCAAAATTGGTTTCTTGTCAGCACATGGTTATGTTGTTACGTTGTTGTTTTTCTTAATAATGATTTGTGATTACCATTCTGTGTTTCTTAATGTTGTATTATAACTCTTGTACCATATTGATAGCCAGGAATAACGAAGAGTCTTCTAAAAAATGATGTATTCATTGATTACACCTACTTTTGTTATTTTAATTTGAGAAATGAATATTTAGAATGATTTTTCTGGGTAATCTCTAGTTTCTCATTATTGTTCCGCGTTAATTTACAGTTTTTAATCGGAAGGAAAATGAACAATAGTAAACGACGAACAGAGTTGAGGGGTTTTTTGAAATATTTTTTCCTCTTTTCAATAATAAATATTTGATAACGATTCCATCTTATCGAATGCAATTTCACGCCGCCCACCTTACTCGAAGCCTTCACTAACACCTCGAACATCGTTGTCACTGCTACCACCACCATCACAATAAGTATCTCCACTCAGCACGCCCTCACTTCAGTGCTACCACCTCAGCGGACCGCTGCCCACCCCAGGGAGCGTCGACAGGATATGGACAGGAACAGGAAAAGCTCCGGGAGAGTGGCTTTTGGCAAGAGGATGTCCTCGCGCCACAAGGGGAGAATTAAAAAAGGACATAACTTCCTCCTAATCATAATTGCTACCACCACTACACGTACACGGCGACGTCTCTCACGGCGGAGAATAATAAAAATAATAAAAAGCGCGCGGACGTAGAGCACGGGGCAGAAAATAATTTCATCCTCGCTCACTTCAAGGACCGAAATATATTTCTTTTTCTTACGCTCCTCTTTTTTTTACGAAAAAAAAAACATCCCTTGAATATTTCTCTGTGAGCACGTAATTCCATCTATTTCCTATATCCGTCGGGGAGATACGAAAAGACAGCTTTTAGTTCAAGCATGCATAGCAAAGTAATATTTAAAAAGAACGGCAGAAGTGCGGGATGGGGAAAAAAAGAAGAAAAAAACGACCGACAGCCTTCATCCTCGAGAAAACGACGGCCGTTGTAATAATAAGCAGAATTTTGTAGTAGTAAAAACCTTTTTTTTCTCTTTCGGAAATATCCGCACAGAAAAGAATACATACGTAATAAGGAATTTCTCTTGGACAAGATTCATAATTATATATTAAAACGCACAATACGAAATGATGATAATACTTGTAAATGGTTTTCTCGACCGCCTACTCGCACATACACACTCATCACAAAAAAAAAAGCATTAATAACGAAGGAACAGGGAAAAGAGAATACCCAGGATGATTTTCGCTTGGATACATTTAATAGAGGAAACGTATTAATATTCAAAAACTGCCAAGCCTCTCACTGCGCATCGTAGCGCCCAAGTCTCCGTCATTTTCCCTCGATCCTCACTTCCCCCCCCCCNGGTCGCTTGCTCTTATATTCATATACAAGTAATCATTTTTCATACCGTCTCTCTCGTTAGAGCTTAACACAAAGGAAAAAAGCTTTGGCGATTAGCAATTTGTGTGTTCTATCCTCGCCGTCGTATGTTGTGTGTATTTTGCGGGATAACGTCGCACTTAGAAGAAGAAAAAGCGCGCGATGAATATAGGGTTGAGGAAACGGAATGAAAAATTAAAAATTATATATCGTGGTACAAAAGAAGACCGAGCTCGTCGGACTTAAAGAGTGTGTCGAGGAATAGGGATTAGTTACAGATGACAAAGAGCAAAGGAAGCCGTGACATTTATATAATGATCCGGCGGCAACAACGGCTTTGTTTTCTTGTGGGATTAATAGCCACCCTTTACTCGGGACGCGATCTGGAAAGAAGTATTATTGTTGTGGGTTTTATCCGAGGTCGAAATTATTAGGAGGAATTTTTCATGGCGGCTTTATTAATCTGGTGATGACGGGGAAATTTTCGTAGCGGTAATTTCGACGCATTAAATTCAATTGTAGACGGAGAGATTACGAAAAATGACCGCCATTTATATGTGAATATCAGTTATCCTTTAATTATTTGGCGCAGCATCTCGTACAGTCATTTATGAAGCAAGGATTTATTCTCACTGAGTCAAAATGGGGTAAAGATTAAAATATAATAAAGACTTGGAAATATTAAATGGCCTTCAACAAACCTAAAGATAGAGAGCAAAATATTTTTAAATTAATGACACATGAACACACGTAGAGATTAATACTTTCATATTATATATTTTTACATGAGAGATGGTATATTTCAATGATAAATATTTCTTAATTCGGTATTAATTTTTTTAGGAATTTTACGTTTTACGTTTTCGCAATTAATTATTATATTATTATTATTAAATTAATTTTAAAATTTGCTTAGAAGTCAGGAGATATTTAAAATGTTTTCAGAATAATATAACAAAACATTTCAAAGCTTTCTTATGAGAATGCTTTCCTACTTTTTATAGCATCTGTGAAACTCGAAGTCCAAATATCTGACAATGCGGAAATATTAGAGTGGTAACATATGAAACATCCACAGTAATGAGCTGAGATGCCTCACCATTAAGCGGAAACGGTGGTCTCAACTCTTCGATAAAGATTTTATCCTATTCTACACCCTCCCCATGTCAAACACACGATTCATCATTGAACACTCGACTCCGGTACAAAAGGTTATTGACCTTATAAATCACAGAAGCCCATTTCCGCTCTGGTTTGAAAGCCAATACTACTCTCTCCCTCTTCTAGTAACATATTGTGATCAGGATGGATAACAAATATGTTACTAGAAGCAGAATATACTTATAATCAACAGATGATAAAAACGTTAGAAATTTCCCTTATTGTTTTCGGTACTGGACACTTTTGAAATAAATATGTTGTTTCCTCATAACATAATGCATTGTCGGTATGTACAATGAATATTTTAATTTTGTCTTTCTCTTTTAAACGCTTTATTTTATTGTCATTCAACTCCATCTTATTTCTTATTATTGTTTATGTTAACTTTTGTTGTGATTTTATCCATGTATTATATCTTTGTATTGAAATGTTTATTTATTGCTTCCGTATTATACATTCAATATTATTGTGTAACGAAGGTCATCAGTAGAGATCGGGAACCTTTATGGTAGAATCCTTATAAAAGCTTAAAGAAAGGCGACATAACATTTCATTGATATGAGTTATAAATAATTTTATTACATTTTTTTCTCGCTCTTGACCTACTTTTACAATCCTCACAATCTTAAAAACATTTTTTTTAAAAATGAATATGAGTCATCTCAAATTTCTTAATTTTTTTTTTCGTATGGAAGAAAAGGTTATTTGTCTCTAGTCGCAGTAGCAATAACATGTAATTCGTTAGCGTTATACCTCAAGAAATAATATTAACTTTACGAATCTTCACTGAAATTAGGTCTCTGAAATTGGGTACTCAACTTGCCATATGATTATGGTGGTGGTTTGATAATGCTGGTTTCTAATATATGAATGTTATTATCTTAAATCCTCTGTTCCAACTGATTTAATTAAGGAGGTAACTTTACCAACTGACTTTTACACAAAATTTTACTAAAACTTAAGTATTCATTCTAATTACTAAACCTTCATTACAAACCAATATTCCAATTGTTGTCCTTCAACTTTGTAAACGCAAATCCAATTCTTACACTTTAAAATCACATTTTCTTGGGCATTGTTTCATGACATCTTATTTTGCAAACACGTTCGAAATCCTTCTTGCACTGGAGTAAACACTGCTAATGACAATTATTCTAACTAAGGAGACTGTATACAGGAGTAGAAACATATGGAGTGGGGGTACGTACGAAAAGCGTCGTCAGTTGGGAAGTACGAACCCGTCATCAGCGCTGTCAGTCGGTGACTTTGGAACTAATTCAACTGGTTTAAAAGATCCGTTTCTCTCAATCCCACTCATGTAAAATAGCTAAACGTAAAACTCATTTACCACGAAGTGGTTAAAGTTTATTGTAAGGAAAATCTAAATGTAAACAGTTACAATTAAGGAGACTACATAGTCTCCTTGGTTACAATACATGAGTGGGATTGAGAGAATCGGATCTTTTAAACCAGTTGAATTAGTTCCAAAGTCACCGACTGACAGCGCTGATGACGGGTTCGTACTTCCCAACTGACGACGCTTTTCGTACGTACCCCCACTCCATATGTTTCTACTCCTGTATACAGTCTCCTTAGTTAGAATAATTGTCATTAGCAGTGTTTACTCCAGTGCAAGAAGGATTTCGAACGTGTTTGCAAAATAAGATGTCATGAAACAATGCCCAAGAAAATGTGATTTTAAAGTGTAAGAATTGGATTTGCGTTTACAAAGTTGAAGGACAACAATTGGAATATTGGTTTGTAATGAAGGTTTAGTAATTAGAATGAATACTTAAGTTTTAGTAANCTCTGAGTATAGTGTTTAAAAATCATAAGAGTTGAAAAAAAAACCACTAAATTCACGATTTATTGTTACAATAAACACGCCCCTAGACGAAGCCTAGAGAACCTGTATAAGAAATCCACCTCTACCCGAAGGAAA
>NNCF01128686.1:69517-96065 GCA_002313205.1 Laupala kohalensis
GGTCTAATTATTGGAACAGGCCATTATTTTTGTGTGTGTCTGCGTAATCTAGTGGGTGCGCCTCAATCTGCCAAGGATGACGGAAAGCTGTGTAAAAGTATTCATATTCTCTTGAATTTAAAAATGTATTTATTTTCTTCCAACAACACATTACAATTTGAATTTTACTTATTTAATGTTCACCAATTCTTGCTCACCAGAACATTTGTAGCTAATATATATCTTACATTCATTTGAAGCTTACTAATTATTACAATTACTATTTTCAAGCATATTAAAAAATAAATACACACATTCTTAGAGTTGGAATATCAATATTTTTGTGTTGTTATTTACATTTAAGAATAGGATTAAAGACTTTGTTGCTTTTTATATTGAAAAAATGGCTGGGGAGTCTTATCCTTGAATAGTCTCTCAGGAGGCTGCTGCTAGAAAAATTGAGGACCGTTGTATTATAAGACATCATTTCATTCATAATTAGCTTTTCTTCGATCTATTACGTTATATTTATATTTTAGAATTATACTAGATTACAAATTAACTCTAATTCTATAATGGAAATATTAAAATCAAGTTGTGCACAAATAATGTTTACATTTTAATAATTTTAAATTACAAACGTAAAACTTTATATACGTTAAAAGAAAGAAGATTAGTTTATTTGAAAGACTCTTCTAGAAATATTTTTTCTGGTTGAAAATATACTCACATTAACATTTACTTTGTTTGCGCGTCAGGTCATAGAATTTATTCCGCCTATTTTTGTGTTTCTGTATGTATTTTGACTTATGTTTATATTTTGCTCACTGATGTTTGTTTTAAAACTCAGGGAAGGATAGCAAACATACCAGCAGAAACTGAATAAAAATCAACATATTCAATAAAAAATTCTCATCTAATTTATCTCTTGATTATATTAGCCAGGATCTTTTGCACGACCTGGCTCTCGCATTATTTATTTTATTCGTGAATAAAATTATTTTTCCGTGCTGACATGCGGTGGAGGATTTTTTGCACTACAGTTATTGGTACATTAATTCCGCGTATGTGCGCGCCAACCAACGACTTTTTTTGTTTTCCGAGCGTGATAATATTAATAATTATTTAATCTCCGCTGCGTTTTTCAATGCGACGCGGATGCCAAATGTATGCATATTGGCGCAATGGATCCATCGTGGTAATTCCGATCCATCCAGCTCGCACGTGGTGGCAGCAGCCTTCCTGATAGAAGGGCGTCCGCATTATTAGGCGTATATGGAAGAGTTAGGGAGGAGTAGGGATGACAGGGGGTTGCTAAAAGCGATGTGGTTGTGAAAGGGGCAAGGTGTTAAACATTACTGGCCGCGCGACGCGACGGTCGGAGGCTATCCGTGCATTTGGTTCGCGTTGAAAACCTTTGATGTGCGGCCGGGCTGTCGTTGATTGAAGCGAGAGTATAGCTGTTAGCAGGGCGGCGAGTCATGTGTCAGCAGCTGTGTTTTTACCCCTTCTGTTTCACCGAGTCTGTCGATCTTCATTTCTCTGTTTTTCGTTCTCTTGTTTCTACGTGTTTCTCTTTTATTTCTCCTTCTCTGGACGCTCCATTGTTTCATTTATGTTAGTCCAATATTCTTTCTCTTTATATTTCATATTATTGTAACTACTTTTTTAATAGAAATAATTCTGTTTTTAAGTTTTTATTTATTAAAGTTTTAGCATATAATTTATTTCTTTGTTTCGTAATATAGCGTTTTGCTTTCTTTTTCCTTTTATATCTGGGAATGCATACTGCACCTCACTATCGCTCAAATTACGTGTTATGCTAAGAGGGTTTTATAAATGTTATTTCTCGCTGTTTTTTCTTAACCAACAATATAACTACTGTATATTCCACTTTGCCCTCATTTTCTCTTTACTTCTCAATCATTAATATATCTTTTCGGATTCTGAATCAGAACTTTTTGATCACATTCCATAATATGACACAATACAAAACTATTATTTTTTCCTCCGTCTTTTCGCTTCACCCTTGTACGTTTCCATAACCTTATCCACGATTCTCTCCCTTCTTTTTTTCCCCTTGATGAACCTAATCGGAACAACATTGAAACGCGAATATATGTCTGCTGCATCTGAACCCCTTTTAACACCGTCGTCATTCAACCACCGACTAAACAAATAACAGTCGCAGCGACAGATCCGGAAATAAAGGAAGCACCCGGCCAGCAGATGGCTGGCCCTCGTCGAAGGTCAGTGACGTAACTGTGCTATGACGTCAGTTTAAGAGCGGTGGGGGTAGGGGATGAGACTGAAGCATTGAATATCGACATCGCGTTGACAATCCGTCTGTTAATTGCTGGTAGGGTTGACTGTAGCATTGTCAGTGCAGAGGGTGACGGAATGGTGTGAAACCTTTCAAAGGACGAATATGTGAGTTTAAGTCTGGGGGAGGCGAGTATTGTGAGGGTACCTTGATGGTGACTAGGTATTACGACTCGTGTGAGTTCGGGATTTGATTCTTCTGGAATGACTGTTGTGGGACTTTATGGTTTGAAAAGAGTTAAGAGTTTAACGCATTGTCTAAGGGACAACTTTTCATAAATAAGTTTTGGGTTCATTAGCAAAAGGTTGAGTATAATAATTAAAGGCATAATCAGTATTTAAATACACAGTATGTTTCTCAATAATCTCTTTACACTTTAATAAACTCAATCGAAATATAAAAAAATAGGAACGTTAACGATCTCACAGTCTTACGAAAAGTTTCAGATAAATATGGATAATAATTCGAATAATGTTAATAGTTATGACATAGAATTCACAAACAATTCTGCTAATTTTTTTAGCATATGGAACTAAATATGTTTATTAGGTTATTTCGCTAATTTCTGGCCATTAACATTTCAGTTTTGGCTGTGACACTGATTTTAATTTTGTAATTCAACTAAATACCATCTTTCTTTGATTTATAATTAGTACACTCCTGAACAGAAGTGATGTCCGTCAAATGAATGGAAATTATCTGTTCAGACTGATCAAGAATTACGTAATTCTAAAATGAGCATTGATTTATTGTAACTTATAAATGTATCTCAATTATACACCAAACATTTTAGAAATTCAAGATATATATATATATATATATATATATATATATATATATATATATATATATATANTAACAGTATCAATATAAATAGTTTATTCCGTTTCAGAATGTATGCTTTGCAGACCAACTGGTTGTTTACAAAGAAAGAATCTCGTATTTGGACAGCGTTTTGTAATACATCAATCGCGTTCGCTCCTGGACCTTTGTGAAGACAATTAAAATAATTCTATAGAGGGAGACATCACAAAATTACATTGTCTCTCGGTACACCGCAAGAATAAAGTTAGTAAATTTCATCACTTGACAACGCGAACGCTTCCGAGTGTCTATACTCAAACAAGCGGGAGGGATGTTCGTCCGTAAATCCTACTCGCCTCTGACCTAACCTCATTGCTCCATCACAAGCCTTCCTTTGTTGGACACAACAATCGAATTAACCAACACTGCTCTTGTCATAACCTGTGTTAAAGCTCCTTTCTCTATGTTCATAATATAATTCATTCTCGTATTATGATTTCCTTTCATAGACCTTTATTTCAGAAATCACGTTACAGCGAATTCCATAGATGCGTCCACGAATGTTTATACGTTAATTATAATAATTAAATAAAAATACTTCCCTTCAACTCGGCGGTACGAGAAACTGTGGTGGAACCTGCGGTCAGATCCATTTTAAATATGCACATAATGATTATTCTGTTATATGAGGAGTGAAATGCTATGAGGGATGTGAGAACGAAAATGGAAGGCGAACTAACAAAAGAAAATCTTTGGGGGAGCGATGCTGTTGTGTTTTATTGTCTTAACAAGTACATGAGTAGATTTGTTTTATTCCGTATTTCATGAATCGAAACAATTTCTCTGAAATAGAAAAAAAATATTTTTTTTTCTTATTATCGAAGATCCGTTGTGAGGAAGTAATAGCAAAGTAGACGCACAATAAAGATGGAAATAAAATTTCCTCGATTTTCTTTTTAATTTTTATGTTACTTATATAGCATTAAATTTATGAATCAAGATCAAGAATAGTAGCTTGAGCAATTGATGAACTATATAGTTTGTTTTGTAATTATGCAATATCTATTCCACGAAAACTAAGAATAGATCGGAAATCTTAAAAACTAAGAACCTCCATTGTCCATTGTCTCAAAATCCAAGAACTAGGACTACTAAAAAACTAATCGGTTGTTTCGAGATTTCTTCTTCATTTCGTGGACATTATGATACATTACGCAATTAATACATCTCTTTACGTTTGAGGATATTTCAAAGTGTTGATGAAGAATATATACCTTGAGCATATTTTCATGGGTTATTATCACAAAAGTTATATATTTTTAGTTTCATTTAAGTCAATCACATTATTTGTTAATCAATCAGTTGTTGACGAGCCCTAAAGCCCCAAACAAAAAAAAAACAAAAAAACAAAAAAAAAATCAATCAGTTTCTTTGAAATTTTCCCCTGAAATGAATGATTTATGTATTGTAATATAAATATATAGTGATTAAATTTCAAATTTAGATATCCATTGCAAAATTTGCCCTATGATTAGTGTTACTCAAAGTTAACCCCATTAAGATTCAGTCATTTATAGCTGAACGGGGGAAAATTTTCAAATTTTTTTAAAACATTCAAAACTTTTAATATTCTGTATTTAGAATTATAAAAATCAAAATGAAATCATTTACAAAACAATACGAATACTAAAAATACTAATATATTTTTACGAAAAAAGAATAAGAAAATTTCTGTACGAAACATCTTTCTCGTAATGCATTAACGGATTTATATCGGTTACTTTTAATTAATGGTAATTTTTTTTGTAAAGGAAAAATTCAATAATAAGTTAATATCATTGAGTAACATTCTTTAAATACGAGATATCAGTAAATGTTTTGATAATTTCTTTAAATACATCTCGTTTTTGCAACCATTGAACCTTGTCACTAGGTGAAGAAAGCTTTGATTGTCACCACTTGCCTTTCACCTTTACATCCTCAGCTCGACGGAAATCGTTGCTACTACTTCGCCTCCAACGTCAAACATCCCCAGGCTTCCCTTCGTTACCTTTCATCCCATCTCACTCAAAAAGGCGCCGATACACTCTCCCCTCATTCACTGCGAACCCCTCTCCACTCCTGATCCTCTTCCGTTTCCTTCCTCCGGCGGAATTCCTTCGTTGAATACCTCTCGGGATTTAATATCGCCTTTCGTTAGGCGCAAGACTTCTTTCGATATCGTCAGGTGGAGCTGGTGGTTTCCGCCTCTGACTATGCTCCTGCAGCTGCCACCAACGCTCGTGGCCCCATCTACAACACGCCTCCGCAGCAGGGAAATTGGACGGCACCGTTATGAAAGTTTTTGCCTTCGTTGTCACCATTCGTATTGCTACTCACGTTTCCACGGCTATCACGCAGTGGAGTGAAAATCATCCCAACCCTTCGATGTTTACCCCCGACACGTCCCTTTACAGACATCAAGTTCGTGTGTCCCCGTAATCTCGGTATTTACAACACGTATTGATTTTTCATTATTGCAATGTACATTGTTGCACTTGCATCTGCNTGGTTCATCAAGTACATTGTTGCTTGCATCTGCACTTGCAACGTAACCGGTCGGACACAGAGTTTCCAAAATCCGAGACATTCATCGCTAGAGTTATCGTGTCACTGCCATCTCTGGCGTGATGCAGCGCCTCCCCCATCACCACCTCGGTTTTTGGTAGAAAAGTAATTTAATATTCCGAAGCTCCAAACCCGTCCTGGCGCCCTCCTCGCGTCTTTCACCCTCTACCTCCCACTCCATCCCTTTTCACTCCTCACTCGATCTTTCCTCCGCCCCTAGGTTTTGCTCCAGTGCCTTCCCCGAACCAGAAAATTCACCCCTTCGCTCCTCAGACGCGAAGACAAGGCTGCGACCTATTGCTGGTGCGATTAATTAAAATACGATCCGTGGTCTCAACTCTCACCCCCGCCTCCAAGTCCTTCAACTCCGGCCCGCCACACTGACGGCGCAAATTTGGCCGTGTTGCTTCTTCTCCTACATTGATTTGTTCCTTTCCTTCAATATTAATTTTCTCCTTTATTAATAAGGGGGTTTCTCAAGTATCTCCCAATATTTGCTCTGTAATGAATAACGCATAGATTGTAAGGTACGATGTGTACTCTCACCGAGTGGACTTAAATTCTGAGAATGGCTAATTATTTCACTTCTCAAAGACGCCTCAGAGGGCGATATGAAGTCGGAGATTCGGGTATCAATGTCTTTATTATGTCTTCTGTCTCAATTATCTCGCTAAGGACCGATTTTTCTTCTTCCTCTACGAAAGAAGGGACTACGAATTTAATAAAATCTGAGGGACCGAAAAGGAGGATTTCTGGAGATCAGATTCATTTTGTAGCCTTACTTCATTTGTGTAATATTGAGACTAGAACATTATTTGAGTTTCAATATTTTCTTTTCAATTCTTATTACGTCTCTTTCAGCGTAAATTTACATTCCAGCCATTTCCTTTCATACGTTTCCTTTCATTTCTATTCTAATTACCCTGCCATTAATTTATTCGGACATTAAAAATCTATTTACCTCGACCTTGGGTCATTAATCACGGTTCAATACGACTGCATCCGCTATTATTCCTTATAGTTTTATCAGGAGAATGGTACACATGACTTCTTGAGTAATGGCCTTCTCTTATCGGTAGTTCTCGCTGCATGTAGGAAGGCGAAGAACGCAACTAAGGGGAAGAAGGTTGATAAGAGGGGAAATGGAAGGAGCGGTCGTTTGCATCGGTCTAAAGGATACGAATATTACCTTTCATGTTGACCGTTGGTCAGTGGGTTCTGTTCTGGAGGGATGTGCTTGATGACTTGCTTTGCCTCCAGTCTTTGGAGATAGTGGACGAGATGAAATAATTTGACTAGACAACATGAAGTCTTTGAATATAAGTAATATGAATACTTTTTTGTTATTGTTGTTATTACTAATACTTGTTGTTTTATTTAGATAGTCACAGGGGAAAATTGAGATAACATCTGTTAAATATTTATAAATATCTTAACTTCATACAATTTTTTATCGGTTACAACTTCAAGTACAAAAATAGCAAGGTATTATTTTTTGTGTGCTCTCTTGGAAAATAAATTTCTTTCACGTCAATCATATCCTGTTCTATAAGAAAAGTAAGAAGTTTCAACGTTAAAAATTGCTAACAGCTCTAACCGTGATTTATTTACTGCCGCACCTTCCTCGTATCATGAGGTAAATAAATAAATAAATTGTATTTTAACTTATAAACTAATTTACTTTCCGGAAGCAAACAAGGGACCATCCCATCAATTCCGATCAAGAGCCCTCGGACAGAGGCGGATTGAATATTTCAGCACTTTACTCCTTAGATAAAAATTAAACGTGAGCTATGTGTTTCTTAATATCAACAAATTTGTATTATTATACACAAAACGTAATTGTAAAACAAAAAAACCTAGTTCCCAAGTATTTATTATTATTCAACTATAAATTATTTGGAATATATTGTTTATAAATAGTAACTATAATTAATAACTTTAAATTCGAGATAACTACAACAAACCGCGGCCCTTATGCAAGAATCTGGAGAGCCAGTTTATAAAATCCATATCTGCGCGGAGAAAATCCGGGGCCAGATAGGACTAATAATAATAATAATAATAATAATAATAATAATAATAAATAAATTTTTTGTCAAAAAACAGTACAAACTGCGTATGACCACGTGGAGGACAATAAACTAATTTACTCTCCGGAAGCAAGCAAGGGACCATCCCATCAATTCCGATCAAGGGCCCTAAGGCAGAGGCGGATTCAAAAATTTCAGCAAAAGTTCCTAGATAAGATAAAAAGTTAGCTGCGAGTTATAATACATATATAATGTCAATATGTTTGTAATTTAACGCAAATATGTTTGTAAATTTACATGTACAAGTTATTATCGAACTATAGATTATTCTGAGAATAGTGTTTAAAAATCATAAGAGTTGAAGAAGAAACCCACTAAATTCACGATTTATTGTTACAATAAACACGCCCCTAGACAAAGCCTAGAGAACCTGTATAAGAAATCCGCCTCTACCCGAAGAAAAAACCGAGAAAAACCCGGGCCAGGATGGACTAAGTTTATTTTGTTTAAAATTTGGGTAACCTAACGTAAATCTGTCACTAACTTTGTTGTGAGTATACCAGGGGATGTATGAAGTGGATAAAGGAGTAAATAAGACAAGGGGAGGCAATGAATGGTACGGGAAAATGAAATTACTAAACAAAAAGAAAGAAAAAAACCCTGCCGTTGGTCCGCTTTCTCCATCATGAATATTTCCCCAAGATTCAATAGGGGTTTGAAGTGCACGGGTCCTTCACAAGTAAAAATAACCGTAAATGTATTTATCATCACAGCATTGATTTTCCATCCACTGTGGACAAGGAAGTAGGGATATGGCTTCCGGTGGTGGTCATCTTAAACACCCACGCCACCACTTCTCTTCCCTTCTGAGCTGCCCACCAACCACTCTCGGTGGCTTCTTTGATGTCTCGCATCCATCTTCACGCTGAATGGCTACCCCCTGCACCCTCCCGCCACCCTAACGACTGCGAAAGGCCACAAGGCGCGGATAGCCTTCACTGCTCAACCCACGTGACGAGGACACTGTGCCACAATCCTCAAGCCATAAATACAGATTTCACTAACGATAGTGTAATGATTGAGTTTATACAAATTCATTCTCTTGGCTTAGTTTGGGTCTAAGAGCAAGTCCCTTTTCCTTGTCTTTTCAAGGTATGAGCAAATATCAAATGTACTACCCCATCCTGACCCGGGTTTTTCTCCGTTTTTCCTTCGGGTAGAGACGGATTTCTTATACAGGTTCTCTAGGCTTTGCCTAGGGGCGTGTTTATTGTAACAATAAATCGTGAATTTAGTGGGTTTCTTCTTCAACTCTTATGATTTTTAAACACTATTCTCAGAATAATCTATAGTTCGATAATAACTTGTACATGTAAATTTACAAACATATTTGCGTTAAATTACAAACATATTGACATTATATATGTATTATAACTCGCAGCTAACTTTTTATCTTATCTAGGAACTTTTGCTGAAATTTTTGAATCCGCCTCTGCCTTAGGGCCCTTGATCGGAATTGATGGGATGGTCCCTTGCTTGCTTCCGGAGAGTAAATTAGTTTATTGTCCTCCACGTGGTCATACGCAGTCTGTACTGTTTTTTGAAGATAAATTTATTATTATTACTACTATCAAATTAAACAGGTGGTGTTCAGGAACATACTGTGGCGGGATCGCAACGACATTTAGCAAACGAATATTTTTGATCATGTGGGTTCAACGCCTAGGATTGACTTTGTCCTATTTATCGCTGAAGAATAGGAAGAAATGTTTGTTTTGTTTTTTATTCTGCTATGTATACTTTATATGTATAATATTACTGCACCGAACATCATGCATTAATAATCATAAAATCATGTATTAGCTAATAGATATATAAATTATCTATAGATCATAAGACGTCATAAAAGATCAAAGTGTCCCATTTCGACACCTTAGTAATTATGCACAACTCCTTAGGAAACGGGAAGAAATTAAAATCGGCTTTCACTGGCTTTCTTTCGCTTTCTCTTTATATAATCCTTTTTAAAAAATTTAGTACATTTTAACTTTTAGTACCTTTGTTTCTCTTTTTTTATTTTGTTTAATTTTTGGTGTTTGTATAGAAACAATTTAACAATAGTTTTCTCCTTTTCAGAATTATTGCAATTATAAAATGGTATGCAAAAAAGTCATTTACATAAGTTTATTTTTCGGTATTACTTCTTTTTTTTTAATATTGAAGTTTGTAAATTAATATAAATATATTATTTATCAAATTTATTCAATTTCTTTGATTTCACCTGTGTTTTAATTGGTTATATAATCTTGAAGATAATCAAGCTATATAGCAAATGTGACCGGAAATTAGGACAAACGTGATACCATAAAATAATTTGTATTATTGGTGATTAACCTGTAAAATAATTTGTAATTGTTGAATAATCAGTGTGTAATGCAAATAGAGTAGAATTCATAAACGTGGATCTGGGTTATTGCGATTCGTAGTAAAATAGAATTTTGTTCTAGCATTGGTAAAACTTCACTATGTACGTATTCGATCATAATTTTTGATATTATTAACATTCCAGATTCACAGTTTGTTATTGTACCTTCCCAATAAGATCCTAGTGCAACCAAATAAGGAGCAACAACCAAGAATCAGAATCTTTTTTTATCAATAGGAAAGGCAGATCAGGTACCGATACTAAGCAACTCCCGACAAATTTCATTTACGACAAATAAAATCTCTCTCCTTACAGTTTCCATGGTTATCACGGCTGTGATCACCGTTTTACTCACCAGAGCTCACCGCCAATGCGAAAGGAATCACCCCGTCCATCACCAAAGCTGCCCCTTCGTTAGCCAATTTACGAAGTCACCGACATCAAAGTACAGCTAATGGCTAGCACCGGAAGCCTCTTGGGCTTGGCTCTCTGAAGGCGACAGAGATTGCCTGCCAAAGAGATTGAGGGGTGGGCATCACAACCCACCAGATGAAAAGTGGTCAGACGGAAGATCAAGGTAATTCTAGTTGATCTTTTTTATGAATTTTTGATTGGTACGATATGAACTGTGAGGAATATTGAGAATGCCAGGTTTTAATATGTACGCGTAGTAAATATTATGATGTTTATCTATTCCAATGAATTTTGCACGTTTAATCTTAAAATTACAAAATATGATATTTGTTTAATAATGCTACAACCATATTGTCAAAAACAGTTTCAAACTGTGGATGATAATAAATAAAGTTACGCATCGGAAACAAGCAAGAGACCATCCCATCAATTCCCATTTAGCACCCATGGGCAGTGACCGATTTAATATTTATAAAAAAAATTATTTAATAATAATAATAATAATAATAATACATTTTTATTGTCAAAAAAGCAGTACAAACTGCGTATGATCACGTGAAGGACAATAAACTAATTTACTCTCCGGAAGCAAGCAAGGGACCATCCCTTCAATTCCGATCAAGGGTCCTTAGGCAGAGGCGGATTCAAAAATTTCAGCAAAAGTTCTTAGATTAGGAAAAAAGTCAGCTGCNGAATGTCGATATGTTTGTAATTTTACGCAAAAAATTTACATGTACAAATTATTATCAAACTATAGATTATTCTGTATATAGTGTTTAAAAATCATAAGAGTTGAAAAAAACACTAAATTCACGATTTATTGTTACAATAAACACGCCCCTAGACAAATCCTAGAGAACCTGTATAAGAAATCCGCCTCTACCCGAAGGAAAAACGGAAAAAAACCCGGGCCAGGATAGGGCTACAGAATTAATGTACACAACCGTGCCAAACTTCAGTACACATAGAATTAAATTAATATGAGCTATAAGACAACACAATCATGCGACGAAATAGTTTTTGAAATTGTTATATGTTATTTAAAAAGTACTACAGCAGTGGAGTGATAAAGTACAAGACGGATTTAACTTTTATTAAAATCAATAAATTCTTTTACAGTGTAGAAGCACTGGGGCAGGAGGTAGTTTTTAACCGCGGATTTGAAGATATTCAATTTCATAATGTCTTTTATATTNATATTCAATTTCATAAATCTTTTGTATTCTTGGGCAGGGATTTAGATAGAACGATTCCCGAATGATATGGTCCGTTTTGGCGAAGAGTGGTTGACACTCTGGGGCGATGAATATTATTAGTATTGCGAGTATTGTGTTCGTGAACGAGAGTGTTTCGTATGAAGCAAGGGTGGCATTTCAGTAATTCGGTCTAAACAAACACGACCGTTTCATAAATATAAATGCAGGGAAGTGTTAAGATATTTAATTCCTTGAATAAAGGTTTACAAGAGTTTCGGGGGTGAGATTTACAAATTATCCGAACTATCCTCTTCTGAATTCTGAAACTTTGAATACTCTGACCGGAATTGCCCCAGAAGGTAATGCCGTAACGTAAATTTGAGTAAACGTTTGCAAAATATACGAAACGGGATAAATTTGTAGTTATTACTTTTGAAACCTGGAGAACGAATTTATTTCATACGAGGAAAAACATTTAATTTGTAATAAAAGATAATTTCATTCGTGAATCACAATAAACAAGTTTTCTATTGTTTCAAGAATAAAGTTGCTTCCAAACCAATTATAGTATTATTATTCACTAAATTAGAAAGAAATTAGATCGCGTTAGAAAGAAATCAAAACCACCGTTTAGTATCAACATTTCAAATTAAATTAAATTTGTTTATCATGATTATGACTTTAAAAAAATATAAAAATGGGAGTCTTGTGTATTATTCATTATCATATATTACATTTGAAGTACATAATAATATATAGTTCAAAAGGAGGGAGCGTTTATGAAAAAGTAACTAGGTCAAATTTCACGCTTAAAAATTAAGAAAAATACTCTATACACATTTCAAATTAAAATACAAAACTTTGTCAATGTTTCATGTAAATATATCTGCATTGATGACTCGTACTTATGAATTAGTTTCATTACTATGTGTTTTATCTCACCGGATGATGAGCATGTTAATTCACTCCATTGAAATCTTTCGATAAACGATATTTTTTGTTTTTCATTACTTACAAAAATACACCTCGTAAGTTCACTATGTTCTTAGTGAATTTCTACTGATTAGAGAAAGCGAAGAAATATTTTGTCAATGACAGGTAATTTGTATCTTGGCATCTTTGCTAAAACGAGAGAGAATTGTTGACAATTTCATGTCATTTTATAGGTATAAGGGAATTTTTATTTCGTCTACGAAATACGATAGGTTTCGGCCTCAAGACGGAACCGAAATCGAATCCTAGTATTCTGTTCCACTCACAGGCCAGATTGTCCATTCCCATTTTCACCTACCCCAAATATAACTTTGAATATTTATATCTCTTTATCCACACACAAACCGCTGCCATGTCAGTCTTCGCGTTCCCACCTCCACCATCGCCATTTATTTTACATTTCGTGGGTAATCTTCCGTTTCATCCTGTCACTTACACTCTACCTCATTAACATTCGCTTTACCATGTCTTCCCTTTTGACACGGAACTTCCGTACGTGCCACGTAGCACATCGTCGAATGCGTAGCAATCTCCACCATCGCCTTTCGCAGACAGTTTCTCATCCCGACGTGCAGAGCAGAAGCGGGTATGTAGCAGTGTTTGAGGTGACGTGAGCCGACCGAAGGGGATATGGAATGACTGGATCTATGGTTTCAGGATACGGGGATCACTTCGACATGGAGAGAACTTGCACCATCTTAAGATACGGAAGAAATTGTGATGGCAGAAGGATTGGGATTGTAAGTAGATCGGTGGTAGAATGTGTAAAAGCTAGTCACCAAAAGTAGGGATGCAACGTCAACAGTCAGGTGAAAATTGCGACGGACCGGGACTGGAACCCGGGACGTCCTGCTCTGGCCGCAGGTATGCTATCCACTGCGCACCTGCGGCCAGAACCTATCACCACATCTGCAGTGCCACACCTGCAGTAGATAGCACACCTGCGGACAGAGCAGGACGTCCCGGGTTCCAGTCCCGGTCCGTCGCAATTTTCACCTGCCTATTAACGTTGCAAACACTCCTCCACGAGAAGGTACTCCGAAGTTTTGAATTAAAAAATTAGGGATGTTGGAATTAAAGGAAATGAATTTAACGACGGGGAGATAGAAGTAGATTATAGATAAGTATGAAGGTGACTCGGTAAGGGGTGTGTATCCCCCCAAATTGTTTATCAGTTGTAATGAAAATACTTTTCACAAGAAATTTTAAATTAATGAACGACATGAAACAAATCATTGAACAAAATTAAAGTAAGTGGTAACTTTCTGCCATGGGAAAATAGGCGACGAGCCGAAAATCGAACCCGGGACTCCTGATTTGATCGCAGGCGTGTTAACCACTTCATCACCCACAACTCTACACCATTCTTACCCAGGTCTAAGCCCGGAAGAAATAAATGCAAAATTTAAATTAAATTAAAGTTCAAATAATGTTAAAGTTCAAATAATCACACATTCGGTGAGAAGTATGGACTGATCTCTTTCCGGTTGTGTTTGGGGACTTTTTATCGAGGCAGGAGAGGAATGCCTGGAGGTGACAAAATGGGCATACAGAAAGTTAAAGACGGAGTGATGCCGTAGGTGGTGTACGGATATGCCGCATATACGTGGAGGAGACAGCGGAAGTCGTGGAGGTGGTAGGGCCACGCACACATTAGGACGTTGGCGGCGATGGGGGCGGTGCTGCTGTGATCCGGCGCCCACTGTCATTCATCCTGTCTTGCGCAGGACGGAGCTCCTCTTCTGGTCGCTTGAGCGCGCGCGGATAAAAGAGATTTTTACCCTCCTCTCAGTCTGTCCCTCTCACTTGCTTGCTGCCCCTTGTCCCCAGGGCTAATTGCAGAGGTGAAATCCAAGGCATCCTCCGCCACCACCATCGCCGCCGACGCTTCTCTGTTGGAATATGAATAAATGAGAGAGCGACTGCCCTTTCCGCGCGATAAGCCAACCTTGGACAGGGATTCTCCTGACGGACCTTGATAACGTAGTTGCCGACGTCGCCTCTGGACTCGGTCTCTCGTATTCTGCGCCTTGCCACCACGTCGCGACACCACCATCGGTTCCGACGCACGGAGTTCTCTGACGTCACTCTTCACATCAATGTCATTGGGGTCTTAGATCCCCAATTTTTAACTATTTAATAATTTCCCAAATATTATATATTTAAATAATCCAAATTAATTCGAGAAATTAGTCGATGTATACGAGTTTGTCCGGAAAAATTTATTTATTGACATTATTCTCGTCTACTATTTATCACGACCTTGTAAGTAGACTAAATTTTCATTAACGCTCATGACGCTTCGACAGCTGCTTTGCGTCATTATCTGGTGATTTATTTATTAATATTACATGGCTTTTTGTTTCAATTAAGTCTGTATAAATATAACTATTGAATAAAACATTATTACACCGACTGATTTATTAACTATCAAAGAGACTTCACAACGTTTCGGGCATCATCCGGCAAGTAATGAAAAACAATTATTGTAACGGTTTTACATTTGGAAAAGAGAAAGAGAGATCACTCAAATCAAAATCAAAACGAGACAGACAGTTTACTGAAATCTCTTTAATATTTAGTAAAACAATCTGTGTAATAAAGTAGTTTTATTGAATTATTACATTATTTATTTCATGCTGAGAAGATTATGCCATCGAGTTTGTTACCTAACCAGATGGTTTTGGTGGAGGAATTGGGTTGGAAATCTTTTGGGTTGCTGGGGAATGAAAGGTACCGAAGCGACATTCGTGTGGAGAAGGCGAGAGAGAAACCTTTACCCAATTCGACCAAATGTGTGTTCGAACTAACGCAATACAGCAAAGACGGTACAACTACGCCACGTCTGGCGATAAAAACTATGTTCCCAGAAGTTTAGGGTCATATGCAGTGTTTGTACGTGAAAAAAACAAAAACAAAACTTGATTATTTTTTTTTAAACAATGAGCACTAGCCCTTACTTTATAATCATGCTACGTACCACACGTGTGTTAACGTCTCCCTACACCAGTTAGTTCAGAGTGATAAAACGGAAGCACGATATCCTTATCAACTTAACGAAGTATAGATTCCATTCATGATTTTCTTATTCAGTCGAACTTACTTGACATGGTTCATTACACTCCCTGGTATGTACAACATATTTCCCAATTTTTCATCCAATGTTTGATTCGATGAATTTAAACCTTGGTACATGAAACGAGTGAAGAAATTCATCTCGAAATAATTAAAACAACAGTACACAAAGTTTTGTCCTAGTTTTCGTCCAAACAAATCTATGCTACGGAAATATTAACTAATTTACGTTTTGGTTTCTTGAAGTCATTGTCGATGTAATTTCAAGTCATAAATACATATGAAAACATGGAGGAATTAGGTGAAAATAGTAATCCCAATCACAATCAATATTTCAGTGTTCAAACATTCATATCAGCCACACACACCAATGTGGAGAACCAGCATTATTGTCATTACACGCCAGCAACGTCCGAACTGCTGCTGGCACCAAAAGCAGCCGTCTGTCCGTCCGTCTCTCGACCTCCTAGATACCTCTGAAGTCCCACGCGACCGCTGCCAGGCCCTCTTCATACCTCGTCTTCCATAATACGCGCTCTTCCGCTGGCGATTCCTCCAACACCTAATCAATGATGGACCAACGTGGCCATTGCGATGCGGCTCCGTCCACTGGACAGCGAACTGCGTGATGTGGTCAAATAGAGAGAAATCTATCTCTTAGGGTAATTGCAGAATGTCACTCACTAGAAGCATTGAGAAACGAATAGGATATTACTCAAGTTTAAACATTGAAAACTAGCAAATAGCTGAATACTAACGAGAGTAGATAGTGAATTAACATTACGACCTTTAAAAGTACGCTTTTTAATACCTTTAGAATCACAAATTCAGTATAAGTCCAACTATCTGAAGATGGGAGATAGAAATGGTTGTACTTTTCATTATAGCACACTAAACAATTGTTATTTTTATTACTGTAATGAGCCAACTGTAACCACTATAGACCTGTTCAATACGATATTTCTTTGTAAGTTTGCCTTAAAAACTTTTTTTTAAAGAAATCCAAATTATCCGATTATTTGTTTATCCGGACCGATCCCAAATAGCTATATAGAGCAAATGAAAGTTCTGTTTTTTACAATTAAAAAAAAAACCTGGTTTCATCACACGACTTTGTCATGTATATTTTTGAAGAAATAAAGTTTCCGCAACACTTGATAATTTTCTACGCCAATATATCACGCTATAAATATGATAAAGCTTCCTTCTTTGAGGCATTTCCTATTAATTATCATTGGAGCTGGCTATTGATCATTTTGAAGTAGTTTGTTATAAAATTGCGAAGTAGAATGGAGATCAATCAAAAGAAATTTTTTTTTCATTTTTACAAAAATTTATAATGTTAGTTCCGTCAAAAATAGTTTCGTAACTTCACTATATGTTAATGTAATAAGCACACCCCAAGATCAAACAGGCTCACCGGCAGATGTGATATAACCTGTACCGATAACCGCGAAGTGAAAACACCTATATGTGACATTGATTTTGTGAAATTAATGTGTAATTTTTTTTTTCTGATGAATGAGAAAGATCTGATTCTTCTATAACAAAATCTATGAGACATGTATTTCTCCCAAAAATGTAAGTAAATTAAACGTTTTAAATTTCGTTCAGGGATATTTCAAATGGTCCAGAATTGAAACGTAAATATGATTTTGTACTATCTCATTGTTTGAGTCTGAACGTTGCAACCAAATACGCATCACAAACAGCTTTCCTCTTTAAAAGCAGTAATATAAACAACATAATATATTTAAGCGGTACATGCTAAAGGAACAGAAGGGAAATGTATTCTATATGAAAATCTAACTAATATGGTTGTGTTATTTTGTAAGAGAAAATATTTCCATAGTTTAAAAATTGTCTTTTTTATTGATGAAAATCTCCAAGATGGTCATGAAAAGATGGTCATCTTCGGTGATGAAGCGGGACGTAAGATTGGCTCTTGGGCTAGAATACCTATAAGTCAAGTTTTATTTCCAAAACTCAATTCGAGGACTCCGAACTACGTGACGGCAGCCACTGGAACTAAAGAAACAATATTATTTTGTTACGAGACAAATGAAGCATCCATTTGTACTTCCATAACGTAAGAGTTGTGATAAGGTAGTATATGGATCGTTTTATAGTACGTACAAGACTTTATAGCTACAATGGCCGTTTCTTTTACAAGATCATTCCAATTTCGTAGCTGACCTGACACGGATCTCTGTTCTATTTTTCAAAATGAACTATCGATATCTTAAATATTGAATGAACAAAATAAATGTAGAAATGCATTCTTGGTAGAGAAAACACTTTTACGCTAATTTAAAATCAATTAGTATGAAATCTTAAGATCTTTACCTCTGTGATAATATACATAGTAGCAGAATAACGAATCCAATGATTCATTAATGTTCCATCTTCAGAGTTAGTGTTGACAAGGTAGACGACTTATCTTTACGCAGCTATACATCGCCGCAATGCAAAATCGGCCCAATTTGATTTCGCTAATCTGACACGTATAATAATGAAATCTTTCGAAACATCCCATATTATACAGCATTTACATTAGAAAAAAATAATGGCATTAATCTATTTAAAAAGACAATAGAGGAAACTGTCGAGAATCATGGAAAACGTCAACGACGTGTAATGAAAATGTATTGAAAATGGCAATTTTTTAATTAATGATGTTCGCCGAAAATGTTGGGATATATAGAGAGCCGAATTCAGTAGGTTTTACTGTCTCTTAGCTCTTTAGATCCAAATGCCGTTTCACTAGACTCTCCCGATGTCACAGGTGACCATAAACGTTTAAGTTCAATTACTAATAAAACAATACAAAGGTATAAGCTATCACAATCCTTCAATAAGCAAAAATCTTTTCCGCACACTTAGCATCGTCTGCTAAAAAACAAATAAAATACAGAATCAAAATTTTAAAATTCATTAACATAAGTGAAAAGATTAAAAAGAATTTTGAGACCGGAAACATTTGCACCTGGTGTGTAGAGACTAGAACTTAGGTTCAGCCAGCACTCCAAGTTCGTCAAGCCACTGAGAAGCATTTTTTTTCTCTTTATTTTGATTGAAATTCTTTTATAACACATCATTATGAATTATAATGATGAGAAAACATAATTTGCGTCTATCAGTTAATAAATAGTACTAACAATATCCAGGAGTTGGCTTGACTAGTTTGAGATGCATGAGCGTGTACTACAAGCATAGTGACAGAGCGCAAGGCTTTCTGATTTATTCATCTCACCTTAGAAAAATTAAAAATAAATTCGATGTCCTATAAATAAAGGTAATGTAAAAAGTACTGCGGAATATTTACTACAAATCAAAGAAATTTTCCATCAACTACTTCAAAGATGGTCTTCTTTAAAATAGTGTTTCCTCTACAAGACACTATGTATTACAGCAATTATAATTGCAATTGTTTTATTTAAATGACCGGTGAGGTGTGTTTTTGAATTTTATATCACTATACTGTTTATTTATACATATTTGAGGTATTTTAGTGACTTAATTCTACCAATCCTTGTAGTACCTTAAGTTAAAATGATTTTTTCCCCGAAACATCCCATCGAAGTATTGATTACTTAAACGGAACCAGCGCCCTGTCAAGGGATCTGACTTGGTCTCTGGTGTGATTCCAGTGCGATTGTGGTGGCAGTAGTGGGAGCTTACGTATGTGTCAGAAGCAGCGGTGAGAAGGTGAGGCCGGTCATCAGTCCGTGAGGCCGTGAGCGTTGTTCCGTTGTTGGTCGGCGTCTGCACTCAAGGGACCTGCTACTACGAAGGCTTAGAGCTCTCGCGTTGCGGGATGTTGTTGCACGTCTTGGAGAGAGACAATCCTCGGCAGCAGATGGGAATTAGCGGAAACAGACCGACTATCTGCTGCGGATATCTGCTCGGTTATTAGTTAATGTGTGGAGGTAGTACAGTGTTCCTTGACGGGTAGGGGATGTGAGTTGATGTGATAGAGGATAACAAGCTTTGATATTCTGTTCGAAACGGAAGAATAATAACACACCTTTCGTCATAAAATAAGTGTTTCTTTCACTAATGCCAATAAAATATGTTCTAAACATCGACACAAAAGTTTAAATCAATATTATGTTACTTATCAAAAAGTAATTAAATAAAAAATCTGAAGAAATAATATAATTGTTTAAATTGTTTTTTCCTGTATATAAGCTAATGTTCTGTATTATAATGTTTATCAGTTTTTAATACTCAATAGGATAAGTTCAAATAACTTGAAATAAAAGAATAATTTTATAAATATTCATTAAAACGCAGTTTTTGAACATTGAAGCATACTACACGATTGAAAGGGGGAAAAGCAGAAGTCGTAATATTTTAGAGTGTTGCACGAAACATCTTCCAACAATTTCTACGAAAGAGAAATTTGGGATCTAGAATCCTTCAATACCTTGTTTAACACTTGAACAGCGAACTTTCAGCTTTTTTCAAAGCATCCATGACGTCATCGAATAAGAGTCCTTGTGACGTCTCACTGGGTGCCAATCCTTGGAAATCGGCGACCATCGACTCCTTTCAAAGATGCAGTGAGTGTTTCGAGGACTTGAACCCCTCTCTTGAGGACTTTGCACGCGAAAAAGCCGCGTTGATTGAGACATTTTGAGTCGTAAGTCTCTGTTCGATCGAAGTGCACAAGTGGTGCTCTTTGGCTGAGCTCTGTGACTGTGTGACTGAGAGTGGTCATCGAAGTTTCGGCAGCGGTTACGGGACACACGCCGCGACTCAGAATTTACTAGTTTTATTTTTTGTAGTCCCTGTTACATATGACAAATTTATATGATCATGTAATAATGTGTAACAACACTTGATATAATTACAATAGAAGTCTTTAGTCCCAAGGAATTTACGTACGATTTTCTGATTTTGCGTTTTGCGGGAACGAACATAAACATTCATCGTTAAACATTTTTTTAGGTTGTAAGTTCGTTCGCACGATACCGTCACTGTAGAGTTTAGTAACAGGAACTAAAATAATTTATTTTTATATAAGAGTTTAGAACAATCTGTAGTATGATGGACATAAAAGTAAATTTTCATACATCCACTAATGGAATACGACATTTTACAATTGAGTGATATGACGTAGCTTGCTGTTGAAATGGTTTGTCCACAGTACATGTGTAACGATAATTAGAACTGTTACGTTAATATACTAAAGACCTAGCCAGAAGAGTGTTTGACCATGCTTGTTTACTTTTGCGATCAACCCAATATATATAATTTATTGTAACAATAAATCGTGAATTTAGTGGGTTTTTTTCAACTCTTATGATTTTTAAACNTCAACTCTTATGATTTTTAAACACTATACTGAGAATAATCTATAGTTCGATAGTAACTTTTACATGTAAATTTACAAACATATTTGCGTTAAATTACAAACATATTGGCATTATATATGTATTATAGCTCGCAGCTAACTTTTTATCTTATTTAGGAACTTTTGCTGAAATGTTTGAATCCGCCTCTGCCTTAGGACCCTTGATCGGAATTGATGGGATGGTCCCTTGCTTATTGTCCTCCACGTGGTCATACGCAGTCTGTACTGTTTTTTGACACACTGTTGTGAAAAGGAGTGTTACGTCGTGCGTCCTAGTTTCTCTGGTGGCAGCGACAGTGAAAGGAAAACCTTTCTGGGGAGTCCTCGCGACAAAAGCTACTCGAATCCAACACGATGGGAAAAGTGGCTGCGAAGGGAGAGGGTTGCGGTGGACGACGAGCGCCGGTATCGACAGCGATCAGGCCGCCCTCTTGGGAAACACTCGCAGAAACAGGGATGTCTCTACCGCAGTCGCACTCTGACGTTAACGCGTCTCCTCCACCAACTCGTGACAGCAGCTCTTCAGTTTCTGTTGTCGGGATGTAAATTGGCACGCAGTTTTTGGAAGGTACGAACCCAGAGTAGATGCCCTCTCTCTCATTTATCGATTTACATATTTGTAAATGGGTAAAACACAGACATATTTCTCTTTCACAAGCTAAATACTTTGAATAATATACATCAATTTGTATCATCAGATACCATTCTCCATTAATCAAGATAATTATAAACTATCACTGAAAAGAATTTTCCAAGGTAATTTAATTCGGACATTGTCACTCCGTCTAAACCCGTGCTTGGATTATGGATTTACTTCTTTTAAAATAGAGCAGTATTATACAATCATATTAATTCTTACATATTTGAACATTTTGAATATACGATTTCAGAACTGAAGAGAGTGAAAATAAACATGGCCCGTTCCAACTGCACCACTGGAAGAAAATGATAATAAAATTATAAACATAATAATTTTTTTAATAAAGATCTATTAAGAGTAGAACAATCTCACGGTGGTATTTGAATAAAGAATAAAGAACAACTATAATGGTTACTTATGGTAATTATTTGAATTTCATATCATGAAAAATCACCAAATTATACATCTACCAAAGTGTTGTAAATATTTTAGTAAACACCGTAATATAACTTTTAGTAATAGTGTTCGTAAAAATTATATTCTGAGAACTTCGTCAACACATTACTGAATGTAAATGGAGAAATTAAAAAAAATATTCAATATTGCTCTAGATGAGTTTTGACTCACCGTATTGCCAACTGCGTCATCTATTCATTCATTCTTTTCATTATCCCATTAATCCAATATCTGTCTTCCCCTCTTCTTGTTTATTTTGCTATCCCAGTGCTTCTTCAGTATCACCTTTACCTTTGACGTAGCTGCTACCTCCGCTCATTGTCTCGAACTCCCGGTCTCCTCCCCAGAGTCTTCGTGTCGACTATTACCTCCTCGATTCCGTGGTGAGCGTTCCCTCGACTACGTCTGTGAAAGAGCGAGTGTTTCCTTCGATTGGCGTCTACCCCTCCTCTCCCCCCCAACCCCCCACCCATACCCCGCACCACTCCGCGCTTTGATTGCTCTTGGGAGCTGTGCACCACAACCGCCAGAGGTCTCTGCTGTCGCCGATAAGACCATCGCCTTCTCAATGGGTTGGGAAGGACGAAACACGGGACTAAAATTGCCACGGCCTCCCGGATACCTTCCTCCGATCGTTACGAGGAAGGAGATGTCTGTGCTTGTTGTTGTTCACATGTCTGTTATTGTTCGGATTTTAAATGAGGCGTTATTTCTCCTCTTACGTGTAATTTAATTTCGATTGTGATTTTTGTGAAAATACTCATTTTAGGGGTTTCTGATACTAATAATACTTTCTGCGACAAATGGGTTCTACTTTTTGTATTGTTAGAGTATTTAAAGTTTATTGTTATCTCGTCTTAAGACTTGTATGAATTGATATTTAATATGTATTTTTGAAAAGAAATAAAAATAGCAAAGTTTGATGTTCATGAGGAAAATAATTTATACTTATATTAGTAAACATTTAATCCTGTCTCTTATACNGATTAGTGAGGTTACGTCAGTGAAAGTTTCATCAGTCACTTCGATTTGTTAACTATGAACTCGAGAACAGCAAACGCAGTGACAAACAAAAATGTCGTATTTTAACAAGACGTCTTTAATAGTCGAAAATGTATACTAAACATTCATAATTCAAAAAGAGAAAAACCAAGAACCAGGATCATTTTCTATTTTATGAACGGTAAAATGATTTTCATACAAAACGTGGTTTTCGCTATCACAGAACTACGGAGCATCCGAGTGCATTCTTATCCGATTGGCTTGTTGATCACCGTGTCTCCTCCTTGGGCGACGGCCGCGGTGGTCGTCGTGGTATTGGTCTGAAAGCCCGTCAGTGGCAAGGGAGGAGGCTGAAAGACGCGGTCGCGCCGTGCCGCCTTGCTTTACGAGCTCATAAAATCGGGAAATGTTTGTTTCGTAGGGCGACGGCAGCACTACTTTTGTGCGACCCCGGCGGCAATGGTATGAAGGTGGGATACGGGGATGGGTGAAATGGATTGTGTCTCCTCACGGAGATTTGCTCTCTTGTTCTCACATCTACAGAAAAATTATTATTTAAATTTTAAGTTACATTTTATCCTGACCCGGGTTTTTCTACGGTTTTCCTTCGTGTAGAAGTTGATTTTTTATAAAGACTCGCTAGCTCTTGCCTAGGGACGGCGTATATTGAAATAATTATTCGAGAATTTAGTGGTATTTACTAGTTACGAATTATCAACAATACTATCCGAATGATACATAGTTTGATAATAATGCGTACTTGTGAAATGGCTTTTCAGTGTTTCATTAAATACAATATTTGTTGGTATTATGTTAATACGTGTCGAACTATTTTTATCGTTCGGAATATGTTGAAATGCTAAATCTGCCTCTGCATTAGGACCCTTGATTGGAATTGATAGGATGATCCCTTGCTTGCTTCAGGAGAGTAAATTAGTTTATTATCCTCCACGTGGTCATACGCAGTTTGTGACAGCTTTTTAGACAATATAGTTTTATTAATATTATTAATGCATTAACCCTACAGTGGTCGGGCGGATGACATTAGTGATCATCTTTTTTAATTTTACCCCAGATTTCCCTGTAAGTCGTCGCTTGTCTTGATTTTAACACTACTATCGTCTCGAAAATAATGTTCTGTTAATAATGAAGAAATAAACTCATAAAACTTATTCTACCACTATTAACGTCCATTATAATTAAATAAATAGTTAAAGACTTAGTCATTTCATGGACGAATAATATTTGTATTTGTTGTAAAGAACTCACTACGTTTCGACGTGGATTTTCGCCGTTGTTATGTTTCTTGTTATAATTAGTTATTACTTGGTCACCTGACGACGGTGTAAATCCACATCGAAACGTTGTGAGTTCTTTACAACAAATAAAAATATTATTCGTCCATAAAATGACGAAGTCTTTAACTATTTATTTAATTACATAAAAGTTATTCACAGATTAGAAGAAACGTCTTGGCCTTCACCTTCTTAACTCTGGAAGATACCGCAGAAATTCTATTTTGCTTCCGTTTTCGGTGACCGACAGTTTGCAAAGAATGGAAGCATGAATAGTGAATTTTTAAAAGTTTGAACTGCTTACTGTTTTCTATTTAATCCTGGATTGGTAGGGGACTTCTCGGAAAAAAAACATCTATGCTTATCGTAGCTTTAGAAATATCACAGCCTGTGTGACAAAAAGCAAACTTTTCAAGAAAGCTGGAAAACCTTAGTGAACATCGAGGGTTTTAACATTATAAATATATAAATAAATACAATTTAATGTCAAAACAGTTGCAAACTGCATATGACCACGTGGGAGATGATAAACGAAGTTACATTAAGTGGAACTAAGTTACATTTAGTTATTTTTACTGGAAATTGGTGATGTTATGTTTAGTGGAAAAACACCTCATCAGCTTATTCTGCTGGATTTTCGACAAACTACGTCGTTAGGACAGGTAAATGCATTTGTATTCATGGTGACAAAAAAACACAATTTCTAAAAAAAAATTGTCTCTTAGAGGGCGTTCTTTCTTCTACTCAACGACGTTATTTTTTGTGTTCTTATACCTGGATATATTTAGGGAGAGTTTCCCGGTTCACCATCCAATGCGTGAGGAGAATCGAACGGATTTCCTTACGCTCTTTGACAGAGGTCGAAGCACACCCTCTGCTATAAAAATCGCATTTCGCTTCGATCGAACGGCCGTAGCCCTTTTGCGTTGAGAAACGTGTCCTCTTCGACCTGAGATCACTGAAGACAGTTCTTCTTCTCGGAAGGTTTCTGTCGTTTGCCTTTCATCTGCCGATAAAGGACGTCCCATCTCCTTACGGCAGCCGCTGGAGACCAACTAGATGTAAGACATTTGTAAGGGGACTAAATCCCTTGTTTCGAAGGTTTTATGATGGTACGAGCGTTGTTTAATTATGTTTACTTCCATAAGTGATGTTTTCGCGGAAACTAATTTAGAAGAAACACTTATGACAGACTTATTTATATTTCACAGTATATACTATCGTGTAACATTGTGATGTGTCAGAAAGTATAATACAAGTTCACTTCAACAATTACCAAAAATTATCAAACCCTGGCCAGAATTGTTTTGCAGTTTTCTTGCGGGTAGATTTTCTGTAGGTCATTTAATACTTTTGTTATTATTAACATCGAATTTTTACTGCCCATAATATCAAGATTTATTTGAGTGTAAATGGACAACAGTACGTATTAATTAAATAACTTATTATATAAATATTAAATCCGCCTCTGCCCTTGGGTCTTTGATCGTATTTCATGGGGTGGTTTCTTGCTTGTTTCCAGAGGGTGACTTAGTTATCCTCACTGACCATACGCAGTTTGCAACTGCTCTTTGGATAATGAGGTTTATTTATTTATGAATAGTTTTGCTCTTCTGAATGGCATCATTGTCCACTGTAACATCTCCCTTCAGTCGAACTCGGTTATCGGAGAAGCAAAGGGGATATATAAAGGGCTTCGGTCCCTTCGTGCAGCAGCAAACAGTTGGCCAACAGGTGGATACGGTCAGTGGAATCGGACGATTGAGGAGACTAACAAGCAGAAAGCTTTCCTATATTAGAACAGTCTCCACAGAACTTTGCACAATAGACATGTCGTTACAGTACGTCGCAACAACTGACACCAGCAACAGCGGACTCCAGTATGATTAATGTTAATCCAATAAGGGTTACCATAGCTCAGTGCTGTCCAACTTATCTTAGCCCGCG
>NNCF01128686.1:99588-218642 GCA_002313205.1 Laupala kohalensis
ACTCTGGAATGTTCAAGAAGTGATCATAGTGCCTATCATTTTATCTACCCTAGGACTAGTACCCCAATCCCTGGTCGACTCCATTAAAAAACTCAAAATCAACACCAATATAATAAGTAGATTGCAACACAGCGTCCTTCTGTCCTCAGCCCACATTACCAGAAAGTTCTTGGACATGAAATAGATTCTTTCTCCCAGTAGAACTTGATTTAATAATCCACTGCTGAGAGAAAAGCCAACACTAGTTGAGAGAACTAAATAAAAATAATCAATAATAATAATAGTATTAGTTCCGAGAACTATTTCGTCACTGAAAGAAAATTATTGATACCATTACGTTTTCAGAGTAAGAATTAATTTTATATTTAAGAAAAAATGAAACTCAATGCTGAAAGGTTTTTTATCATCGATAGTAAAAGAATGGAACTCGACTGAAATTAAGAAAAGATATAACCAAGAGATAAAAAGAGTAACCGGAAATATAAAATGTCATATTCTATTCATGAATTTAGTTGCTTTTTGGAAATATGTTAATTGGAATATTGATGGAGATATTTTATATTTTCAATCTGGGACTTGAACATAAAGGGATTCAACGTCAAATTTTAATCGTAACATTAACGACTACATAACGATTTTGATGCAGTCTTCTCGAAAGTTTTAGATAATTTCCGTCGAGTGAAATATAGATTATAGAGACATCATAAATATGTCATTCATAAATGGTTTTATATTCCTTGAATATTGATACAGCGAAGTATAACATCGTTCATCATAATAGCTGGAATGAATGCCGGCATAAAACTTGAAGTGACGTTAAGTTCATGGAAATAGCACTATAATTATCGTCGTAATATTGATATCTCCCTCACATTTTCTGTAGAACGTCTAAACGTTCAGATGACAGATCGACACATGTACGAAACACCGACACGCCTTCTATCCCTCAAACCGTCGATTTGTCTGTCAAACGCGAACATTACTCCGATTGTCGATATGTCTCGAAATGACACTCGTTTCGAGCCGCTCCTCTTCCTCTCGTTCGCATACCCTCTCGTGATTCTCCATTTCAATCATTCATCCCCCAATGCTCCAATTACACAACATAGACATCTCCGTCTGTGTGGATTCGCTGTCAACAGTGATTGACGACTTCGCCGCCGCGTAGCGTTCCGGTCGCTCGTTTTGTTAATAGCCCCCAAGGACATCATTACAGCCATAAACCCTGGGAGATTCTCTTTCGTACTGCACTCACTTTTTCACAGAGTTTCTATTAAAAAACGTCAATGTGTCCTTGATCGTAAGGGTTTCATGAATCATAAATTGTTTTATGACTTACATTGGCTTGAGGTGAAAATACCGGAGAAAAAACAGTACGAGTACAAAACATGTAACGAGATCGTTTTTTAGTGACACAACATAAAATTAATAATTATAAAAATATGAAATATATACAATGAGGTAAATAAATATTACGGAAATCTTGAAACTAATGCGTACACTTCTGTCTTCCAGAAACTAAAAATTTACAGATAATCTATATAAATATAAATTGCTATTCCTTGGTAAGCGCATCACTTGGGAACGGATGGACCGATTTAGCTAATTTAAAAGAAATGTTCGTAATAGTCAGAATAAGGTTTTTAGGGAAAGAAAAATTGGAAAAGTTGCCCGTAAAATTGAAAAATTCGGGAAAAACTGAAAGAGCTTTTTTCAATCGGATTTATGCATGAACTCAAGACCACAACTAACGATTCGAACGATGGATATGAGTAATTCTTTTTTTGTTTTGTTNAAAAATTTGGGACAATTACATAGAAATATCAGAAAATTCGGACAAATTGCAAAAATCATAATTTTTGTCTTATGCACTCTCGATCGTAACTGCCGATAGGAACGACATATTTGGTTGATTCTTTTTTGTTTTATTTTTCAGTTCTTGAGTTGAATTTACTTCTCAGAAATACGTTTCTCTTCTCATTTTTACTTTGTTGGCACATTAAAAATAGCTTTTCGCAAATTCACAAAACGATCACAAACAAATTTATTGAAATTTGGACAGGACAACGTCTGTCGGGTCATCTAATACAGAATAGCTAAAGAAACACATAAACCACTCAAATATTGGACAAAACGTTTAGGCTTCCAGCCTTCGTCAGTCACATAGATAATCAAGTGATTATTCTCTCTTCACTTTATGTTCGTCGACTGTTAGACGAAAGTTAAGAAAAATTGGGGGGAAATTTGAATCTGAATTTTGATGAATTTACTGTTGTCCGTTTTTAACCGGGATGGGAAGGGGCTCTTTCACGTGTTTCTACATCTATGGATTGGGAATGTTTGGGGAGATATTAAATAAATTAAAACCTTCGTTAATTTTTTTACTGTGTAATTTAGCGAGGGAGGAACAAGGAAAGAAGATAATTATGATAAGAATGTTTTCCCTGAAGAAGATAATCCAAAGAAGTTTGAATGTCATATCCAAAGAGTTGGAGAAATCCTTTCTTTCCTCTGTATTTGGGTCTCACCTCCAACCCTACGGTACTCACATCCATCGTTTTTCCTGTGCAGAAATATTTCCCCCCCCCCATTTCCTGGAAGAACATTCGACATCAATGACGAAACTATCATCGAATAATTATTATTCTAAAAATCACCATCAATGAAAGAGGTAGGTCTACGAAAGAAAAATCAATGTTCGTTACGCCCATCTTATTTATAGTTCTGGAAAGAGAGTGTGTTGTGGTGCTAGTACCTTCAGTTTATGTCTTCTTTTCCTTTAACGATTCTGCTCCGCGTCGAAGTTCTAGTGTTTTTTTCTTTCTCTCTCTCTCACTCTCCAAGCAGTTTTGTGTGTGTGTGTGTGTGTGTGTGTGTGCGAACCTTGGCGTGGCTGCTGCGGTGGATTGGGCTATTGGCTGCGGAGTGGTCTACCCCTCCAGACTTTATGCGTCGTTTCCCGCGTCGCTTGCGATAGAATCCAATCGTTCGCTAAAGCGCCGCTGGTGGCGCTGCATCCGGGATCCCGTGGTTGTGAAGGGGCACGTAATGGTAGCAGAGGAAAGGAATAAGTTGGATGTGGTCGGGAATGTGACGGTGATTTTGTTGGAGATTTAGGGGAAATTTGAAGCAGTATATCTTCATGTCACAAGATCACTAGGTTGGCTTTTGGAATAGGGTTCACTGAGTTATGCATACAAGACTTGGCTATTTTACATCACGTACCAATATTTTTTAATATATAAAAATATCATTTAGTCAAATTTTTGAACGGTTGGTCAATTTCTTGAGCCTGTTTTAATTACGATCACCGAATTTATGCTTAGCATTTGAGTTAATGATTTAGTGACAGTAAATTTACGGTCACTAAATCATTAATTATTATCTTGCATAGAAAATAAAAATATATAATAATATCAGTAATCAATATGAAAATCAGTAAAAAAAACCTTACTGCTTAAAGCTAACACGTCGTTAGCGATGTTTCACTTTAAAATAAATTTATGTAAAGGGGAAATTAAAAATCAATCTACGAGAAATATATGTATTACGAATATAATTATGTGTTTTCTTTTTTTGAAAATAGATTCTTGTGTAAGAAACATATGGATATACTGTCCAGAAATATATATTGAATAGACCGAACAGTGAATACCCAATTTACATCGTTATTCTTCTGGAAACAAATTCAACACATCTATCCCTGGTTTTTCTCCGGTTTTCCTTCGGGTAGTGTCGGATTTTCCATGGACTTGAATGTCAATTACTTTTTACTGCACATTATATACTACAATTCATTTTCAAAAAATGAATGGATATCAGTTCGCTTTTATTAAATACTATCTTTTATTAATAAAATTCCGCCACTGCCCTTGGAATCCCTTGATCGGAATTGATGGGATGGACCGCCGTTGCTTGTTTCCGGAGAGTGGCTTAATTAATTATCCCCACGTTTATGACCATACGCAGGTTGCAACAGCTAATTTGACAATAACACTTATATTTCTATTGCTTATATGCATCCGCCTACAACTTTAAATGTTAATGCAACCAATGAAAATACTAGTAATTATTGAAGTGAGTTTAAATATCATAGGGGTCAATGAACTCTGGGCACAGTTTCTCATCAAGTTACTCACACGAAAGAAACAATTAGTGCGACAATCTTCGTGATTGGTAGACTCATTAACTAAATATTGGACTGGAACCAAGTGATACACTTTCAAATATCTTTAAATACGAAAAAAAATTTTTTTTAACGAGTTTCTTCAACCATCCGCGACCTTAATCTGTACACAGTCTCCTAAAAATGACGACCTGGTGGCAGCGGTTGATTTTGGTTTTCATCCCGGCCGCATTTCGCTTCTCGTGGGGACAATCAGCGTAGCGACCGACACGGGAGGGTTGTAGGCAGAGATTTTATGGGTCATTTTCTACATCGTCTACTCAGGCGACCGCTATTTTTCTGTCGTCTCTTTCATCTTCCCGATCATCGCCTCCTGTTCCGCTTCGCACGATTTTTTCCCCTTTTTTAACGATTCTTCTACCCTAACCGCCCTTTCACCCCCATCCCATTTCACGATTTCCGAATTCCCCCCTTTCCTTGAAATCCCTCGTCGCTTCTTGATTCGTGTTCGGCGTATCAGATGTACTGGGAAACCCAAATGGGTCGTCTCGGCTACTCGCAGAATTTGCCATCTCCCCAACGTAGTCTGTTTGCAAAACACTTTACTGACAATTACTCGAGTGATACAAATGAAATATTTACACCTGACTTCATAATTAATTAGCAGGATCCAGTATTTTAGACTTGAGTGTCATTTTCTTTTTAAAATCTAGAAATCTTTTTTACAACACATTTTTTCGAATATTTAACACATATTGAAGAGAACACACTTTGGAAAGAATAATGAATAAATTTTTAACCCTTATTTGAAGGTTATTTGATGGTTGAGTGTGTTCTCATTACACCCCACTGATCGTTTTATTGCTATTTGTGAAATACGTTTATCTCGTAAACTAAAACTTTCTGTACGTTCCTGACAATCTGTTACGTGCTGATTGAGTCTGTTTTCGTTGCAACTGCCAATGTCCACGTGCTGATAAACCGCCATTGGGCTGGGGTTTCTTCCTATTCTTGTGTCAAATTTAAGGGTAAAAGTTAATGACACAGAACAGAATTTCATTGATTTTTGATTTTGATAATTATAACTTAAAAATAAGTTAATATAGTGAGTTTTGTGATTAATGAATTTGATTATTTTTAAACTTATACCACGAAATACTCCTTATTACATCATTATCATTAGTGCAGTCTTGTTATTACAAATAAATTTAGCATAAAACGGTATGAAATGATGTATAATATATCCCAGATGAGAATAATATCCACGTAGTTTTAATTAGCTGTTCACGTTCCGCGAAACACTGAAGTATCTTTTGGGGTGACAGTATACCCCATCCGACCTTAAATGTAATAGATAGTCACGCGTTCACTGAAGGATTAATTATTGATGACACTAGATATAACATTTTACGGGTTATTTGTTATTTTACATTCTATCGACTTTTCTCTATTACTTGGAGTTTTATCCCCAGATCACGGTTTTGAGCTTCCCCCAGCAATCTCGCGGGTGAGTTTTTCCAAATGTAATTATCTCCCAGATATCGACAGAAATGAGTCATTGTTATAGGCAAACCAGTGCTTTCTTATGGGACACCGTGGAGTGGTGTCTAGCGTGTTTCACCTTCTACTGCCGGTGACCCTGGTTCGAACACTGTCCGATCCAAGTACAATTCACGGTGATGGACGAAGCGGTTTTCGCGACAGGTTTTCTCGGGGCACTCCCGTTTTCCCTGCCATTTATTCCCCCGCAATTATTATCAATGTACCCTAGGGAAGCGCAGTATTGCTCTCCCTTATTTAACTGTACTGTATCGTAAGGGGCTCATCCGTGGTTGTTTTCTATTTTTAACTGGGTTTTACGTGTTAGAATCAAATACGTCGTGTATCCTCAACATCGACGGACAAACTGTGGGTTAAATTTTGGTCAACCCTCTGAATAAGAAAACACATCGTTTTTTAAACTGCACTTTGATTTCCTGCTACAGACTGACTTCCCCACCGTTTTGCTCGGAGGGAGACGTGTGTTGGGTTCTGGATGGCCATTGGTTTCCTTGCCTCCATAAAAAACAGAGTATCCACCCCGAAACGGGGGTTTCAAGCGCCGTTTTGTAGTCTTCTTGTGGCTATTTAATGGGGAGATGGTGAGACACGCCACAATAGGATGTTCTTGGATAAAGTGTCGTCCAATTTATTTTCTGTAAAGATTGTAGATAGATATAATGAATGTTTACAATCGATTCTAGAGATTTTGATCTTTTATTCTGGTTACATATTTCGAATGAAAAGAATAAACACAAAATTACGTTTGTCATAAAACTGTCATTAACACATGAAGAACTCTTTTTTTAACTTTGTTTAAGTATTAACCTAAACATAGTGTTTTTTTAAGTACATTTACAATGATAAGCAACTTATAAAATTAATTTAAAAAATCTGTCGTTATATAGTTGTGGATCCACCGTTCCTGTATGTATTTATCATTTAAGGTTAAATTTTGAAACTGCGATTCAATAATACTGACCCCTGAAACCTTCATCAGTAGCCCCGTTTACGATTATGTAGTGGATTCTAATGACCCCGAGGTTGGTGATCCCTAAAGTCCCTAGAACAATAATTATTATTACTATAATCGAGTATGTACAATTAATACTGAGAAAACAATTCATACAGTCAACGTTCCGGAAACTTATTTTTCCTTCTTATGGGCCAAATAACGCAAGTGTACAGACAAATTAAATAAAATGAGGAAGGTAGATGAGGTGTGGTTGAACACTGGACTGCCAAAAAGACAATTTAATAAACTTGAAACATGAAAGTTGAAAATAATTAAATAATTTAAAACTGAAGTTCAGGTGAAACATTGGGATGAGGTGAGACGATCCGTTCCTTCGAAGATTCAGCTCGGAAGGCGTTGCGTCGATGTCGAGGTGATGGTTTTGAGTTGATGTGCAGATGAGGTTGAATTGCTGACCGCTTGTCAACGGCGTGTCGATGCCCTCACGAGATAATCTTCAGGTTGACAATAATTCCCCCAGCTGTCTCCTGGTACAAACTGAAGGGGAAGTCGCCGGCTGGCTTGCCGAATGATGAGAGTACTAAATCAGATTTGGTATTTGTTGTATATTAATCAGGATCTGCAGTGATCTGCTTTACAAGGTTTTCTAAATACATAATGTACACGTTTACACAACAAAATACATTAAAAAATACACTTAAAACTAAAATTTAAAATTACAATTTACAAGACTACACGAGACAGTAAGAGCATGTGTGTGAGGAAATCTAATGAAACACCTCCAGTTAATCTTTATAATCAATTTAAACTATAATCTTAATTTAGCATAGGTTTAACTATTGAGTGTAATGTAATTTTTTGTGAGTTAGGATGGTTTGAAAGTGTCTAGGATATGGGATTTGATCCTACTTATTCTTAAGGACTTTCCTAAATTAAATGTATGGGACGGAGGGGAGTTTGAGAGACTGGAGTAGCATGTTAATGCCAATTTACTAATATATTCTCTCAAAGGTTTAATGTTTAGTTCTCTATGGATTTGTTCATTGGGTACGAACCAAGGGGCTATCAGTGCACATCTTAAGATTTTGTTTTGGATGACTTGTAGTTTCTTGAAAGAAGTTTCGGCTGCCCCTCCCTATATTGGACAGGCACAAGTTATGGAAGGTCGTATGATGGCTTTGAGTATAGATAACGCCGTGTCCGTTCTCAGAGATGATTTTCGATTTAATAATGGGTATGATTTAGACAATTTTTTTCTTAACCGTTAACGCAATAGCATTTAAATGTATTCCTAAGTGTGTTATGTGAGTGTTTGAGTCGACCCAGGCTATTTCCTCATTATCAATTTTTAAGGACATTAACTTAGGAATTTTTCGCAGGCAGTGAAAATATTTTTGCTTGCGATTTCTTTGGGGTTTAGAGCTAATCTCCATTTATCATTCCATTCTACGAAGGTAAGTAGGTCATCCTCGAGATTGGTCTTACCAGTGAATGTATTGTTAGTTGTATTGTATTTCCGAGTTTACTAATTTGGGAAAATCACACATATAAATGGAAAAAAGGAGAGGGGACAGAGCGGAGCCTTGAGGCACTCCGACAAGGATATTTTGTGGCTTGGAATGAGAGCCGATTACCCATAATGTGAAAGTTCTATTTGTTAAAAAAAACTTTTAGCTACATTCTGTAAGTACGAGGGTACTCCTAACAGTCTCATTTTATAAAGTAAGCCCTCACGCCAGATACTATCGAAGACTTGTGATATGTCTAAGAAAACAGTTAGGGTGTATTGCTTAGACTTGAAAGATTTGGCAATGAATTCAGTTAGTCTGAGAACTTGATGAGTGGTCGAATGCCTTTCTCGGTATCCAAATTGCCCGGACGGAATAGCATGCGTTTCGGTTAAGAATTTGTTGAGTCTTTTCGTTAGAAATTTTTCAAATATTTTACTGATCGAGGGCAGAAGTGATATTGGTCTGTATGTTTTGGAGAACTTAAATCTTTTCCTGGTTTGTGTACTGGTATTATCTCTGCATGTTTCTAGGTTGTGGGAAAATAACCTATTCTTAATGCTGCATTGGATACTGCGCATATAAATGTGTTTGCTTTCTTTGGCATTTCTTTTAAGATTTTGTTTGTAAGTTGATCATGGCCAGCTGATTTGTTCGGACCGAGGGCATCTATTTGTTGCTCTATTTCTTTGGAGGAAATGATTTTTATTGGAAGATCAGCAGTGAATTCGATTTTTCGCATTTCTTCAACGATGTTATCGTTAAATTTTATGCATTTAATGGGATTATTAACAAAAGAAGATGCAAAGTGAGTTGATAATAATTCTGCTTTATTAATATCCGACTCTGCAATACTTATTTGATCCGTTAATGGCGGTATGTTTTGCTTTTCACGTGATAAGCGTTTCACTGCTATCCATTGCGCTCGAGAGGCAGGATGAATTTGGACCAGAGAGAATTGAAAATTTTCAAATCGAAATATTTCTAGGTATTCGTGAATTACTCTCCCAGTCGGTTGATACTTCTTTTAGTTTCTTCTGAGCGATATTTTTGCCATGACCGTCTAGGGAACCTTTACCTTTTTATTAGGTTTTGTATAGAACCTGGTATTTGTTTATTTTTCATCGTGACGTCGCAATTTGTTGTTAAGTAAGAATTACTTACACAATCTTCAATTATTGATGTGAGGTTGGCTATTGACGCGTATACTTTTTTCACTAGAATGTAGATGGGTGGATTTGTTTAATTCGTTTGTCTTAAGTGTACGGAATTTTACCCAATTTACTGTTCCCTTTATCATTTGAGACCTATTTGGCTTGGGTAGAATATTAGCGTTAAATGTGATTATAACTGGCGTATGATCAGAATTTAACTCCGGTAAGGTGTGTTGAAATAGTTGTCCAATGAAGTTTTTTGAAAGTACCAAATCCAATCTATCAGGGTTGAATTTCTTGTTATATGGGTAATGAGTTGGAGAGTTTGGAGGATGTATTAAGATATTATGTGATGTTGTTAGTACTTTCAGTTTTTTGCCTGCTTTATTGGTTGATTTACAACCCCAGCTACTGTGTGTTGCATTTAGATCTCCACATACAAGAACAGTATTTTGCCCCATTAGATGCTGTAGTATATTTTTTTCGTTTAATTATTTTTGTTAGGGGGTCTGTAAATACATTTGATAGTTATATTCGGTGCATTTTCCTGATTTACAGTTATTCCTATAGCTTCTATTTGGATATTCGAAAAATTTTGAATTTGATAATGACGTAATGAAGAGAGAATTGTAACAGCTACTGCCCCAGAAGGTTTAATGCTTGGTCTGTCTTTTCGATAAATAATATAGCCTGCTATTTTGAACTTGTTCGATGCATTTAGGTGTGTTTCTGACACACACGCTATATCAATGTTATAATATTTTATGAAGTGTGTGAATTCTGTTTTACTAGATCATTTACATTCCAGTTTAATAAAATTTAATTTGTTTTATTTGAAAACATTTCCTTCTATTATTTGAACCTGATATTAAGGGTAGGATTGCTTGAATAGAGGATCGTATAATTGTTTGGATCTGAGGCGTAATTTCTTTTGTCTTGTGTAATGATTTCTATATCTAAATTTTCCTTGCTTAGTGACATTGCGCTTGAGAAATTTGATGATTTGGCTTGCCTAGCTACCTGAGCGTACGATGTATCGCTGCGTTGAGGTGACCTCGCTTGACGGTGGTCTGGTAGCGGAAGGAATTCAGTTGTAAAGTTGGGTGGTTTAGATCTAATGGGGCTTGGGTTTTGTGTAATTAGAGAGGGAGGTATTCGGTTGAGTCTTAAAGCTGGGCATTTCTTAAAATTAACTGAGTACAATCCTAGGCAATTTACACATCTTGGAGGTGTATTACTAGATTTGGAACATTTTGAGAAATGGTGATATTCTAAACAATTAACACATCTGGACACTCTATTACAATTATTGTGGGAATGACAATAACGCTGGAAGTTTTTGCATTGAATGGGATTTTTAGGCTTATTTCGGTGTTCCACTTTGACCACAGCGTAAAACAGTTTGAATAATTCTGGGGTACCTGCGTTATTTTCAACCTGTATACCACATGATGGAATACGAATCTTATTTTTATAAAGCCTAGAAGTTTTAATTACGGGGTAATTTAAGGATTTTAGTGCTCACGTTACCTCTTCTTCCTCGTAGTCTGTTGGAATACCCCTTATTATAAATTCTCTAGTTTTTTGTGTTGGGTCTTTAAAGGAATGGAACTCTATTTGTTCTTTCCTATAAAAACTTATAACTTTTCTAAAATCTTCAATAGTGGATGGTCTGATTTTGATTGATTTATGAAATAATTTGGTATCAAAAGTCTTATGAGTGATCTCTTTTAAATCATTTATCAGTAGTTTCTAGTTTTCAACATTATGAATAAAAATTGGGGGAAAAACTGTTTGTTTCTCTTGATTTTCTTGCACTTCATTTCACACTGAATTTAACAATGCATATTTATTAGCAATTGGAATGTTTGCAACAACGATTTCCTCCATATTCAAATGATTATTAAGTGATTGATTTGCACTATCTGTATTTTGACGTTTACTGTGGTTATTTGTTAAGTCGTCGTAATTCTGTCTTCTCCTCTTTGTACCGAACTCCTCTGCAGAACCTGCTGGCGCGCCATACCTGTTAAACGTTCGTGGTTGCGATAAGGTTTCTTCTGCGTTGTCTCCTTGGTTGTACAAGACTTCCATGACCTTACGAATTACTTCGCCTGCATTACACTGGGCTGGTGTTTGGGTCGAATTTGCATGTTGAAGATGATTTTCCTCTCCTGTAGGACCACTATCACTCGTAATCAAGGAAGGCTACATCAGATACCCCCGATTCGGGGCAGCTGTCTGTTTCAGACCAGCTATCACTAGCAATTGCTATTCAATACTTCGATTCCCGCACAATTGAATTTTAAAAAAAACTCTTTAAGATTCTTCTAATAAATGCTCTCACTGTCGAATACATAATAATAGTATATTACAAGTTGATTGAATGACTTGACCACTCATATAAAGCGTAGCAAGTTTCACGGCTTCACAGGGCAGAGGAAAACGAATTTATCGTTTCGCTGCTTCGAAGGAACTGAGATTTGATATTGACTCCTCGGACGCGTTTTACAGAGAGAGTGAGTTGTCCACATGTCCTGGCTCGCTTTTTGGAGACACGCGCTGCTCGCGCAAAAGGTTTGTCCGTCCGTCGATCGATAGCGTGACGTCACAGTTTAACCGTATATCGATTGTTCATCTGGATCGATGGCGTGAATATTACGGAATGTCAGGTTATTGTAAGTTGTTCTGAAATGGAATCGTGTATCCCAGTATAATTAATAAAGCCAGTCAAACTGTGTCCAATTTTTTCATCAATTTTTCATCAATTTTTTTACTCGAAAACGTAAATTTTGAATGAACCTATGAGGTTCGAAGAAATTGTTTACAGAAGCTCAACAATCGAGAGATGTCACTCAATTGGCACCAAGAGCGTAGAGTCCACAGATTTTTCACTTGTCTAATGACACGATATCAAAAAATGTCTGAACAGCAAGGTTCACTGTTTATCAGCTACTTCTCACCATTAACTCACCTTGATGAAAGAAAAATAAATTTCATGTGACCATATGAATAATGTTTTAGATTGGATCTCTTCTCAATAATTATTATAAATAACCCTAACTTTCCCTTATTTAACTTACAAATAAAACTTAGAATATTCATTTATCAACGAATCAAATTACTTTAAATTATTGTTGCAAGTGACAAAGATTAAATAATGATTGAATTGAAGAAAATAAAAGTTGGGTCGAGCGTGCGGGGGAGCATACATTTTGTTCTCTCAGTAATGCAACAACAATTTGACGCTCTCAAAACTGAGTTTATAGTGTGAAGTAACGAAGTAACGTATTATGACTTCCAACCTTTTAAAAAAATTTAATTGTTAATGCATAAACTTTACGTGACAAAAAGAGAGAAGTAAAAAGGAACAGGAAATGTAAAATTGAAAATATTTTAAAATGTTGATGAAAAGTGACCCATACAGAGCTGAAATCTTCCTCTCTTTACTTGTCGAGATAAGTGCATTTGTCACTTTGTTATCAAAATACGAAGGACATTACGAAGATTGCGTATTACCAACCTTTCGTTAATACCATGTTCCTTATACGACCCCAGAAAGGTGATTCCATGGTCTTTCATCCACTCAATATTCGTGCGAACACTTAATTCCAGGGTTTGATAAAGGGCACCCAGAAGAGGAAGGTAGCAATCTGGGAGGCGAAGGGCGGGCAAAGCAGAAGGATCCGGTTATCCTCTTCCGAAAAGGGGGGAGAGCTCGCAATCGATAGGTAACGGTGCGGATCGGACAGGAAACTTGTTGAGCACCGATTCACTTCGGAAATCGGCCCACAGGGTCCGTCCCTCCTCGCCTGAGGGAAAGGGCGGGTTAACTTGTTGAATGGCCGATTGAGAAATCGTGTCGGAGGCCGCCGGGGTCTTCTCCGATGGAGGGCGAGGCCGAAGGGCGACCGGATGGAGTGGAATCCGAGAAAGGATTTATGCTCACCTCTCGTAGGGAAGGGAAGCTTTGCGCTGGAGGTGCGCGTCGATAACCGGGAACATTTGTCAGATGGTTTCGGAATAAGGGTTGTCTCCGGGATTTCTGGAAGGACGAAGTCAAGATACGTGAATATCATACTATGCTACTTTTAACCTCTTAAAAATAATTTCTTTTCTTGTTGGGGGGTGTAAAAGATTATTACACAGCTTTCGAAAACAATGTCATATTTTTTAACAGTCTCACAACAAATTCATTCGTTAGAGTACTCAATTACGAACGGAAGAAATAATTTCCTTCCTCCCTCCCATTTCTTTTTTTTTTATATTAATTTTAATTTTATTATTATAATTTTTAAATAAATTTGGATCACCAAATCTTTAAATTGTTTATATTAATTTTTTACAGTCGATATTCATTACTCTTTTATTGCTCGAATGATTTACTCATATCGTTCAAAAATGTTTAAATTTACTTTATAAGGAATAAATTTGTGTTCAAATTAACACTCCTGTTACGAACAAAATTTTTATAGAAAAAAAAACATTTTAAAAATTATACTTAACTTTAAGTGTTAGATTTTTGAGATAAATCAAACCTGACGCTTTTCTCAAAGGTTCGCAAATATTGATAATTAGTTTTCTTAATTTTCTATTTATGAACTATATGAAGACAGCCGTAAAAATATTTATATGAAAATAGTGATAGTTATGATAAAAAAGTGCTCAGTACCTCTTACAAAATCCCTTTTATGATTCAAAAATTGTCGGTTGTGTAATTAAACATTTCCGAACTCGTGCGTTGCCACGAAGATTTGCTACTTATTTAGTGATTCATAATCGTCATCTATGATGTTGTGAGAACGGTCATGTAACGTATAGTTTTGTGTTCCTGCATATTTAAGAAATATTCTAAACAGTATTGAGATTTTTGTAAAAAATATGTGGAAACAAAACAAAAAATAAAATAATAATTAAGCTACAAATTGCATCAAAAATTTATATGCTATTCTTAATAAATCAAACAATATTTTTCCTTGCGCCGGTACATGTTAGACGCTACACCAAAAACGAATTTAAATACATATTTTTATTTTTACCTGCGTGTATTCGCTCAACTCTTCGGCGCTATAGCTTTTAGGAACCAACGGATATAAAACTTTTATACGCCTTCAAACGAAAGAACGATCGTTTGCTAGAATGCCGGTGCGGGAAAGCCCGGCTGTGTATAGAAGTTTGATGTGATTTAGGGCGAGGATGATAGAATAGAGGGACAGAACAATATTATGTGTGCGCGGTAGAATTTTTATGATATTGACTTAAGAAATATTTAAAGGGGTGTTTTTGTAGCTGCAGGTAGCTCGCGAGCCCGGTGGTCCGTTGTGAGTTTGGAGATGGCGAGCATCGATGGGGAAGACAGGTGGAGGGGGGTGTCCGGAGAGGGGAGAGTGGAAGTCTTTGATTCGGTCTTTGAATACGTTCTTAGGAGATTGATTCTTTTGTCGTCGATTTTGTAAGATATAGCGTGTTTTGTTCCATTGTTGTCTAATGTTATGAAATAGTTTGTTTTGCAGCAACAATACGATGTTAGGTGGCGATGCTTTTAAAAATAAAATTCGTAAATTTACGTAATCCACGAACCATTAATTTTACCATATCATTTAGTTTTATTTTTTACTTACTTGAGCTAACATCCAGTGTGTTTCATCCCTAATCAACCACAGATAATAATATCTAGTCTTATTAAATTAGAAAAACCGACTGTAGAGCTTCAAGGCAGATTAGTCCATCACATTATTATTGAATGTCGGAAATGTGAGTTTGCAGGTGATGTTATGGAGTTCACGCAATTCAGGCTAAGTAATATCGATATTCAAATACTATTTCTAGTTTGTCACCGTTGAGTATGCATTTTATTAAAATTCCTCAAATTCACATTTTCCATAGTATAAAGATTGTTCATATTTTAAATATTTCATTGTATCTTATTTGTAATTGAATTATTAAAATTAAAGATTTATTTATGATTGATTATCGAATGAAGATGTAGTTGTACTGACCCATACGCTACAAAAATAAAATGATATTTAATGCATTAAAATGTGTCAATAAAAAGTCTAAATTTACAAATTAGTCAATAAATAAACAAATATAGTGCCAAAAAAGAAAGTCTGACCAAGTGGAGAACTCTTAAACTATATTTTTTTCTCCGGAAGCAAGCAAGGGGTCATCCCATCAATTCTGATCAAGGGTTGCTAGGCTGGGGCGAATTTTTTAATTCTACCCTCCCCCCAGATAAGAAGAAAAATAGTTAGCTACGTCTCCTAATATCAACAGAACAACAAATTTATATTTAGCAGAATACAAAATATGTCCTCAACTAGTAGGTACGATTATCAAATCTTTAAATAATTCGTATATTGAAATAACTCTAAATTCGAAATTTATTATTATTACTATTGTATTAATAAATTGGCAAGAAGCTAGCGAGTTCATAAATAAATTTCGCCAGGAACCGAAGGAAAACCGGAGAAAAACCCGAGCGAGGATGAGATTATGTAAATATATTGAATGCAAAAAACCCTCACACTAAGAATGCAAAATAGATTCGACTTCGCGAAGGTTAATCGAATTATTTATTAAAGTGAAGTGAAAACATCGTCATGTCCAGAGCTCCGTCCTTTGATCAGGAATCTTTGATCAGAGCAGCCTCTGTCTCGCCAAGCGTAAGCCTCGTGCTCAGACTGTCCCCGCCCGCATCAGGGTTCAAGACCCCCCCCCCCCCCCCCTCCTACACTCATGTTCCCCTTTTGGGGAAATCTCCAAAGCAAACACTGAGGAAGGGAGGGCCGGCGACGCAGCTCTATAGGGGTGGTAAGAGAACGCAGTCTCGGTTATTGACTCGGGTCGTGCACTATTTGAGAGACGAAGACGTGGGACGACTTTTTGGGGCAGCTTTGATTATCGAGAATGGTCTTGTTATTCCTAGAGCTAGTCTGTGCGAACGGTAGAAAGATACTGGAGTCGTGTCACCTTTGGAATCGAATGCAACGTCAATTCGTATAAGACTTCGTAATCCAAATGACGATCTACTTTCATTGGATTCATACCTATACAATTCCAGATAACGTGAAGGACAATCGTCACTTACGTTTATCGTCAAATATCCCAAAAAACATTTTAGTTCCTTTTCTGCGTAATTGAAGTAAATTGGACAAATGAAATATCGTTCCTTTGAGCATCAACTTTTCCTTTATAAAATAGCAGCATTTAAAAATTACATCAAGAAAATATGGTACTTGGCTCATTAATAAGAAAAGGACGTTACTTGACTACTTAGTCCTAAGAAATGACAGCTCTGACGCGCCTGAAAAGTATTCTGTCATTCAAGTTTAGCTAGAAAGATAATAAAATACTTACTGTAATTCTTAGTTGACTTGGAATATTTCATAATTTCCTTATTCATTTATATTCCCTTTCCAAATTGAAATATACAAATTAATCATTCTTTGATTTTGAAGCAATACCTAGATTTAACCTGGCAAACCTTCTAGTGTGGTTAAGAGGTATGGAAGTGCAAGATTCTAGTTAGGTACGGCGAACATCTAACGCAAGGTTCGCATCGTTTCTGCTCCTTAGAATGCTGGTTGAAACCTGAAAGAGAGTAGTATACCAAACTTTAGACATCGTTGTTCAAGAATGAAAAATAAATAATAATAAATAAACAAAATACAACCAAGAAGAAGTGAACACAAAAACTCAACAAAAAATTACATTATTCCCCATTACGTGATCATTCGCAGTTTTTTAACTATTCCTCCCGGCATACTAATAATTTCGATATTACGCACAAGTTCGCTGTATTTATTTCACCTTCTGGATCACTTTCAAATTGTGAAACGTGGCACAGTAACGCGTCGCTACTGAACCGGGTGCAACATTCAAAACTGATGACGATGAAGTTATAATAATTAAACAACCGTAGAAATCCAGGTTTGTAGTTTTGTTTTAATTTTACTTATTGTAAAATGCAGATATTGGCATCAACATTTGAAAAATTTTCTCAGTTTATATAATGACATTACCACGAAAATAATTATATTCAAACCATTTTTACCTTGTTACCATGAATGCCTTTCACTTTACAACTTTTATCAATATTCATTANGGATCACTTTCAAATTGTGAAACGTGGCACAGTAACGCGTCGCTACTGAACCGGGTGCAACATTCAAAACTGAAGACGATGAAGTTAAACAACCCTAGAAATCCAGGTTTGTAGTTTTGTTTTAATTTTACTTATTGTAAAATGCAGATATTGGCATCAACATTTGAAAAATTTTCTCAGTTTATATAATGACATTACCACGAAAATAATTATATTCAAACCATTTTTACCTTGTTACCATGAATGCCTTTCACTTTACAACTTTTATCAATATTCATTATAATTGAGTTCCTGTGAAAGAGACAACACAAAACATAAGGAAGGTAAATAAATAGAACGAGAATTGTGGCAATAACAGTACATATTATACGTCCATAAATTTAATAAATGCAGTACAAATTCTTAGGTAGCTTCGAGAAGCATTATAATTTCCTCTGCTCATTCTCTGACGTCTTTAAATAAAAATTACAGGAGTAATTTATTCTCGTATCAACACAAACGGGTTATGTTTTGTTACTGGATGTTTTTCCTTTCTCCTCCGTCTAAAAAATGGTATCCATGGTTTTGTGTAATGAGCTATTACTGTGTTTCGCGGCAAATGAGCACAAAATACTGAACATAAATGGGTAATTTTAAGATTACTCTCTGATTTATCACAGAAAGTAAAATTTTGTACAATTACGATTATTTTAAGAGCACCAAACGCTTTTGATTTAAGATACATGACTTTATTAAAACATGATAAATGAATCTTAAATTATTCTAGAATTAAATAATATTTAATTTTTGTTTCTTTTATCTCTTAAAAAAAGTAATAAAGTAAAAATAGCAAACCGGAATTAAATGACATCACGATAGAGGAAGGAAATATGAATCTATTCCAAACCAAAATAATGATTTTGAAGTATTTTACTGTACATCCTTGAGTTAAATAAAATAAATTTAAATACGTAAATTGTAGCAACAAAGGTTCTCCAAGATACAAGCAAATGCGTTTGTTTAATCGTAAATATTTTTAGTCAGCATTAATAAATCGTATCAATAATTTTAATCAAATTATAGCCGAATCCTGTTAAAATTGTGTCGACTCATGTTTATTCTGATGATGAAAGTGTATATTCTTACTTGTAAGTATGTTCCCATCATGGCCAAAGTTTTTCTCCGATTTTCCTTCGGATAGAGGTGGTTTTTTTATATAAGGTTTTTTTAGGCTCTCGCCTAGGGGCGATGTCTATTAAAATAATAAATCTCGAAATTTATAGTGGTTTTAATACTTACAATTTATAAACAATATTTTTCGAAAAATCAATAGTTTGATCATAATACGTACATGTGAATTAACCTTGTTGTATTTTATCAAATACAAATTTGTTGGTATTCTGTTAATATTTTCACACGCACCGAACTTCTTTTATCCATCTTAGGAGTAAAGGGCTAAAATGTTAAATCCACCTGTACCTGAGGGCCCTTCATCAGACTTGATGGGATGGTCCCTTCCTTGATTTACGAGAGTAAATTAGTTTATTGTCCTGCACGTTGTCGTGCACAGTTTATAATTGCTTTTTGGACAATAGATTTATTTATTTACTTGCATTGCACTATTTCACGAGATTGATTCGTCTCATCTAGTTGGTAAGCCTGTGGAGTAAACCTGAGGAGAAAGAGATGAGGAGTAAGCTTTGGAGAACTCTGATTATCGCGAGGGGGGTTCAATGTTATTCCTGCGACCCGATTGAGCAAACGAAAGCTCGGGGCACTGGGATGGTCGCATCAGCGTTGGGACCTACGTGCCTTGATCTTTGGCGACGAAAAGGGACACACCGAAAGGGCGCGGCAAGGAGACGAGGAGGCTCTGTGTCCAGAGAGGAAATTTAACACACCCTCTAAGCCATTCTTATATACTTCTGGAACGTGACTGTACTAATTCATACATTACTTCGCATGTGGTGATGCTAGTAAATAAAAGATTCATGGTTTCAATCCTGCTACGGAAATTTTATTTTTGAATTCATTTTTGTCGACATTATTACGTACCTGGTATTACATCAGTACTGATTCTAATGTGTTTATAATTAATTAAAAACGTATTTGCCCAGCGACTCTCACGTTCATCAAGATACTTTTTTAGATAATTACTCGGTTAGCATGATATTATTTCTAATTTTTGTGTTGCGCAGAATCATCTTCTACTATCACATTTACATTAATTATGTTGAACAATAAGATAGAATAGAGCACACGAAGGTAGGTTGTATAGTATGTTCAACGTATTGAGTTTTCCTGTATCAACAAGAGATGGTTTACACCTAATAAGTATGTAAAAGAATTTATCACTGGTCATGGTAACATCAACCAATATTTGAATAGAATTGAATTATCCTAGCCCGGGTTTTTCTCCGTTTTTCCTTCTGGTAGAGGCGGATTTCTTATGTAGGTTCTCTAGGCTTTGTCTAGGGGCGTGTTTATTGTAACAATAAATCGTGAATTTAGTGTTATTTCAATTCTTATGATTTTTAAACACTATACTCAGAATAATCTATAGTTCGATAATAACTTGTACATGTANTATCTTATCTAGGAATTTTTGCTGAATTTTTTGAATCCGCCTCTGCCTTAGGGCCCTTGATCGGAATTGATGGGATGGTCCCTTGCTTGCTTCCGGAGAGTAAATTAGTTTTTTTTTTCCTCCACGTGGTCATACGCAGTTTGTACTGTTTTTTGACAATAAATTTATTTTATAATAAATTTATTTAATGGGCAAGAGAGCAGATGATTGTGTTTGTGGTAAGGGAATTGAATTCCCGGATCACATGTTGATTGATTGTAATATTTATGAGCGTGAAAGAAGTGAATATGTGAAGAAGATGAAGCATCTAACAAATTTCCAAGACATACGAAAATGTATTGCAGCAAAGGATACTTGTGAAGATTTGGAAAGAAACGTAACCATTTTGAGAACATTAAGGGATGCAATAAAATATGGATAAGAGTGGTTTAATATACATGAGAGATTAAAACTGGATAAAAAAGACAAAGACTAAAAAAATCTGGTAATAACTATGAGAGTTCAAGAAAATAAATTGAAAAAGAATTATCCCATTTACATACGTAATCAAAAATTTGCGTTGATAAATAATTTTTGCAGAAAATAATTATTTGACATATTTAAACTGTCGTAATATTTTATTAAACTATAGGAATCATTTGTACGGATTCGTCTAGTATCAATATTATCTATAAGAAGGTTCTTTCTATATGTTAAAAGGACTAAGTACTTTTAAGTTATCAAGAAGAATAAGAAGAAATACATTTCACAGAAATATCGAAGCAATCTTTTTTCTTCAACATAATGTCGCTTCCGAGAAATAATTTATGGTTGAATATAGTTGAAAATGTTGTAAGCAATCGCTTTATATTTCCAAAACTGAAAAACTGTTTTATTTTGAAATGTCCGAGTCTCCATCAAGATCATTACGTTAGTACTATGCAACAATACGGCGGTAAAGTTACGTAACTTATGATTACATATGACAAAATGTTTACTTACCAAAACATGACGCCCTTCATGTAGGGAAAGAGCAAAGAGTTGAAGAATTACCTAATGCAACATCACAACCGCTTTAGCTACTACTACGTCACCTTGGATATCGTCACGTGACCTCAACAATTCGGCCTTCAATTTTTTTTTCATTGTTCACTTTTTATCGACTTCTTTTATTATCCTCTGTTTCCCCTCTCTTGCCTTCGAAAGACAAAACTGATTGACGACAGCTATAACCGATATTTTCTGCTCCATATTTACGAGTCGCGATTGTCATATATTCTTTTTATCCGCCAGACATTTATTGATAGTAAACGCCAGATATAAAACTCTTTATAACCGCACAGCTACCCTCGGCAATGACTTACAGTTATCTAATAAATACCTTCATATTTGTCAGATGGCCGACGATTCACGACGAACGGAGCTTCGGATATCGTTTGCGGACCACAAAATGTCGACTTTGCTCTAAACCGTCATTGTCTTATTGATGTCTCCGGAGGATAGTAAATAGTAGTTTGAATATATATATAACATCTGTGGCATGCATAAGAATGACTCGTGGAGTGGTACGTACCAGCTGGAATCACGCTTGCCATAAAAAGCGATTGTATTGATAAAGCCTCGATTTAGTTTTTTTCTGCACGAGAGTTGACGATGTAATATATAGCAATAGTAAAAGTCGATCGGTTGTAAGTGTACTAAAGATTTCAGAGGACGATAATGAACGTATAGGGAATTAAAATGTCGGCTTGGAATCTGTGGAGACCATCGCAAGAATTTCGTTATATCTTATTCTAACGACGCTCTCTATCCTTCGGTTAAAGGTCTGAATATTTGAAATAGTGATGTGAAAGGTTATTTTGAAGGAAAGAAGCATCAATTTTTGGAATCATATAATATTTAGTTCATCTCTTTCCGACGACATCTAGCGTTTTAAATTGAATAATTTTTTGTTTGTTTGTATTTTTTAGTTTTACGAATTGAACATGAACACGTCGAACATGAACCCATAGGAATATCATCAGCAAATTATTTTGGATTATTTCTCGATTACATAGGAGAATTATCCAAAGAGAAAGAGAAAAAAAGCTGAAGTAAAACCACTTAAAATATCTCTGAGAAAAGTTATCAATGCTTAATGTTTAATGTTTGAAACATCTATCCTTGTATAGAATAGGATTGAATTTTTAAGTTAAATATTTACCCTCAAAATGGAATGTAATTATTTCTCCAGTCATGAAATATATTTCTCAGGAATTTTTCCTGAAGAATTTCATATTTCACCTTTAAAAAACGAAAACTACATTTTTGTTATGTTAATCTAAAATAAAATAAAATATTTTAATGACATGAAGTGTTAAATAAAATATTCTAAATTTTTTAAATATCCACAAATGTTTTCGTCATTTGCGTCTACAAAATAGCATTAAAAATAATTTTGAACAAACGCTACATCATTGATACGAACAACTAATTCTGACAAACAATATAACAGGTTGTATCGACAATCAATACGCAATAAGCACCTACGTCATTCATATCCATGATATCAATTTTTGCATCTGAAACAGGTGAAAATCTGGAAAAGGAGCGAATAACAAAAGAAAACACGAAAGAAAATTTTGTTTATTGGTCACTAAGATTTCCTTTGAATGCATATTACTTGACATTTTTACATATAATTGTTAGGTATGCATTGCATAGCTGATGGTTTGATTAATATGCTGTAATGACCATGAATATTTCTTAAGCTAAATAATGGAGAAATAAAATTCTGATAATTTTATTTTCCTGATAACTCGAGAACATGGCAGATGTAACTTTAATGCAACATGAATGCTCTTTGAAAAGCACTTATGGTAGCAATATTTATATCAGGCAATATAGCCCATAGAAATAAAAATATGTAGTAGTCTAGATATTTTAAATTGATCCGTATGAAATCAATAGTATGTACACACAGTTTATTTACGCAATAAAAATTAACTAACATCCGATCATTACATCATAATATACTGCTCATTCTCCGTTTCCGGATCATTGTTATTTGTCTTTGGCATGTTGATTAGGTATATACCTTGGACAGCAAGAATGACCAATGAACGTTTTGACACGTATGAATAACAAGCGCGAACTGCTGACTGCTATTAAGAAGAGAAAAAATGAATATTTGGGACATAACATGCGAAATGAAAAATATCAATATTTGCAATTAATAATGGAGGGCAAAATTGAGGGACGGAGCGGAGTAGGAAGAAGGAGAAATTCCTGGTTGCGGAACATAAAGCATTGGACAGAACTGCGAGATGTGCAGACACTAATCCACACAGTAAAGGATAGGGTTGAAATGAAACATGTGATCGCAAATATCCATTAGTGGATATGCATCAGAAGAAGATTAAGTAAATCAGCTTGTATTTTACTTTTAAAACAATCTCTGATTCAATTTCTCGTAGCATACGATGTATATTATGTTAAATACACTAACGAGATGAAAGCTTTTTCTTTGGAATCAATGAACTTGTAGGTATGAACCACCCACCTAAATCTAGTACCAAATATGTATAAATAAATAATTTACGGTCGGAAATTTAATTTTAAGATCTTGATCTACCTCACAGAGAACCATTAGAGAGTAGTTTTCTCCAAGTAGCTCAAAAATAGATTAAAATGTTTTTGCAAATTTTGGATGTATTTAGTTAAATCAAAGTACGTGTTTACCAAATTTTCATGTTGACACAAATCCAAAATTACTTACGGACTATAATCGACTACAATAGAAAATATCGTGAGTTGTGTTTTAGGGTGATTATTGGAAGAGAACAACTACACTTTTGTAAAATAAGGAAAATTAAGAATTCAGATATAACTGGAAACAACAAACCAACACTCCACAAATTTCTTTCGTGTTTTAGTTTTAATATTATAGCTGTATTGTTAAACAATTTCTTCGTATTACCTTCCATTATTTCAGATTGTTAAAAGAATAGACCACATGTGGTAGTTCAGAGATGATGCAAAAAAAACAAAACAGAATATGTTTTCCTTATTTTTATGTTGAAAGGGAAAGAGAAATCTATATGTTATAGATGCAACTAAGGTGCGGATTAGGATGAATGAGTATCTTTTCTTCAGCGTTTCTTGTAATGTAAATGATTTCGCATTCGAGACTCAAAATTACACGAAAAATCCTTCTATTTTCATCTGATTCAGGTTTTTTCCTATATAGCGAGAATCCCAGTGATTGAAAAGTACCGTCTACTGTATCATAAAGATATATCTTCAGTTATTCTCTCAGAAAACTTATTTCCTAACGGTTCAATGGTCCATTATTCATTTCAAGATGTCGGTTTTTAACCGAAAATATAGCTATAGGTACATGATACTTACACTGTTAGTAAAAGAATAAGTACTCTTTCACTTTTTAAGGGGAGCCTACATTAAGGACGGATAAAGAGTAAGGACGACTAAATTACGTCTTCTGGAGGAGGAGGAGGAGGGGGGGAATTCTGTGATTATCGAACAATGTATGCTTNGTTTCTGTAAAACTCCTTACATAGATAATAAATTTAAATAATAATAATAATAATAAATTTATTGTCAAAACAGCAGTACAAACTGCGAAGAAAATAAACTAATTTAATCTCGGGAAGCAAGCAAGAGACCATCTCATCAATTCCGAACAAGGGCCCTAAGGCAGAGGGGGATTGAAAAATTTCAGCAAACTCTTAGATAAGATAAAAAGTTCGGTACGTGTTATAATACAATAGAATATCAACCAGTTTGTAATTTGACAAAAATAATATTTTTCTCGTACATGGACGAATTATTATAGAACTATAGATTATTCTGAATAAATCATAAGAATTGAAATAACACTAAATTCACGATTTATTGTTTCAATAGACGTGTCCCTAGACAAAAGCCTAGAGAACCTGTGTACAAAATCCGCCTCTGCCCGAAGGAAAACTGGAGAAAATACCCGGGTTAGGATGGGAAAACCGGGGTCAGGATGGGATAGATATAGAACTTACGTAGATCGGACTCTTTATCTTGTCATTTCATTTAAAAGATTTCCATGTATAAAAAAAACAAATGTATTTACTTTTAAAACACATTGTAAACTCAAAATATGACCAAACTGTCGACCCGTGATGTAGGCGTCAGCGAATTTATCTTTTATCGTCTGGTGACGTTGGTTCAACCCCCTGGTGAAACAACCGGGCGGTGATTCGCGGTAAATTTTCACAGGGCACTCTCGCTTCTCTTGCCTTGTATTGCAGCACATCAGTATTCGCCCATCATATCATTCACACATCACCCGCCTCGGGAAAGGCATCCGACATCTTCGTAATTCCCCACCCATAAAGAGTCATGAAGTAACATCTAATCTTCCATCTCCGACGCCTTGCCCAAAGTAAAAGCGGTGATCACAAAGAAGACAATATTAAACTAGTTAAAACATTTTTCTATTTTTTTCTCATCAAATGTTTATTTTGTAATTGTTCTTTTAAATATTAAATATATCTATTGATATTGTACTATATCACACGATTGTTCTAGTACTTTCAAAATAAATGATTAAATTTCAAAACTATTTTCCTGCGTGCTATTGTTGTATCCTTAGTATTCATATAAGCTTAGTTTTATCTGTACTCTACTCTCACACGGTTGAGAACATTGATTCTGCAGCCCCGGGTTTGTCACCGGTTTTCTTTCGACTACAGGCGGATTCAGACACTCTAGGATCTTGCCTAGGGAGGAGGGGGGCGGTCTATTGTAATAATGAATCTCCAGTTTAGAGTTATTTTAATTGTTACGATTTATAAACAATATATTCCAAATAATCGATACGTACTTGAGAACTATATTTTTTGTGTTTCATTAAATACAAATTTGTTGGTATTTTATTGATATTAGAGTACGTAGCTAACTATGTATTCTTATGTTTGGGTCCTTGATCGGAAAATTCGTTTGAGCCAAAAGTTACTTTTTTGTTTGTTCCAATATTATTGAAAAGACTTTAATGCTTCTGGAGGTACGTAATTTAGATAAAAGTACAATTTTCAACCGCTATATTTTTACTGCACTGCTTCAAGAAATATCTCAGAAACAAACATGAGACTTTTAAATAACTATAGAATTGACGTCAATATGTAAAAGTATAGAATTAAGGGTTTTTTATTTCTTGTAATTATTTGTTTAGATTCGGGGTTGTTCCTCTTTGTGTCGATGAAGTTAATCTTAATTCATGGATATGTTAAGTGTATAAAGAGTTTATATATCACAAAAGTTTTAGACTGAAGAAAAGTTATATTTAGCATTAAGAATGTAAAAGGGACATCAGAACAATTGTAAGTAATACACGATATTATGTAATGAAGTATAACGTTAAGGTACGTTGACACTATGAATCAAAGTGTTATATAACATTTGCTGCATGTAACAGTTTGTTTTGACAAAATATTACATAAAGCAAATGTTACAAAGTGCTAATGTAGCATACTCATGAAATTGTGCAGCAAATTTTATACAACATTTGCTATACAGCTAATTGCTACATAGCGTAAACACGGTTGCATTGCTATATAGCAAAAATTTCAGCTACATGTAGCATTTCAAAAGAAAATGCTACATAAAGCAAATGTTACATGTAGCAAAGTACTACATATAGAAAACTCGTGTAATTGTTTATCAAAGTGTTATACAACATTCGCTATATGGCAGATTGCTACATAGAGTACACGTGGCTTTACTCACGTCCAATTCCCTACGAATTTGTTATTGTTTATTCCCAAAAGCGTCAGTAATTTCATTTGTCTGGAATCAAAAAGTGAAGTTACATCTTTTAAAATAAATTAGTCTTAAAGCACCTTTTCTTGATGTAATGTTTAAATGCTGTTATCTGAGGAAAGGAGACGGTGAAAGATGAAGTAATAGGGAATCGTCGACACACCTTTTTTATTTGCTCGAACCTACAATACTTCACGTGTGCTTTTCTGCGTCCGGTTACTCAGAAGAGGAACGAAAAATGTAGAGTGTATTTGCGTATTAATGTATGTGATGATGACGATACTGCCGTGGTATGTAGAGACAGTGTCATATCATGTGACGTGTCGCGATGAGTCTTATTTCGCATTTGTTGATCACGTCGAGCAAATGTGTCGCAGTCGCTCCCACCCATTAGACCTTCTCCTTCAATGCCCCTCTCCGTCCACTTCTTGTCTCAGACGGCGGCTGACTGGCTCTGCTCGGTTTTCAAAGCCCTCTGCGACGCCGTAGCTCCGCATAACTCACGCCTTATTTGCTGGGACGCTCCTTATAAATCAGCTCTTTGGCGCCAAAGACTCTGCAGTCACAGATACCTCCTCCGGAATTTATACGCGCGTCTTCGACGTGTTCCTATTATAATCACGATTTATAACCGTCATTTATTTCGAGATATTCGGATAAATATCCCTCTCTCCCGCCTCTCATTCTCGTTTGAAAAAGTGAAGTCTAATATGGAAAAGACGGAATTAATAGTTCGGGTATTATAATGCGGGGAAGATACACACACATTCGGAATAAATGTTTTGAAGCAATCTATGAAATTATAAAATAGTGAGTGTCGGTGGGTGGCAGTGGTGAATGAGAAATGACGTCATGACATCGAAGACTACGAGGTGACTCTCACTGTGTGTGAAGCAGGGGTCTCGAAACTTCAACGACACCGCGGCAGTGTCTCACTAGTTGTGCTTGTTTTCATGTAAGCTACCCGATCATGATTATTACGAGGAAAGCATTGTAATCATTCTTGAACAAAGTCTTTATCTTCTTCCTCAAACGTAATTCTAACGCACGCTCCACTACACGAAAGGTTCAGATTTTATAGTTTGCCGCAANCTTCCTCAAACGTAATTCTAACGCACGCTCCACTACACGAAAGGTTCAGATTTTATAGTTTGCCGCAAAACAATGTTTGCTTTTGAAAATTACATTTTATATCCCAGTTGAACGTATGTGTGAAAACATTATGTCATCTTGCAGCATTTTCGTTTTGTCAATAAATTTGCAAATTCGTATTAAGCGCTTGAGAGTCCCGCTCATAATAAAATTAGCTTTGAAGATGTAAATCTCATGTGTATTACGGAAATCGAAACAATGTTGAAGTTTTTTCGTGTAATCTTTATTGATTCTTTATGGTTAAAACACGTGGTTTTATATTATAAAATAACTGCTCGAATGATATCTGAAAAAAGAAGCTTCATCTTGGATGACCCGCATACCCGACTGTGATCGAAGGATAGCATGGTTTTCTTGGTCCTTCCAGATGAGTACTGAATAGTTTTCCATCCCTCCTCATTCGGATACGAACATTGTGCAATCTTGCCCTCTTTCCTTGCCACCAACACAATGAGAATAGCAGGTGGAAGGAAGCCTCAAATGGTGTTCTATTCATGACACAATATTTTATAAATTATCCACGATATTAGTCTAACGTTCCGCAAACAATAAAATATAAAACAAAATATAGTAAATATAAAAAATATTGAATTTAATATTTCATATATGTTTGATGATTCCAAAACACGTGAAATTAATATTAATATCATTATTAATATAGTATTAGAAAAGTATTAAAAAAGTGTTTCTTACATTGAAATATCTTCGCAGCCAAGGATATATATTAATTGAAACTTATTATAGCGAGGACCAAGTGATACGCTAATGCCTTGAAGTCTCAACCTTCTGAGCCCAAACTATGAAGTTGTTGGCACCCCTGTAACTGGAGAATAAATGAACAGAGAGCATGGAGACGCAAAAAGGCGAGAAATACGATAGCGCATTGGGATTATAAGTGGAGGCGGACTGCAAAGAAGGAGGGTTTCCTTGCTCTTGTCCAGCAGCGCAGGGGGCCAATAACCCCGATTACTGGCACAGAGACGCGCTTCGCCCTTTCCAATGGAGACTGCGAAACGCGAACGGGTCTTAAAGCGAAAGTGACGCAGGATGATATGTCAGAGCCAGTGTTAATCTTAGGAAGGAAGAAATGAGAGTTAAGAAAATTTTTCATTTTTATTGCGTCCACTTTATTAAGAAATCCGGTCATCCAATATATCCATAAAATATAATAGCAATAATAATAATAATAATAAAATGCATCTATTACGTGGTGAGGCTCATGTCATCAGACCTGCTCTTCCGCTAGACAACCATTTACATACATACAAAATACATATGCAATAATATAAAATAATTCATCATGAAGCATTAGTTCATAAATGGCTGTCAATATAATTGGAGGATAAATTTTCCATCAATCAAGTGAATACACATCCAAAAACTGCATTTATATTATAACGCTCACTCTCCACAATATTTTTTTAAGTAGAAGAAATTACTACTCCGGTTAATATCTGAATCCATAGAGCTTTGTATGATGGACTATTTCTCCATTCTGCGTTCCTTCCTGAGTAAAATTTTTTATGACAAATATTATTAATTTCTATAACATTGATAGTTTCGAATCTCTTTCGAAACATTGCATATCCATGGAAGTAATACCATGAGAACTAGGTTATGCGTGGTCCCTAGGAACCTCTACCAATGCAAGATAAAATAGACGACACTTCAAACTTAATCCATTTTGAACTGAATGTTTCCTGCAATCCGATCCATTCTGTTTTTCCATTCCGATAATGGTCGGACAGCGAAAAAGGAAAGAAAAAGTTTCCTCGACATCTTCAAAACGTCTGAGTGAGATATATGTGTTCTTAACTTCTCACGAATATGTAGTTTAACATTTATTTAATAAAGTTGTGTTGAGTTATTGGCAATATTGGTTCAAACTCATATTACTTCTTATTCCAGTTTCTTCATTGTATCTGTCAACTTTTATCCGATAGATAAATATTAAATATTCGATATTAAATTAATTATTAAACTGAGGAACAATAAGGAACTCTGTACGTAATAAATTCAGTCATTTTTCATTTCACATTTTTCCCCTTGACTTATGTTCTCACTCTTTTATTTCTTATTTTTTTTTTTTTTTTTTGCATTTTAGTGTAAAAATTTAAATCGAGGTCAAAGTTTCTCGAAAATGTGTTCTATTCTATTTATCTTATCGTGTCAGTAGGTGAGCAAATGAATAAAAAATCTTACAAAATCTTGAGAATACTAATCCCACCTTTAGACTTTATTTAATTTTTGTGGACGAAGTTGAAATGCAAATCTGATGTTTGAAAAATACCTAGATATTCTCACAAGCTTCACAGTTCATTTTTTACAATCCCATTTCTCTGAAAAGTAAACATACAGCCGATCCTTTGATCGTGCCAGGTTTTGTTTTTACTTAGACTCCATTAAGAATGAGCCAGTTAACATTTTTTTATCCTCACATTTCCACTCGTAATATTTGAGCTCCTCGCACTCAAGAAACGAATAGATATTGAAAAAAAAAAAGAAAAACCCCTTAGAAAATACGCTCTCCTTGCTGCTACGTACAATTTTAAAGAAAACAATTGAAATCCCTTATCGCAATCTCTTCTTCTCGGTGGGGAATCCCCTACCGTCAACCCGAACGGTTCGTTTTTGGTCCTTACCACCTCACTCCATCGGGGCCGTACGCAGCTATTCGTACATCCGGGCCTTTCAATACCCCCCTCTCTATTTTCACTCCTCATCCCACTTCAGTACCATTATCCTTCCCCTCTTCCCCTCTCCCCACTCCCGATGCTGAGACGCGCGATGCGTTCTTGTTTTTTTTGTTTTTTTGTCTGCAGAGTCTCTCGTCTTTTGCACGTCCGCACAATGCTTTCGCATTCGCCTCCGTAGTATATCATTACAGAGAGATCACCCATTAGCAGATAGATATTGTCTCCGACTTGTGCCATTTCGTGCCCCCATCCCCATCGTATTCCCCGTCGCTGTGTCGTCGCCCTTACTCCTTCCCCGCACACCGAGAAGTGATGCGCCGCTGTCGCGACCGATCTGTTGAACAGTGGTCGGAACGACAAAAGCTATTGGACACAAATATTCATGAACTTCAAATAGATCATTTTCTTCACTGTTTTGAAAAAAAAACCAACAACAACAACAAAGATGTATGAAGGTTTTATTAATGAATTGCACAATTCTCTAAATATAATTAGTGATACAGTTGAAAAGTAACGTTTTCCTTTGTATATCGAAAGGAATTGACATTCAAATGAGGATAAGACAATTGAGAATCTACGTTCTCGTGACAATTAAATTGAAAAAAAGAAAAACAATTGGTGATCAGAATAACAAAACAGTACTACTAATGGAAACAAACAAGTATTATCGCTTAACACTCGTTTAAATATCGTGTTATTTCTGTCCTGTACAACGATTTCAGACCACTGTACAGCCGGTCTATTCGCGACACTTCTGTCTCCTTGCCTCTTTTCGAATCCTCCCCTCTGAGCCTTCTCTTCTTTTTCATTCGCTATTTGCACGGCGCTCTCACGTTACTTCTGCGCCGACGATGGCGGCCTCGTTGGCGGCGGCGGCGGCGGCGGAGGAGGAGGAGAGTGGGAGAGAGCGACAGAAGGACGGGACCCATTTCACAGATTGACTGACTCAATATTGATGAGGCCTCTTCCCTAGCCGCACCGCCCCTCCACCCTTCCCTCCTTCCCTCCATCCCTCTGTCACACCCACGCCTCCGCCGTCGTCGACGTAACTCCACTTCCAATACGTGGTTCCTATGGGAAGTGGCGGGTTCGCGCCCCTGCCGCCGCAGACGCGATGGCGTTAGCGTCGTCGCCCCGAGGTGTGTGGGAGCAGTCACGCTCGCGGCGGGACTCATTCACGTGACTGGGGAGGGCGGGAGGAAGGGTTAAGGGGGTGTTTTGTTATTAGCAGGTACTTAAGAGAAGGGAAGAGTCTGTTTTCGAAGGTTTGTTTAATAGAGCTCTGAAGAAAATCCTGGAGGGAATTATGGAGAATAATATTTGTGGGTCACTTCTCTACTGCGAAGGTATACGAGGATTCAAAACCTGCAGGGTTCTTTACTTTCCCAAACCAAACACTCAAGTTACATTAAAGAGAATGTGATTGTTTATAAATTCCATTCACAAGCAAAAAATAAGCTTTTTCAATTATTTTTTTTGAAAACAGCGTGAAGTATCATAATTTTTTTAAAAAAAACTGGATTTAAATGTAAATGGTTTTGAAATAAATATTTTGTGGGTTATTAGTGACAACTATTTAATAACGATTAATCGTTTTGTATGTTTTGAGACTTTAATAACGGGAATAATAAAACAAATTTCTTATTCAATTCCTTATTTCAATTTCAAGGGTTTGAAGTTTATGTGCAAATATTTTTGTGCATATGAAGTAATATAATTTTTTCAAAAATTAATGAANCAAGTAATCTAATTTTTTTTTAAATTAATGAAACACGACCGATTTCAATGAAGATGAAAAGGAGTTCTCCACCGGGAGAGAGCGAACTCATGCAACTAGCGAGCATAATATACGAAATTGAAAGATTTGGTCTGATACATTATTTTAAAACTTATTAATTTATTTATTCCTGTTTCAAACAAGACAGCAAAGAAGATCTACATAATCTTTTAATTTCCCTTCCGACGAATGTTGCTGCTTAAATTTCTCAGACTTTTTTTTGTTTTTTTCGCTGTGGAAGTGTCATCTTGGTGTCTGGCAGGGGCGGATCTAGACCGTAGTCCCGGGGTTGGGAACCGGGGATGGATCTGGAGAGTATTNGATAATCAATAATTAACCATATAAAATAGTAACCAAATTTATTAGTTGTTTAACGTGCCGAAATATGCCTTTATCTGTTGAGAGTTCAGGTTCAATAGCTTCTCCGCCATACATATAACTGTCACTGGTGTCTGGTTGTGTCTCTTATTGTGTTACTACCTGAATTCAAAATATTATAACTTATATTTACATGACTCAAAAATGATGTTCTTCAAAATTAGTTACTGGTGTAAGCAATGTAAGATTTATTTAATTAAATATCGCTTATTTTAGTTTTATATGTAACTGAAGTCTACATGAACTTTTGTGCTACCTATTCAAAGTTTTGTTTTAACCCCAGAGTTGACGAAAGGAAAAGTAACATCACTCGAATGGAACTAAATTTTGAAAAAACGTTTTCCTGGAACCCGAATGAAAAATTGTGAGCTATATTTTTTAATGATAAAATATGTTCGTTTTTTTATCGCAGAATAAATACAATCTAAACTGAAGGAATGCTTATCATCTAAGAGTACAAACATTTCCTGAGAGAACAGGTTTGGACGTGACATCCAAATACAGAGGAAGGATTAAAATTTTATCTAAATCTGTAGATGTGACACCCCCAACTTTTGGACGAGACACTTCAACTTTTTGATGTGACATCCCATCTTTATAATATTCGAACTGTAAGATAAGGATATCATATCCAAAGGTTTGGAGAAATCCTTTCATCTCTTTGGATTTGGATCTCGTATCCAAACCTGGGGTTCTGACATCCATAGCGTTTTCACAGAGCAGAATCCTTGGCTTCCAGCAATCGATGTCAGTGACGCCACCTCACCCAACGCAGGGAGGATGGGGCGGGGAGGTACTCTGGTGATAAATCAACCCCTTCTGGAGCTCCTCCACTAATGAGAGCATCCCTTATCCCTTGGTGAAAGGGGTTGGCGAAATGTGTCGATTCCCATTTGAGATGCGGCTGTAGACTCTCGAGGAGGCTTCTTTTGAATCGATGGAAAGACGAGGAGATGGCATCGCGAGAGGTGTTATCTCAGACTCAGGGCTCAGTTTGATAAACCGATTTCAGTGCCTTTTTATGTAAATTGTTTCAAAAGATGCAGTCGTAGAAACTGTAAATGGATTGAAGTACTGAAAAGTCATTGTTTCACTTCCACCTTTTCAAACTTTTCTTCAACAAAAGTTAAAAAATCACGAACTATTCATGTTCGTAAGAAATTGATTACATTTTCAAGTTTATTTATTTATTATGTACCTTTTGATGAGGTTCAGGGAATGAGACATGCTCATCCATCTCATCGTTGGACTTGGGTAAGGGAAGTGGGACGGAGAGATATTGGATTCTCAGGGAACTTATATAACCGAATCGACATTTGTCTGGTGTAGGCGAAGAAAACCCCAGTTGAAAACATCACGTAATTCCGCCGAGGAGGGTTTGAACCCACGCTCTACCGATGAGCGAGATTGTGGAAGCGAATACACTACTGCTAGACCACCGCAGTCGATAAACGACTTTTGTCGGTCAGTTTTCCCAATATATAATGTAATTCATAAAGAACTGGTATTACTGGTTGATATACTAAACAAATTATCTCACGAACATACTAGTCAAGTTCATTAATATGTTTGACGTTTCGGTCCCTCAAACGGGCAGTCCTTCTCAAGAAATTAAAACTAAGAGGTATACCAGGTCATTAAAAGAAAATAATTACCGGAACGCATATAAACTAAATGTATGTGTCCTAAGTACATGTGCCCTCTTTTTGTTATGTCGTTCAATATTTGTGTTACATGTTCTATATCATTGTATTTTTTATATTGTAATCTTGAGAAGGGCTACACATTTGTGGGACCGAAACGTCTAAAATATTAGTAAACTTGACAGGTATATTTGTTTCGGATAATTGAATTCATCACCGGAAAATAGTTTTGATAACATAAATAAATAAACAAGTCTGTACTTTAGAAATGTTCATCTAAGTGACTTAAAATATCATCTACGAATTACTTATTTAATTCTACACGGCTTACATCATTTTTTCAAAAGAAAATAAAGATCCAAAAATACATGAGTATTTAAATAGAAATTATTTTATTGAACTTCTTATATATGTTAAAATTTTATTTTCTCAATTTGAAATAACTTTGAAATCATTCCTATTATATTTTGATTACTAGCAGAGCTAAACATTCGAGATCCGAATGATTTTAATTTTAAATCTACAAAGCATATATATTTCTTTGAAATCAGTAAATTGAAATTAAAAATAAAACAATATATCGAACTGTAATTTTTAATACTATTCCAATGTATAAAACACTTCTAAAGTGAGTGATAAAATTATGTTCTCAACGTTCTATTTTAATTGGATATTTACAAGTAGTTAGGTAAAAAAATTGAGAAATTGAGATATTTCACAATTGAGTGTAATAAGCCATAGTGAATTACTAGTCAAAAGGGCAGTGTCCACAGAAGACTATAATGAGTTCCCAAACCCATCACAAAATATCTACAATGCGAAGTCCCTAGCCAATTCCATAAGAGAGGTGCAATGTGCCATTCATTTGTTTTGCATTGAATGGATTTAAAGTGAGAGGGGTGGAGGAACTTATAATCCTACGAACTTGGGAATTGGGAAGGAGAAAAAAATCAAAGGGTTCTAATGACCTAGACGTTGACGAACCCTAAAGCCCCGCACACACAAAAAGAAAAAATCATATTGTAAGTTTGAGACTGGTCACAAAGTTCCGGTCCTGAAGAAAGGGAAGAATATGAAAAACACATAGTATGCAATGTTTCAGGTTATCTCATCAGTTAAGTCTGTTACGATCGAAAAGAAGAAGAATTTACTGATTATGATGCCTTATTTGCCATAGAAAGAGCGTAAATAGCGTTACAGGCAGCTCTGTAAAGAGCATGCGGCACATATCACTAAGAAAATGAGATTCACATTTTTTTTTTCATTTCCACTTTAATTTTATAGTATCACGAAACTTTCAAATTGTTTGACAAAGAGTTTCCACTTTTTTTCTTTTCTTTAAAGTTAGAAGAATCAAGTAAAAAAAATAACTAATACAAATCAATTTTTTACAATAACTTTGTGTTTACAAATCTGGCACTTTCCACCTATCTGCTGATACGACACCAATTATAAATTACGATATACATTTATCATTCATTTGTGAATCACACATCCGCTTGTGAAAGTCCTCGTATTGGATCTGAACTAATCGCTTGATAAGTTGACTCAATGGAGTTCCGACGCAGCTTCGTTGTGCAATTGTCCAACTCCAACGTGATACATTGACATCGATTTCGTATTCTCTCCTTCGACTCCGACGGATAAACAACCGATAAACAACAGTCGCATGCGAACCAACACACTCGTAAATATCCTTTATCCTCGTCTCGTATGTGACCCCTCCTAGTTCATAATAATTCCTTACGATAAATCATGGAGGAAGAGTTATAGGTTCGTGTGTTCAATCCCTGACACGACACTGCACTTTGGAAATTGATAAAACTGGTGAGTAAAACCAACTCGGTGGAGAAAAATCCAATGCTGAGCCATCGCTTTGGAGTAATATATCGTCCTGGTTTTGAAGACATGCGGCGATAGATTCGTCACTTAAGCAACAATGAAGGTAAATGCATGGTTTGACTTGGAGGAAAAGGTGAATTAAGGAGGAGAGATTGAAATAAATTATTCTTAAAATTTTTACTGTATTTGATTTCTATGATTATACATTATACAAATAATAATTGAATTTTATTCATTTTTAATTATGGGTCGAAATTGATGATTGTTCCAAAAGAGAACATCTCCAACAGCCTTGTTCCATTTAGCTAATTTAATTGTTGCTGAAATACCACTTACGACCTTCATTCACTGAATTCTTTGTCCAGTAATGTTGAAATTATTCAAAAATTACCTATTCAAATATTACTTTAGTGGTGCTAACGTTTATATTGCGGAGGTTTCTCAAATTTCTTAATGAAAACAACCTTTGAGATTGTGCCTTTAAATCGGTTGTATTTATAAATTCTTAAGTAATTATGTAGTAGAAATAGTAAAGGTTCCGATTAAGAGTGTCATATATGTAATAAACGAAAGAACTGTCCTGGAAAGAACACTAGTCTTATTGAACAATTAAAGAAGTCATGTACATAAAACTATATTAAATGTGAAATTGTAACATGACAGCAATTATTAGAGGAAACCTTTAGCCAGTATTGGATTGCTTCGTACTTATCACAATTTTTTAAAAATCTATTGTCGCTGTTTTAATACTCAAATATAATTCTTAAATTAATATTAATAAATTTATTGTCAAAAAACAGTACAAACTGCGTATGACCACGTGGAGGGAAAAAAAACAACTAATTTACTCTCCGGAAGCAAGCAAGGGACCATCCCATCAATTCCGATCAAGGGCCCTAAGGCAGAGGCGGATTCAAAAAATTCAGCAAAAATTCCTAGATAAGATAAAAAGTTAGCTGCGAGTTATAATACTAATAGAATGTCAATATGTTTGTAATTTTAAGCAAAAAATTACATGTAAGTTATTATCGAACTATAGATTATTCTGAGTATAGTGCTTAAAAATTGAAATAACACTAAATTCACGATTTATTGTTACAATAGACCCGCCCCTAGACAAAGCCTAGAGAACCTGTATGATAAATCCGCCTCTACCCGAAGGAAAACCGGAGAAAAACCCGGGCCAGGATGGGGCTACAGAATTTATGTACACAAACGTGCCAATGTTGAGTACACATAAAACTAAATTAATATGAGCCATAAGACAACACAATCATGCAAGAAAATAGTTTTTGAAATTGTTATAAGTTGTTTAAAAAGTACTACAGCAATGGCGTGATAAAGCACAAGACGAATTTAACTTTTGTTAAAATCAATAAATTCTTTTACAGTGTAGAAGCACTGGTGCAGGAGGTAGTTTTTAACCGCGGATTTGAAGATATTCAATTTCATAATATCTTTTATATTCTTGGGCAGGGAATTATATAGAACGATTCCCGAATGGTATGGTCCCTTTTGGCAAAGAGTGGTTGACACTCTAGGGCGATGAATATTACTACTATTGCGTGTGAATGTTACTACTATTAGAATGAAAGTTTTAATAATTAACACATTTTAACGTATAACATAAATGGTTGTGTGATTGACTAGCGCCTGACGCGATTATAATTCCTTCACAGAAATAGTTCCACGAGAAAGTCCCTTTGAAATCTTCCCTTGAAAAGGATGGTGCAGTCTGCGCATGCGCCTCACATATATTCCCAACTTGCAAATATCGTTCCCTGCAGCTCAACATTCTCCCTCAGCTAACCCTATTCAGACGTCACAGAGCAGCGCCAATACTACTGTGGGTCAGTTTTCATTTCATAATTATTGGGTGCAAGTGATTATCATTGCGTCACTGTTAAACATTACACAGAGCACTTAAATGCCACGACCTGTAGGTGAGCGCCTAGCGAAAATACCGCAGACAGAAGGGCCCACGGCATGTAAATACATCTTTGCACCCCAATACTTTCTTGTGTCATAAAGCGGATGTTTTTGGTTCTGCACGTAACACTTTTCCGAAGTTCAGTTCAGGGACGGACGGTATACTTCCAATTTATTTACGTCTCATAAGTAAATGCATGCGCATGCGCCTCACATATATTCCCAACTTGCAAATATCGTTCACAATGTATCAAATATATACATATGAACTGCCATCCCAACTTGCAAATATCGTTCAAATATGTATCAAATATATACATATGANATGAACTGCCATCCCAACTTGCAAATATCGTTCAAATATGTATCAAATATATACATATGAACTGCCATCGACACGAGAAGCTTCGCAATCTCGATCCTAGTTCTCTAGACTACAATACGTGATTCACATTCATCACACGCAACTGATAGGAGAATGTTCTGACGCGATGCGATTTCGTGTTCCGAGTGCAGACGAATATTCCCGAACGTGTTTTGCTGTTGAGACTACAAGATCAAGTCGAGTACGCGTGGTAGAAACATGGTGATTTGTCTTTGTAGTATCGACACTACTCGTAGAAGAGACTTGGAAATGGATGGGAGGGCATTGCGTTCAATGACAATGTGAAGGGCAGGTATTTCATGTGACGCAGCGGAGCTACTTTACATCGACGTAAATGACTTAAGTTGGATCTCGTGGTGCGTTACAAGATGTTGATATTTATATAGATATTTTAGGAATGTTTCACCAATTGAACACGCCAGGCACTTCTCGACAAAATGTGAGCACTCATGAATAGACGGACTGTTATTTCGTGAGGATTCGTCAAAACGGAATAACACTCCTTCATGAATATAGTAATCAATATCATTATATGATTTTATGCAAATCGCCTCGTATTTCTTTAATAAAATATATTATAAACATTAGTTGAACACTTGTTCGGAATTCATTGCACATTCCCTTGCTTGTTTTCGGAATCTAACTTTGTTTTTGCCCCCCCCCCCCCCGCCACGTTTTTGCGACTGCTTTTTTGACAAATTTTTGTATGATTTATGAAAAAATTGCCAAGGACAAATGCACTGTTAGAATTAAATTAATAAAATAAAAATACGTATTCCCCCACATGTATTTATTTTCATAACTAAAAATTTCTTTCATTTCAGAATTGCCCTGAACAAAATATTATTTTTAAAGAGAATTTTATATTTTTACTTCTTAGTGCACGCCTACGCATTTTTTAATATTGCATAATTAAAATTGACTTTTTCATTCATCTGCACATACCAGTGGTGAACCTTTATACGTGGAGGAAGGAGACGGAAGTGCTTTCTGAGGTCGCCATGTTCAAGTGCCATACAAACGTTCATGTCCAAAGCATATCTGTGTATTTGACACTGTTCACACTGTTGCTAACACATTGCTGAGCAGATTTCCGCAAAATTTATTAATCCGTTTTATTGAACAATGATCTATTATTTTTTTTACTATGAAAGTGTTTTTATAGAACCTCCCGCCTCCACCTAGCTACATCACTGATGTGTGCTATTGTGTTTTGACCATAATCGCGCAGACCAATGGGTCGCAACTTCAAACTTTTTACGGGACAATCGCCAGTGGTAAGTCCCGTTAAAGATAGTAGTTCCAGATTGCTCGAAGATGGCTATTTCTTCCTCCCAATCAACCACTGATAGATCAATGTTAGTCCACAGTGTCCAAAGGTGGAAGCTGATAGGTCAAAACGAAATGCTCCTCATTAATAACATAAACTAATTAAGAATAACAAGACCATAGAGTGTAAATTAAACATTTAAACACGTAAATAAATAAATTATCACTTAAGTACATTTTTGGGTGTTTGATATATTTTTATAAGGTCGCAAGTGTGAACTAATTTACTATCTTGAGTACATAATATACGTAAACAGTAGAATATAAACTCGTCCTTTCATCATTTCTTCAAATTTAAATGTTAATAGAATCATTATTTGTTCCAGGAGCTTTTTGTGACTGAGTAACGAAGCTTGTTTCGATATACTTGTGCAGGTAAGGATTAGTTTAATTTTTTGTTCATTATTATTTTTCCTCATTTATTGAAAATTATTTGAATTGGAATACTTATGATTACGCTATTATTCATTGTCTCCATAGAGGTTTGGTTATTGCTTCGATGATTGTAGTTCTTGTTGCTTGGCGCACATTCCCGCTATGATTTTTATACCTATATTTGTCATTGATAGTAGTTTCAGTGCTTAAAAATTTCTGATTAGGGATAGTTTATGAATTACGTCACGGTCTTGGAAAAGGACGCGGGGGTGGGGGGGGTTGGTAAAATGTGACGATTCGTGATGAGATTGATCGGGGTTATTTTAGATAGCGTGAAGTTACATTTGGTACGTCATAAATGTTGAAAATTTTCTCAATTGTCCCAAATTTTCCTTCAAGAAACACGAAAGTACGCATCATTTTCTCCGAGCGACTCCAGCGACCTTTATAATCTTCTTAAGTATACAATAGACAATAAGTAAATAGACCATAAGTGTGTGAGCAAAAAATAAATAAATAAGTATACACATGATGCATTTGCTTCTACTTTTATTTTAGTTTCACCCCACCATCCAGACAGACTCCCAGACCCACTCAGTCTGCCGTAAAATGAGTACCGGGTCTATCCTGGGGTCAAACTTGGTGGAGGGTGCACATCTTTCTTAGTAAGAATGTATGTAATGTATGTAATGTATGTATTTGACAGATTTTGCAATCTAATTGTTAGTTATATTTTATTCAGAATCTTATTTCACATGACTCATGTATTATTGTGGTGTGTTTCATCTTCTGCATTTTATAAAATTTGGATTTTTGAATTAACTGTTAACATATATCATATTTCATTTTGATTTATCTATATATATATATATATATATATATATATANGGCCAGAGCATTTATCTAATTTGAATTTATATTCCAATTTTATTGAATGTCTGATTTTATTAATGTTAGTGACGTTCATACTTTGTATTGTTTTATTACTAATTTTGAAATTTTGTTTGTACGACTATTAATTTTCTATGATTAAGTAAATTTACTTTCTTTTTAATTTCGTGATTTATTTTACGTTACTTCTTGTAGATACTCTATGTATTTTAGCCAATTAAGTCCTAAGTTATAACTAAACAATTATTGTAATTTCCTGAGTCATCAGGAATGTATTCAATATTACTGTGAAGAATCTGTAGAGTTTGATGGGTCCGTTACGTGGTGCTTATTAAATATTTATAATTAGGAATCGTGTAATTCAAATGGATAAACTCCGCGTTTCGACTACAGATACGAAAATTTCTCTCAAAAGAGAAATATAAATATCAAAACGTGATTTCTTATTTTTAAATACTTTTGATTTTTTTAAACAATAAACTGTCCAGCAATAGGTCCCGAAGGTGCCCAAGGGGTTTGCGGAAGGTAGCGCTCCGCCATTTCTTGTCTTTGGCACTATGAGAAGGAGGAGCAGCAGTTCGCTCCGCTCAGTTTGACCCCAGGATAGTCCCGGTACTCATTTTACGGCAGACTGAGTAGGCCTGGAAGTCTGTCTAGATGTTGGGGTGTGATTAAAAATCCCCACCCCTCAGGGAATACCCATAGCGAATCCCGGCCATCCAGCCACCAATTCAGCACTGTACCCACACTGACTTTTTTTCTCTCTCCGAGAATTCCAATTCAGCATATATTTTACTGATGTTTGAGCACTGTGCGAACTGCCTCTCCCTAACCAACTTCCCGTCCAAGACAACGGACGGCGGGGAGCCAATACAGCGGAAACAGACGCTTGTCTCCGCCGGCGCCGAAAGCCCGATTAACCACTGATTCTTTTCCAATGCAAACCAGTTTGTCAAGTCGCCCAGATTGAGCGCATCCATCCATTTTCTTCCTCCAGGCCGCCAGGGGTGAACAACACCGCAATGTGGTTATTCACGGACAGGAAGTATACGTTATCCAAGATTTCTTTTACTCTCCAGTTCTCCTTGCCGTGATACACAGAATATATTATTTTAATTATGCTCGTTCATCGATAAATTTCAGAACATAAACTATCTAATTTGAATTCAATGAAATTCATCTTCCCCCAGTATTTCACCTGCGTGAAATACTTGCTTTCTATTTTCGAAATACTTACATGTTTTCTATTTTCGAATTTAAACTTCAAAATTTAACGTGAAAATATGCAAACATCTCTTACACGATTTGTATTTTTCTTCGTAACTGAACTTGGACAGAGAATCATTTCTCACAAAAATTTTATTCTGCAACTAATGACAACTCTTAAATATTTATTAAAACGAGTGATATATTGGTGATGTTAAAAAATGTTACATGAAGCCAGACAAAATTACGTTATTTTGTTAATTCTTATTTTCATAAATTGGATAATGTCATGTTAAAAGTTTACTCATGAAAAAGGTTTATTAACATTATATAATTATTTAAATACCTTCAGTTTAATTTATGATCTTTAAAATCTTCATTCTACAAACTGTATGGAAATTCTATACAATTAACGTCCGTTATATAATCAAATTAAATAAACAGTTAAAGAAATACGACCTCTATATATTTTATGATTTAAAGCTCCCAACGTTTTGGCTTTATGGTGAATGGTACAAATTAAATGACAAAATATATACTGTTCGTCCATTAAAGGTCCTAAGCCTGTAATTATTTATTTATAAAGTATATATTTCAGAACTGCAACCGCAAAGAACCCAATTGTTTTTCGGTCCTTGGACCGTAATTACAATCACCAGTGTCCTTATAAATATAACCCTTACGTGTATATATATAATATGTACTTATATATTAAGGGCTCTAATGACCTTGACGTTGGCGACACCTAAAACCCCGAGAAAAAAAACTTACTTATATATAATATAAATATAACCCTTACGTACGTATTTATATATAATATAAATATAACTCTGACGTATAATATACTTTAAAACATATCCCCAGTCTGTGACAATTTTGGAAAACACTGCTGAGACGTTAACGGATTGCGGATTTGATAGTCTTTTCCTTTCCATCCCCCTTCACCCCGACTCAAGTTCAACTACCCTCTCGTGCGATCTCTTCGAGAGACAAATGAACCACATCGATTGTGATCGCCAACGAGGGAAAGAGGGTCCTTTCTGGAATTTTCCAAGTCGTTCGGTGCTAAATGAAGCGAGGCTAGTCTTTTCACCAAGCGAATCCTTCCAGGAGAAACAAAGGGCTCACGAAGATCGGCTCGATTGAACTTCGGAGACTTTCTAACAAGCGCTGTCGGCAGCGACGCACACGTAACTTCTCGTGTAAGTTCCTTGGAGCGTCGAGTTTCGTTTGTTTGATGAGCGCCACGGTTATTTGTAAACGATCTTACAAAATCATTAAGTTCGCAAAGGAGAATTAGGAAAGGTATGTCAGTAGAATGGAATCGATGTATAGTACGAACTGATCGCCTCCTTTTTCTCACTTCAAAAAAAATTTGTTTGGAAATGTTTAATGAGCATGAATAATATATTATTCGATCATAAACAACGATCACGTCTTCTGTTTAAAATAATTTTGGTATAAGGATTTAAGATTCCCCAGGCAATTTTTTTACATGTATACTAGACATATTCAATAAGAGCGATTCAATATTATTTTGTGAATGTATCTTGTCATGACTTCGAAAATACTTCGAAATCTTATAAGTTCCATGAAAATGATGCAATAAGCCAGTAATCCCTCCTCTAAGTTTTTTACGGAAAGTACGACTTTCTTAGCGTGTTTGAAGTATCCGAACAGATAAGAGAAAGTATATCGCTTGGTAAATGATTATTACGTTAGTATTAAACGACACGATTTCATATTTCGTAATTATTTTTTTGCGAAATCCAGTAAATTGAATTATAATGCAATCAGCTGTTACTTCAAGTGAACCTTCGGAATGCTCCATTCGATAGCAAACGATCATCAGGCCATAAAATCATATTGATTTTATGATGGCATCAAAAAGTTGAATTGCAGAGAATATTGGTTTCAACAAAATTAACTGAATTGCCTATTTAACAAATATGTGGAGGTTTTCCGACGAAGCTTTCAAACCTTGGTGCCTCCTTTCACCGAAAAAACTAGCTACCTTTGAAAAGAATGTATTTCTTTGCTTGATTTTCACATTTCTCTAGTCGCATTTTTCAGAAGAAGAAAGTGTACGTTGACTGATCAAACTTGTTTATTTTTATTTAAATGTTCTCTTACATCTTTCCTTATATTTGTTGAGGTTGGTAGAAAAATAATGAAATTACTACGTTCTCCTGCAATTCAAATGTGCCTCCCCTCTTTTATTTTCTTACGCCCGTCCCACGAGCGGCACTTAATTCTGCGAGCAGATGTTAATCCATGGTATCAGAATCAACCATTCTTCCGCTAATGGAAAGAATACTTCTCGGAAATATTCGAGTGCTTTTTTTTTCTTCTTCCGAAGATATTCTTTACTGTTTTTATGCTCCTTTATCCAGAGCGAGCCTGGTGATCGCGCGAGCGTAACACTGCCGCAGCCTCGAAACAAGATGGCCGTGAAATGAAATTAATTTCAAGACTCGGCCGCGGCTGCCATTTCAAAGACGATTTGGTGTCCCCAAAAAACTCAAAGATTTGTGACGCGAGACGGAAGAATAAAACCGGTAGGAAATAAAGATCAGAGAAAGAAACAGAAAACGAAGATCTCATCCTGCCAAACTGGGTGACATTTACCGCGAGGATAATCACGATGTTCTTCTGTTTCCACCGTCTTTTTTTTTAATAGATAGTCGTTTGCCTTAAAACAAATGAAGGGGAACCGGGAGAAATGCGAGATAAAGGGGGGGGGGAGAACATGTAACGATCTCGGGATTGGAAACAATGAAATTAAACGTTAGTACGAGAAAGAGTGGAAGGAAAATCGGAATAATTTTAATTAAGTTGAAGAAGAGAAAGGCGCTGCGGGTGATAAGAGAAGAGGGGGTTGCTCCTGTAGTCATTGCACTGCTCGACTCCGTTCTGTGTGGAGGGTGAGGGATGAAAAATCACTTCCAATTTCCTGTAGCAGATTTGGGAGAAGATTACTTTAACGGGAAGTGTCCGATACACGAAGACTTTTTAGACTAGATGCATAATGCGTTGGGTCTTCACGATTTGAAACGTTCTTCCTGTCTTTCCGTCTTTCCTTCTCCGTTGGTTTTTGCCTACCTATTTTGTCCGCGGATTCTCAGATCAATTTAAGAAATGGAATAATTAGAGCAATTATTTCTTCTAATGAATCATTATGTTGTTGTTGTTGAGTGATTACACCACAATTCTTTCCTCATTGAATGAGAGTATTAATATATTACTACACCATAATTTATATATATATATANATATATATATATATATATATATATATATAATGTTAGCAAATGATACAAAACGAACGAACGTTAATATACATATGTTACTAATTAAATCAGTTATTAATCTCAAGAAAATTATTCGACGTCGAAACAAACTTAACATTTTTTAATTTGTTAATTTTTAAATACACAATACAAAACAAATTGGTAAATTTTTAAATTCGTTCAGGTTTGTTTAGTGAAATCTTATAAAAAGTTATGGAAAACATCGCATTGTCCATAGTTACCGAATTAATTATCTGTTTAATTCTCGTCGCTTTAGAATGATATACCACAATTAGGGAGTTAGAAGACCTCCTACGTATTATGCCAGCTTGCTCTCTTATTAGTTGTTCTCCACTGGCAACATCTCTTTAAGCTCAGGTATACCAGTAAAACATTTGAAATAATCACTGATTTATTTATTTTTTTGTTTACGTATTTACAAATTATATCTCTTGTAGGTAAGAAATGTTTCAATTTAACATAAAAGATTTCTAAATAATCTCTAAATATTGCATTAATGGTGAACGTCCTCTAGTATGATCGATCTCTGTATTCATTTGATACAGAATCTTTTTCTTACTCTTGTGGTCACTTCTATATTATTTTCCTGACTTTCCGAACTCGGTATAAGAATACGTCATTCTATTAAACATTTCTCGAAGTTTGCGTGGATGTGTTTTTCATGTGAGTGCCTCGCTTGGCAAATTTTGTCAATAATATTTCTTTCTCAAGAAATATCTTTCAGTGACGTTCTGTGATGTGAACACTGCATAACTTCAATCTCAAAAATAATCTCTCGAAAATCATGTAATTTATTTTCCTAATTGAGAAAAATGCTTCAATGTAAAATCCCCACCCTCCCAAACTCGTGTGGTTTCTCTCTGGGTAAATTTCAGCGTCCCAATATACTTTACTTTTCCCTAGACACAATTCGGTGTTTACTTGTTCACAGCAAACTGAACAGTCTACAAAGGTAACAATTCCATTTTTTTTTTAAATTGTAGATCTAATTCTCTTAAAAGTGTCATAGACCTAGCAAGTTGACTATAAAAATTTGGGAGACATGATATCTAGATTACTATGGTTTATGCACCCCACATGCCTAAGGTCAGGAATATGAGAAAGGAAGTTTTTGTTGTTATATTTTGTTTCTTATTGAGTATTCAATAAATATATACCTATTCGTAACGACTAGGTAGATAAATATATGGTACTCTGATAGCACTAACTCCTAGATTATAAAGAACTGGTTAGTCGAAATTCTTCTAAGCAATTACATTCCAGATATGTGAATAGAAACACATCTTCTAATAAATTTAAATTCTTTAACGCGTTAATTCTCGATGGTGGTCATGTCCCTGAAATGTGAAATCGTAACTTCCTAAAAGTATAGAGTGTTTTGAGAAATAATCAAAATTAAATGACTCAGTATCTTCAATTCTTCTGGTAATAGAATTCTTTTTTATTAAATAATATTTCTTATTGGATCCGCAGTGTGTTGTAATTGTTATCTAGAAAATAATATTTAGGACTCTTGGCGTTTCGACTTGATGGCATGTAAGGAAGTGCTGCTACCTAGTGGGGAACCAAGAAAGCTTGCTCTCCTTGTCTTTTGCTGTCTCTTTCTCAAACAGCTGCCGTCGTCTTCTGCACCCTCCCTCATATTCGCTTCGTCTGTAGACATTCTGCTTAGATTCATTCGCTCATCTAAAGTGATGTCTCTGACGTAGCAAGTAATTCTTTCTAAGTAAAGAAATTCGTTTTGTGCATACTAGCTGAATTCCCTCAACTCGACACATCTCAGGTTTTGAGTATGTAAATAACCGTTTTCGAATTCCCATAGATGCTATTGAAAATATATGCCATATTTAGTGGACAAATCATCAGAGAAACTTAAGTATTCAAGAGGGTCCTTGGTAACGAAAATATTGTCATTGTCCTTTATCCATTGTCCGATTATCGGGAGGAATTACCTTTTCAACACTTTCGCTGGATCTACTCATCATGTGTGTTTGGTTTCGATGCTTCTATTTATTCGGGAATTATCGGTGGAACAAAATTCTTAAAATACACACACATGCGACATTGGATATCATCGCAAAAACTTGAATGTAATCTCTCCTGAAGCCAATTCGTAAAGACGAATAAATGCATTCTGAACAAATGGAAAGTAAAAAACTCTACATTGCTTCAATATTCTCTTATTTTTATTTCATAAAGAACAAACTAAATGTGAATATTTGAAAAGTACTCAAATATTATCCTTCATTGATTTACTATATAGACCTACTGCTGGGGGAGAAGGGTGGAAGTGTTTGAAGAAGGAGGAGGCAGTGNTTGTAGTAGCTTCCTAATGCATTCTGAACAAATGGAAAGTAAAAAACTCTACATTGCTTCAATATTCTCTTATTTTTATTTCATAAAGAACAAACTAAATGTGAATATTTAAAAAATACTCAAATATTATCCTTCATTGATTTACTATATAGACCTACTGCTGGGGGAGAAGGGTGGAAGTGTTTGAAGAAGGAGGAGGCAGTGAGAGGGGGTCACAATATATAAAATCTACACCAGATTTCTGAAAATCTTTCGGGAATCTTGTTTATCGGTACGTAAAATGTTCATTATTTTTTATAAATGTGTAATAAAAATATTGATGCACGTGAAAAATTTGTTTCTAGACTTATTACCATTTTGTATTCTATTATTTTATTGAAGATTTGTAGTGTCGTAGCAGAGAAGTAATGCCGTATGTTCATACGATACAATTCATTTGGCGTCAGAAGTAGATTCCAGGCACAAGATAAGTAATTATTTTATGGTTCACTAGTCGAACAATGCAACAAAACGAGGCACATTTAACTGCGTTTATATTTTGCTGTTGTTAGTTTGGTATTATAATTTCTTTAGTTTCTCCTTTGGTATTATAACCAACCTGTACAGACTTTACGGAATAAATTCACCCTATGGACAGTTTTCAGTACTTCTACCTCATGCAAATAAGTAATTTTTCGAAAATTAATTTTAAAATATGAATATAAAAGAAATCATTCTGTAAGTCACTAATATAATACTTATTTAATAACACTTTTAATATACACGATAAGACACATAGTGACAATTGTTAGACAGAAAATTCATTTTTGTATTTGATTTTCCGCAAGGAATGTTTGTGTGATTCTAAGAATGCTTTATCCTTCTCCAAAAATTTTGAAGTTTGAGATTTTGAGAGTTCTTTGAAAATTGTTAGTTTTGGTAAGTGAATAAATATTTATTTGCTGTTTCAACAATAATAATATTAATAATAATAATAATAAAATGCCTTTATTGCGTGGCGAGGTTCAAGTCATCAGGCCTGCTCTTCCACCTGTCCACAATTTACATACATACAATGCACACATATACATTATTATATTACATTTAAACAATAATATAAAATAGTAAAACATTCATACAACATAAAACATTCATGCATTGAGAACTATAACTATAATTGTAGGATATTTATTACTGTGATTCACGATTCTCAAAATACACTTGGGACCTTTGATTTCGTATTAGACGTAGTTTCTTTAGGTTTCTCCCGTACAATTTTGTTTTGCTTTTTTACATTTCTGCATTTATGGTTAGAATTTTTTACTTTTTTTAAAAATCAATAAAATTCTCTTCTTCTTCTTCTTTCCCTGTCCCTACCGCGGTTGACTGCCATCGTCTCCTTGAGCGTCTCAACGGGGGAAGGAGAGGTAGACCCTTCTGTCCCGATGTTAAATAGGAAATCGATAGCTCTCAAAAGGAGAAGTACCTGGATCCTATCTTCCCCTACTGACCCATAGAGAGGACAAAAAAAAGAAGAAAATGTCTCCGCTGCACCTGCGGGTTCAACCTGCGACGCACTCTCGATGCTTCATTCCCCTTCTTCTTCAAAATGTTCTCACGCGTGTAAATAAATCAATAAACAGTTTTCTTTATATTGGAACTCGAACTATATGGTCTGCACTTCTGCCTCAACACTTTTAAAAGCCAGTAAGTAAAAGTATATTGATCGTACAATAAGAAAATAATTTTTCTTATTCGGGAAAAAAATAAAATCTTTTCTTATTGTAAGATCAAAATATTTTGACTTACTGGTTTTTAAAAACATTATCATTTTTTTACTCATAACTATACAAATTTAACACAAAACTTGACTATACACCACACCATATCTCGCGGGAGTCGCGCCGGTCGATGAAAAATTTACGATTTAAAGACTTTTTTATTTTTATTAAATTTTCAAAACAAATAATTCATTAACTTTGAAGATGATCGATTTTTTCCTTTTTAAATTGAAGTATTTTAACACATCTATTATTAGTAGTGTTTTAATGATAATTTAGGTTAATTTTTATAGATAGACATGTTGTCGCGGACTGTTTCGTATTTATTGTCAAAAAACCTTTCCTATCTTTCTTATGACACATTTTAAAAATATACGTTAACTTATGTTAATCCTGGACATCTAAACTATCTCCTTGTCAAATTTTGACACGATCGTTTCAGTGGTTTAGTGGTGATCAGGTAGCAAACTGACAGACACGTTTTCGTGTTAAGCATTTATATAGTAGTATGAATAATACATCAATAAAACTAAAAGAAAATCTCCTTATATTATAATTACATACTGTAGTTCATTATTACTCTACTACACTATTACTATTATATACTATTACCCCCTCTCGAGACGGAATAATTTTAAAAGTAACATCTGCTCAGGCAAGCAATGAGCAATACCAATGTTGCACTCCAGTACACAATACAAATGTTAGCGTTGAAGTTGGAAAAAGTTTTCTAGAATTTATTCTGTAAAAAGGACTTCAGTAGTAGAATATTACAATACTGAGCGAATTTGACGCGAAAAATACAGTAGTTGACAGGAAACAATAATGCCTATTCGTATAATTTACTCTACATTGGTTCTGCCTTAACAGGACTAATGAAACAGTGAAAAGACGCTACGAGTAAAATATCTAATATTTCAAAGAGTATTTTAATGGTAAATATAAACTTATACGAACACATAGAAAAAGTGTATTAATATAAATTAAAGTTTTAGGTATAAATTAGCTATACTATCCAGTGTGGCGTCGTGTGGTGAGAATGCGAGATTCTGTGACAAAGAGTACGTGTTCTACTCTCACGTACGGCAGGAACGTTCGTATTTCTCTATGGTTTCATCCTTTAAGTTATCTAATACTCGTCATTCTTCATCGTCATTATCATCCTGGTGTAGATGAAGTCAGCGTTACCCTTTGTTACCTAACTCACAAATGACATTTAAAATCAGCTTAACGAAGTGTAGCAACCTCACATTATTAATAATGATCACTTTGTGGTTTGGGATATTTACGCACTGACGTATAAAAATCTACCCAATATTTATATTACAATTTTATAACCTGGTTCCGTAATTTTTACTTTTTGTATATCCATATTTTGGTTTATATTTACATTTAATATCATGTTCAATTGTTCTATTGCAACGTGTCTATTTCCCTTTGTTGTCGCCTGACGATGACTCAAACCCCGAAACGAAACGTTGTGTATCTTGAAAAGCACAATATATGTTGCTATCGTCCATGGGAAGGTGGTCTAGTGATAAGTTTAAATCCTGCTCGGCTGAATTAGGTTAGGTTATCAGCTGGGATTTCCTTCACCTACTCCAGACAAATGTCGGTTCGGACCATAAATTCCCTGGCAACCCAACATCTCTCCTTCCCAATTCCCTTACCCCAGTCCAACGGTTAGGTGGAAGAGCAGGCCTCATGACCTGAACCTCATAGTCGAAAGGCATAAAATTAATTAATTAATTAAATGGTTGTAAATTGTTGTTTATTTATTTATCTATCATATCTCGTCATCCTAATTCGCCGATTCTGTTCACGGAACTGACCCAAAAATATGTGTGTAAAATTACTTAATGAATTTAGTATAGTTTGTTTTGAGAACTGAAAATATTTCTATCAGTGCAGTATGAACTGAATAAATGTAAAGGACTTAACATCTATTTTGTTCTATTATTTTGTTGAAAAATCTACAACACAATAAAAGCACAAATCTACAACAAGTTCTTTAACAAGAATAATTAATTAATTAAAAGTCGTATTGTACTGCCACCCTCATATTTTTTTTCATTTTTTAATTCACAAGTCTTGAAATTATTAGTATTTTTTTTCCTGAAGGCAAGACTCAAAACCGAGTCCATTACTTGTCCAACCATAATTGAGTGCTTTAGTGATAAAAAGTGTTTTGTCCGCTAGACCGCTCTGGGACTCTGAAAGTATGTTCGCATCATTACAATAGTATCAATGTCAAGGTTTCCTGAGTTTGTACATAGGCTACACTTCATTTTTATTTCTGCGCAGAAATAGGGTTCATCAACATCATGTGTCAAAATATTTTTCTTTTAGGGTATATTATTGAGACGAAATCGATTATTGAATAGTGGTTAATAGGATACATTCAGTTTGGTTTTGGTTACCAAATGGTTTGATTCTACTTCGTCAAAAAATTACGCAAAATGTCATCACATTTTCAGTAAACAAACCACATGAGTGAGGAGAAATATAAAGGATAAAGTACAACGCCAATTTCCTACACGATTGTTCGTAAATATCACAATCTCTACTGCACAGTCTTTGCCTTCGACATTTCGAAACACACTGGAGGCTGTCTTAGGATTGCTTGCAAAGGAATATCTGCTCTTTGCCCTCATTGAGGATTAGGATAACACGAATCCTACACGTAACGCGTGATTTTTTTTTAAACTCCATTTTTAGTTGGAAAATACTGAAATTGGAATCCTGTAATACTCATTTCCATACATATATACAAGTTGTTCGTTCCGTATTAAATGTTCCTATATGTGTTAAGCGGTCTAGCCTAACATCACAGAAAATATTTCAAAACTTTTAATATGATGTTGGGGTAGTTGACAATCATTAATAATCAAAATACTAAAATGTTGCAGTAAAATTGTTTAAAAATGTTATTAAAACTAGTTTATTTTAATTTCAACAATCGTAGTAAAAATTAATAAAGCTTACACATAACGAAACGACCATTTTATTCTAAATGATGCGGAATGTACGGGTATTGTAGCAAATGATTCCTGTCTTTTTTATGTCCAAAACGGTAGCCATTGAACCCTAACGACCCTACAGTCATTCGCAGACAACATACCAACAATTCCATCTCCCGTCCATCAACCCATCAGATGGACTGTGAGGATCGTCATCCGACCAGTGCTGCGCCCTACCGGCAGCCGCGGCATTTACGGCTGCGACGGCAGTAGCGGCGGTGGGGGCGGTGTGGGCGGCGACTGCCGTGGCGTCTCGGGGGCAGTGGAGGGGAGGGAAAAAAGATTTTTAGTGCCGCAGAAGAATTCCGTGGAGCGGTGGAGCGCTTTGAAGTGGCCGTTTGAAGTGGACCGCCTCGTCGCCGCCGTCGTCGCCGCCGTAGTCAACGCAGTTGCCAATAACGCAGCCTGTCGCCGCCAGCATTTCTACGGCGCGCGCTGATCGAGTGGGTGATATTTGGCGATGAGATCGAAACGGTGTTAAACTGATGCACAGGAAACGGCGGGCAGTGATATTAGTTTACATTAGGCGCAAGGACATTTCCACAGATGCTGCCGAAAGGAAGGCGATGGGTGATCAAGGTTAAATTGCAAATATACACACAAAGTTTAAATGCGAATTGCAAACTCGTCTGCTGCATAAGGATGAATATTGGAATATGAAAATCTGCTATATTTAGATTTTATATAAAATATGTGTTATGAAGATGATTAGCGCTTTAGCCCCGTCCCGGTCCGGGATTTTCCGTCGGGAAATGAATAATACTTTTGTGTTATTTATTTCAATTTATTACATCACAAAATATCTTCAATTCATTTTATAATAATAAATGGATAACGGTACGTACTTATTAAATAATTTCATTTATAAATATTAAATCCACCACTGCCGTTGGGCTCTTGATCGCAATTGGTGGGATGGTCCCTTGCTTGTTTCCGGGGAGTAACTTTGTTTATTATCCCCTGCGTGGTCATACGCAGTTTGCAACAATAATGTTTATTGTTTGTTATAGGGTGTATGTGCGATAAGCATTTGTATACCATGAAGAACATTCAACAAACTTGGCGAAACTGTGTGAAACGGTCTCAAGGAGACAAAAAGAAACAACGGTTGTCTACCACGAACGAAAAAACGCTTCTTTTTTCTCGAAAAAATGATGTGCGGGTAATGGCAGTTCATTGAGCGTGTGTGTTGCCAAGAAAGGCAAGTAGGGGTGGAGAATCAACAAGTTTACCATACACTGAAGAATATCATTGTAATTACGTATATGATATATGTAAGAATACATTTTTTAAAATCACATTTCCACCTTTGTGGTAGATATAGATTGTAATATTCCATTTAGTGCATTTACATTAACTCGAAATTCCGAAGAAATTACAATAATGTTAAACACCACAGGTCTAAACGAGCTGGAGGTGCTTTGTGAACGAAATGAGAATTATGTAAAGAAATATATATCTGTACATGTAATAAAATGTCAGACATTATAAGATGTTAAACATAACAAGTGATGACTCGATTTGGATTCTAAACGTTGCGCTAATGCAACATGTATTAAATGGAGTAAAATTCATCTGTATTTGATCGAAGTATCCAAAAAAAGTAGTTTAAGAAATATTTATTCCCTTATGAATACTTAAATGCTTCCATAGAATAAATAATTTATTCATTGGCTTTCATTTATAAAACTTGCGAAACTGTATGAAACGGCCAAAAATTGTAACCAATTCAAACTTCCGCGTGTTGTTGTGCGATTTCAGTTTGTAGATTATGATATGTTACCTTAATTTTATTCATCCCTACAATAAAAAAAACTGGCAGTTATTAATAACTATATGACCACCTAAGATATATTCAATTGATTATTAAACGTTGTATCATCATTTAGCCCTAAGATTTGTTGCACCAAGCGGGAACCGTACAGCAATACTTAAACTGAGATTTGAACCCGGATCTTAGTCTTCGGGAGTGACATTTCAGAAGTGAGAATAATAGGGAATGTTTCCCAGTTGTGACGCTTTATTATAAGTTAAATTCAAAACAGAATTAAAATAATCAAGTTTACGGGTACAAATAAAATAATCAAGTAGTACCATTCTTCTCATTATAAAACGCAATGGGAATTGACGAAGAAAATTATTTCTGAAAGTGTAATCACAAAAAAATGAGAAAAAACATAGTTTGGAGATTTGCTTACTTTGCCTAAAAACAAACCAAATGGAAATTCCTAATTTAGTGCTATATGGTTCACCTTCAAATGTAAATGCGTGGGGTTGTATAAGAAATTTATGTTTATAGAAACAAGATTCAAATATATTGAGCTAACACAAAAAGCAATATTATTGTAAAATATTGAACTATTGAATTACTTCTTAACATTACGCACTAACTCATCCAAACCACCGAAATTATATTTTCACCAGATATCAATGGGTAGTTGAGAAGAAACATGAATCTATAACCACAAAACTCACACGAGTAAAGCCACAAGTTCTTAGCTAGTATGATGTAATTGAATATCTAGAAAATGGTTGTTTCCACAAACCAAGACGATTGTGTAAACATGAACTATGATGGATTATTTTGATATTATTTTGATATTATTTTGTATAATCGAAATCGTAATTTACTTTCTATGATTACTTGCTACATGTTTACCCGTATGTAAAATCCCATGAATATATCCATGCCAGTATAATGCCGAGTACAACTATCTATCCAAAACTATCGATTTCAATTATCGTTTCAAGAATATTACTGGTGTATAACATAATGCTTATTTGTTCAAAATACGGCGATGTTGGTCATTTGGAAATCAACTTTGTTCAATCTGTTGTACAATGTAGCTACATTGGCATTGCTTTTCGATCATTCCCTATCTCCAAACGACGGAAACTGTCCGACGAAGGCCTATGGTCTTGTCAAGGGCGATGATCGACAAGGTAGCCGAGACATGTGAATGGTGCCTGCGTGCTGTTTTTGTCTCATTCGGTGAGGCCGCCGCATTCAAAGCGCCGCTCTCATTATGATGCGCCGCAGCATGAAGATACAGATACATGACACACACGGATCAAAGCTCTTAACACGACTTCCTCTCTGTTATTTATTACCCCCAAGGCGTAGATGTCTCTTTCTAATTTGTTCAACTTCCGTTTGTTGAGTTTGTGAGGGTGATCAGGGAGAAATGTTTTTATATTGTGGCACATCTTCTAATCATATCACATCATATTTCTCGCGAATTTAAATTCTTTTGATTAAACATATGACTTTGCGTGCTTTGCTTGACGTATTGAAAAGGATGAGATGATATCTGTNTGTTAATTACTGTTTAAGAATTCCCTGCTTCACAATATTTGTGAACTTTAATGCGTAATAGAGAATATATTTGGAGCGTAGAAGTATAATATGACATAATAGTGTAAAAGTGTAATGTGACGAAGAACATCTGTTAAGTCTTTGTGATGAAGAGGTTGCAAGCACTTATTTCTTACGTGCCCACTTTGTCAATTGATGATACTCTTTAAATACATTGGGGTATTCTGAAGCCAAAATGAGATTGTTTTTTTTTTAAAGAAACATCATCTCAGAAAATCGATGATTCCTCACCTTTCGATTGTATATATGAATATATTTTCTGGTAAAAGTAGTCATAAACTTTGATTTTCTTAATTGCTAACTCTTATCAGCGTATGGGAGTGAAGTTTGGCGAAGTATTTTTGACGGCTGAAATTTGTGAGTTGGAAGCATTACTCAATACCTAGCGTCGAATTCACTTGAATCACTTCATGTCAAACTAGAAATTATTGGACTGTTTAGTACTTTTCATTGTGCCTCTCCTCATGGTAGATGATATATCAACGACATGATGTGTACTTTGGGAGACGTGATATAATATCAAGGAAACTGATATACCTCGAGAACGAATAACCTGACACCTTCCCGTTATATCAGGACAAATGTCAATTCGATCACATAGGGTTATGGTACAACCACATTACATCTACACATATACATATCGCAGTGAGCGCGATGCTACTTGTACAATATTACGCACAAGGATGAGCGTTTGTACGCTTCGATGTTTGATCTGACCTACATTCAACAGTAATTAGAAACTAAGTATTTTCTAATAGTGTCTAACGTATACTGAATAATATCACACTTAATGAAATTATCTTAAAAGGTCTAGACTAGCTAGTATATTTTAAATTTAACTCATTCGAAGAACAGAAATTTCCGTATTTTTCATAAGTCCTATGTATTTGGAGATATCTACTTATCAAATCGTGGAGAGATGAATTCACTTACCCAGGCGACTCTGACCAAGTTAAACTAGTTTTTTTTTAACGTCGCTTTTAAACATCATAGGTCATCAGCAACTGTAGGAAATATTACTGTTGCTTAAATCATCTGTTATGTTGGATCTTAGTAATATACTAATGAACTTGAAAATCAAACCAATATAATCAGTTTGTCAAGTTGCTACGATTTCAAAAGATCCACCTTCTCACATCCACTTGGTATTTCGAATATGTTACAAATATAATGTGGGATATTTAAGGATTGTCTTTGGTTTCTAAGAACACTGCAAGACGATGTAGGGCTTCGCCACTGTATCTCCACAAAGCGGAAAAGGTTCCGGGTCTGTCTTCTTCATCAAGTGGATGAAACTGAGGTTGAAGTGATGAATACGCAATGAATAGTTAGATTTCTTCTTCCCAAGGAGAATTTAGGAATGGCACCTTCTTTAGTTGATTTTATCTCAAGATGTAATTTGGTTTTGATTTACATTCCAAATCCCATTGTTTTAATATTGTTGACCTGAATAGTTTCGTAGCCTCGTTAAACTAGTCAATCGTCTGAATTCTTTAATATTATATCTACAAATATATTTAAAATAGTTTGCTCAGTAATTAAAAAAAATTATGTTCACAATCCAACCAATGAGCAGAAATTGTACATGGTAAAATATCCATTTTAATATTTGCGACTTCGGTTTCGTAAAACGCGCGAAGGAAGGCGTAATAAATCTCTTTCTTCATTCGTAGCTAACGATCTTCTGATTTATGTCATCTCCGCAATGCCATCCACAATGACCAATGCCTCCTTGACGCTCGAGCAACGGCCCCCTCGCAACCTCCGGGGGCTTGCTTACGTTTCTCAACATGTCGCCCGAGACGCGTAAGCCCCGTACATGATATATTTGATAATATTTAATGAATCTGCATATAAATGACTGTCAAAGCGCGCCCGCGCGGGGCGACATATTTTGATCTCGGCTGGCAGGGAGGCAAGAGGCTTCACTCTCATATATCAGGAGGGATTTGTGCTTATCTCAATACCGTCGCGGAGTACGATCTATCTGGATGATGTCAACGGCGAGGAAGACGGGAAGAGGGAAGGGGAACCCGCCAGGCAAGGAGGTCGAAATCTCGAAATTTATGTGCGAACATGACCAGCTTTTCAGACAGTTCCCGTCCCGCGAAGCGAACGAGCGAGTGGTCGTCGGTGGAGACGGGATAGAGAGCGACTCGGGGTTTTCTCTGAAGTCCATTCCTCTGGGGACGTGTCGAAGGATTCGTCTCTCGCGAAAATCATCTTCACATCGAAACGACGGAATCTCATTGGGAATCAAACGAGCGATCAACAGCATGGGGGGAGCCCCGAAATTCTGACAAGTTGTTGCGAAAGCACTCTAACTATACAAAATATAATTACCTATTATACATCGACCTATTAATATATTACGACGATGTACAAAATAGTCAATTTACCATTTTTAAAAATTAATAAAGTTAATAAAACAGGAAAACGAGGAAGAAGAATTTGTGATGATTTTTTATCTTTCGGCAATACATTCTCTACTAAAGACAATTTCAGTGCTTTATCATAACTATGTCCTCTATAGAATTCGGGGTAAACCATTTCCAAATCTTTTTAATACCCTGATTTTATGTGATGGAGTTCAGACTATTAGGTACGCTCATCCATCTAATTATGGTATTTTTAGAGAATGTATTCGTTCGGAATTTGTAAGCTGAAACTGCCGAAGGCGGCGTTTCTTAGACGTTCTGTGCTCTTTTTGTGATTTTATGAAACCATGGGGGCGACGTGGGCGAACAAGGAGAAGCAAATGTTGGAGGTTGATTCGAGTGATGTTAAGGGATGAAGATGAGTGAATGTTCTAGAGGAATTCGAGGTAGTAGAAATAGGAGTTGCCGTAGAAAACCTACCGTAGATCCGTTATGTCCACCACTGCAATTCTTCTCGATTCGTCCAAGATTTGAACCACCGTCACCAGAGATGTGTGATATGTACTCTAACCAAAACACCAAAGGTTGCCCACAAGTAGCCTATGATTTGCTGTCTCGTCGCCGTAGTCCCATGGGAATAATAATGTAGCCTATGAATAGCGTCACCATAACCTTGAGTCCCATGATTATTGGAAAGAAATTTCTCCAAGACAAGGGAAGAATATTTTTAATCTCTTGTTACTTCGGAGAATTCGGTGAAACAGTTCTATGAACAGAAGCGTATCTTTTTACTATCGATAATACTCTGTTTAAACGGTTGGTCTAAGTCCATCACAAACCATGTAATGGCGTGAAACGCTAGGTATCTAACTAACATTTATCTGGAAAAGAGAAGCAATCTCCTGTTAATATCCTCTTCTAGTAATGCAAAGCCATTTTTGGTGCGGAATGACAACGCTAAAACATTTCATCAATTGTGATTTATGTAATTTCTTACGCCGATAACTATATAAATGTTACTAAGTAATTGAAGAATAATATTTTTATTTTTTATCTCTTACGAAACGTTTCAAAAAACATGTTCACCAAAATTAACTCGAAAACTTGTGTCTGACGTTTAGTGAAAATTATTACAAGAGTGCTACTTGCTAAGGTTTGTTCAATGTAGTACAGTAATAACAGAGAAAATAATAAATAGCTCTCTTCCTCTTGGTTATTCTTTGTGTCTTTTTTTCGTCCTGTCAGCTTCTTATCTCCATGTTACCTCTATACTCATATCCATACTCACTGACGTCTCACACGCGAAAGCTACTTCCTCTCAATCTTTCCCCCACTCTACCCTCTTCTTAGGTCGCTTCCTCCCAACCTCTTTGAATCCCTGAGTAAGCACAGCACAGTTCTATGCAGCCTCATTAACCATGTATCCCCCCCCCACCTCCAGCACGCCTCGCCTTTCCCATGCACTTGATCGATTTACATTAGCGACGTGATAAATAGCGTGCGACTATCGCTTTCCCCGAAGTGCTTGCCCACCCTAACACCACGACGCGGCGTGTGAAAAATTCTATCGCTGCGAATACATCCACGTCACGATCATTCAAGAAGGCGCATTTAACGTTTCGTATCCTCTTGTTAATGGATTCCACCTCTGTCACATCGCTGAGAATCGTCGTGAAATAAATGAAAGCCCTGTTTGGCGCGAGGGATCTTGTATCATGCAGATATTCCGATAGGGAGCGGCTCGGGAAATAAATTAGAAGATAATTGAATGAAGAAACTGACAAATTGTCAACCGACAAATGTAGTGAAAGAAAAAGAAACGAGAGGGTTGTACGTGTTCGTAAAGCAGACCTGTATGATGTCGTCGNAATGTAGTGAAAGAAAAAGAAACGAGAGGGTTGTACGTGTTCGTAAAGCAGACCTGTATGATGTCGTCGTGCCGTGTAAATTCGGCCTATGCTCGTGTGAGGTCTCCACCACAATGAGAATACTCCGTACCAACAGCCAGACTAATAGACTAACCTTTACAAACTAGTGTTGCTAACACAAAGCAAGGGTCTTTGCTGTTCGAAGCTAGGACTCTTTGAGACGGGGGGGGGGAGGGGATTGCAGCGGTGGGAGGGGGGGGGACACGTTGCATGCGCTTGCCTCCATCCCCCTCACCACGCCGACGCCTCCACCATCTGGCTGATAAAAGTGGAACCATTAAGCATTATAGCGAGCACGGCTGCGGCGTGACGCCCCGACAAATGAGCGGCGGTCCCCGTGATAAGTGTGGCTGATACGGCGACATCTCGCGGCCAGCGCGGGAACCGCGCGCGTGGGAGAGGGACGGGGTTAGTGGGACCGAGAAGAGTTCTGTGTGGGTGGCCCAGACGTAAAACAATCCTCGGATCGAAAGGATTGTTTTTACATTAGCAGCCTTCAAATTCTCACGTCTTATATTTCCACACGCAATTTTATTTATTAACTATCTGGTAATTTTTAACACAAAACAGTATTTAGTTGCTACAAATAAATTATGTAAATATGTATTGTGTAAGACACTAATTAAATTATTTTGTATTAACATAAAAAAGGCATATACTGAGACGTAGTAGTATAATTTCGCCTGTTTCACGATATTAATTGTAACGAGTCTGAAACAAACTGACGAGATTCCATTCTTTAACATTCTTATCTATTTACTCGATTCTTATTTATCTGATTTCTAGTTTGGTGATTATTTTCTTTCCTGCAGTACCGTTTATCTAAGTATATAATTTTCTTAACAGCATAATTCGTGTTGTATATAGTGTCTTATTAGTATCACACGGTTTCATTACAGGTATTTTAATAACAAATCATTGTGCATTAAATGTCAGTTACTCTTTCACATACATTTGGCCACCAGTTAATCAAAATAGAGAACAAGAAAAAAAAATTCTATCTGCACATACTTGAGTTACTAAAATCATAACTGCAGAAAATATTGCATAAATGCATTTTCTAACTTTTTGTATCTTTTTTTACAATTTTTCATACATTTTCTGAGTCTGTTTGCAACGTTACCCATTCCTTTGACAATTTATATTAGCATCAGATATGTCGACTTTTTATCCTTTGTATTTGTGTCCAAAATTTTTTTCTTAAATTATTCAGTTAATAGTTTTTTTATTTTATATTAACTTTTTTAACTTCATTTGCGTGATACAGTTTATAACTATTACTTAGACATTATACATTGAAAAGTTCACATTTGTTTAAAGTTTTATTGCAAACGGTATACAAAATAAAAAATCACTAGAGTATACAATTATCCTTGACAACATGCGTATTACTAAGAAGTAAATCTTGAAATCTTGTTTAAAACTGTTCTAAATGCTTGAACATGGTTTTCAATATTTCATCAAAATCTTTTTACAAAATTAAAAATAAAGCGGTGTATACGTTCATTCTTGAATTCATGATTGGGACTTAAAAGCTACATACCTTGTTAAAATGTGTATATATCACCAACAAATATTAAAAAATAAATATAGAAAATAAATACCCAATAAATAAAAATTTCCAAAGAACCAAAAGTTGTGGGAGATATAGGAACAGTCACGGTTTTTCTCCGGTCAAGTTTCCAGGAATAAGTTACTTAAATAAATAGTTGACGGAAGAAAAAAGCGAAATAAAAATTCTTGAATCGAAAGGAGATCGACAAATTTTATATTAATTCGGATCCCATATACTCAAATTCTTCAAGTCCAACCTTTGGGAAATTACCTTCTTGGCTCTATGGGCAAAGCTGAAGAGTAGGTCATCATCTGTATCTGTTTCGGGGGGTTTATTTTGAAAACGAGGAATGACTCTCCATGAACCTCAATGAAGTCAACATGCTGTGATGATGTTCGCATCATAGGATCGTGGACCAAACATTACAAAAATGTTTTATACTCGTTTTCCTTCTCAAGAATGCGCCCCAGAAAAGCTTCTGCGATGAACTAGAACAAAAAGTATCGGAGGTGCCTTTCCAACGGGTTAGGAACTGAGAAACTTCCGACGCGTAGACCCGTTGCAATCTCAGTTCTGTACTGGACCGTCAAATCCAGCCTCCTAACCCTAACCATTAGCGAACGACACAGACGGTACACCAATGTCGGGAGTCAGGGCACTCGCTCCGTCAAAATATCACAAAATCTTCGTCGCGATATGATCTCCACCCTCTGTATACACGGATACACCATCCCTCAGCATCATACCTAGAGAGGGTTCCACGTCTATCTCCCAACGACTGCTCTGTATTCCCCACCACCATCCTCTTCCACTTCTTCCTCCGTCTCCAGGTCTTCCCCATACTCCGTGTACACTTGCAAGTCCTGGTACTGCAAGTACTCCGACACCAGATCGTCCAGATTGGAGAGCGCCTCAGTGAACTCCATAGCGTCCATGCCTTCGCACATGTACCAGTGCATGAAGGCGCGGCGCCGGTGCATCAGGGCGCACTGGTCAGCGATTCGCCTCAGCACCTCCGCGATGGCCGTCGTGTTCGCCACGAAGGTACCAGACACCTTCATACCCTATACACACAAACACACACACACACCCGTCAATGAAACGGTGGGACATTTTACGGATAAAAGTATACGTTACTTTATTTGTAACGCAATATTTTCATCCTCATGAGTATTATTTTAAAATGTCAAAATTAATTAGTATATTTCTTCACTTTTTAAGTATTTTAAATCATAGTATTATTTAAGTGATAACTTTCTGTCAGGTGAAAATGGCGACGTGTCGAGAATCGAACCGAAGACTTCTACTATTTGGTTTAGATCTGGGTGGAAATGGAATAGTTGTGGAAGGCGAACGGGTGGTGTAGTGGTTAACGACCCTGCGATCAAAGCAGGAGTCCCGGGTCCGATTCCCGGCTCGTCGCCATTTTCACCTGACCGAAAGTTATCACATAGTAGGGTACACGGAAGAAATATATACAGTATTGTAGTAAAATATTTTCATATAGTAATGCATGATGGGGTAATTCCGAATACAATTTTCTCTTTTCTCTGATCGGACATGCAACGTCAAATATTAATTCTGACTACAGATTTATAACCTACAGTACTGCCCTCCAACGTTTGATGTAAAACGTACCATGACACGCGGGCCGTAACAAAATGTTTCTCGGGTGCAATTTTAAACATCTAGTCAAATCTGATTTAATTGTGGCTAAAATAACTTCGAAACACATCATTACACTGAGAGAACATGATTTAATGTGATATCCAAATCAGGAGGAAAGAGGATTTCTTCCAAACTTTTGGGTATGACGTGCAAAAAACGTTACATCCAAAGTTTGGGGTGTGAAGATATCCTTTCCTTTATATACAAAACTGTCCTCTCATTTCATGATAAATCAAATTAATTAACTGTCACGAAACTTTGTGACACTTTAAATAGTTTCTTCCATTTTTTTTGTAGCACGAACCTCGATTACGTTTTAATGCAAATTAAAAGTTACAATCTGAACTATAAAAAAGCAATTCACATAAAGTAATGACAAATGCTGTATAAGAAATAAAAAATGATACAATTAATGCTAACAAGACAATTGTTCGAAGAATTTGAAATTCGTGTTATTATAGAATAGCAAGAGATATGAGGATGAATGTTTGATAATATAATTACGTAGTTCTGTCATTTTATCACAAACTAATCATCGAATGAAGACCCCATATGTACTTAATTGCTCACACAACGAATCTATTTATTTGTAATCTAAATAATAATTTTGAAAATCGAAATTCAAAATGCTAGTTTGACAAGTCCGAACTAAATTTGAGTAATGAACCATAAGTTTCATCCATTTATAAAATTGATACTATTCTCTGTTTTCGCTAGGCGTATGTGTTTCTCTACAACATATCACATTCCCGCGTATGAATCATCATCCTTAAGTTAACATCCCAGTGAGAGCATACCTGCGGGGGAATGTCGCAGACAGCCGTCTTGACGTTGTTGGGAATCCAATCGACGAAGAACTTGCGCCCTTTCTTCTGCGCGGCGTACATTTCCTCGTCCACTTCTCGAATGGACACCGCGCCGCGGAAGATGCACGCCACCGTCAGGTAGCGCCCTCGTCGAGGATCACACGCAGCCATCATGTTCTACGATGGCAACAAATACACTCGTCTTCATGATAGAAATCTAGTTCCGTAGTCTATGGTTACTAGCCATTTTGATTTCGTAATTGTCGTGATTTTATTATGTGTACGCCGAACATCGCTGTCATTTTTATCGAATCCGTGCAAATTTGTAAACGCGAATCGCAAAAATGTGTCCGTCTGTTTGCTACTTAATCACGACTAAATCACGGAACCGACCGCGATGAAATTTGGCAAGGATATAGTTAAAATGTTGAGGATTAACATAGTCTAACTTTTATTTAAAAGATGTGTGATGAGAAAGAGAGAAAATTATTTTGACCATAAATGTCGATGAAATCGGAGGAAAAAAGGTATATTCGTTTACGCCGCCTAAACGGTTAGCGATAGGTGACAACTACGAATGGAAATATCGCATCCAAGAGTTCTACAAAAATGTCCGCGGCAGCATATGTCTATCACAAAGGTTTACTTACATTATCGAAAAAAAAACTTTATTAAAATTCAAATACTTCAATTAAAGAGAATTATTTAAGAAGGGAAAAAATCTAATTTAATGGTTTCTTTTTTGTTTTTTTGTACACAACAAAGATTTTTAAAATCCGTTTATCGTAAAATTTGAACGAATGTTTTAGATTTTAAAAGCGTTTTAATGAAATGGAGCAGGTGCTCTACCGCCGTTGAGTCTTGCGTCGGAAGCGAAAATTCGACAAGCGCGGCTCCGAGTGGATTCGTTGGTCTAACGAGTAAAACAATTTCCGGGCAGCGCCGGGTAATCAGCTAGTCTGGGAATAAACACTTCCAATCAATCACTCCACTAAATATCTGTTTTTATTTAAAAAGCTTAATTTATTAATCCCACACACACATCTAACAAGTCTCCTCTAATGTGTTTCCGCACATCGGATTCAGAAAGATGTGTAACCCGAGTACAGGAATTTCGATCACCTTCTCCCAGTCTGTGAGACAGTCTGCAGTGACCCCCTTCACACACACACATTCTCACGCTCTATTGTAACTATTGTAAGTTGTATCAAGACACTTTTCTTCACCTACTCACATTTGAACACACTTGAATGAGATCCGTAGTCCGTGTGGGATAACTTTGCCGTCTCTGACCCGTGAAGAATCATTCAGAATTCGACTGTATACTCGCACTCATATTTGACAAAGAACAAGGTAAAAAAACCCTCTGCAATAATCAGTATCGACTCAGATCTTCTGATGTATAGATTAAGTTCATCAAGTAACAGTTAATGAGTTTGGTGCTCATTATATACTTCAATCAAAAATCAACACACTGGACATTAATTATGAGTGTAAATTTGTACAAAATATTTCAGATTTTGCTATGACAGGTTTCTTAACTTATGCAGGCCCGGCCCGGTTTCTTATTGGAGTTACACCTTATTGTGGGCAAAAATAGCCTCTTTATTAACAAAAATCATGATATCTTATAACTTACACTTTAAATATAGGAATTTCACAAAATCTTTTCTTCGAGAACCACTACATTCGCCTACAAAAGCCACATCTCTACACAATTTCATATTCTCCAATAGTTTCTTCTCTACGTGATGGTCAGTCAGGGTTTCCTACCCCCGAGATCTCTAGTGTTGTTTGAAATAATTACAAAATTTATCGTAATAGAATATTTGCGTATAATTCAGATGTTAAGTACCTTGGGATCGAATATTTGCTTGGCGATCTCATGGAAGGTCGTGGCTTGATAAATCTGGTTCTGCCGTGACGTCAGCGGAGCGAATCCCGGGACGAAGAAGTGGAGGCGAGGGAAGGGGACAGTGTTCACCGCCAACTTACGCAGATCGGCGTTCAATTGTCCAGGAAACCTGCAAAATCACATAAGGAATCTCTTATATTATTGAGGATGATAACACACGTAGTTGATGGTTACCATATTATTAAGTTCACGAAGAGAATGGTAAATTCCAAGGACACCCAATTCTCTACAATATTTTTCTTGTATATTATGTTTTTTAACAGAACTCTTCAATCACGTGGTAATTCACTGATGAACTTAGAGGAAACCTGTGTTCGTATTAACATGAATATTGACGATTTTTTAAACTTAAAATATTCATTTAAATTTCGATTGAAGCATATTTATCGTTGAGAGGCATCAATCTTTCTCAGTGGCGCAAATAGGAGGGTGGAGACGGATTAAGGGGTTACTGGACCATCTTGAGACGGCTTGAAATGAAGTCGAAACGTACCAAGCTCTTCACAAACTAAATAAATAAATAAATAAATACATTATTCGTCCATAAAATGTCGTAAGTCTTTGTTATTAATTTAATCATGTTATTCCCAGTATCTCGAAGATAGATAAAGAACATCAACTAAGTAAAATATTTTATGTTTCTTAAAGATTTTAACACACATCTAAAAAAAATTAACCAAAACTTTTCTCTGAATTATTATCTCTCTAAGCACCTACGAGGGGGTGGTCTCATTTGTAATATTGCAATAATCAACGTTTTTGTGAAGTAACTTTGTTGTTCTCTTTCACATTCAAAATTGTTGGTATTCTGTAGATACTATAGCACTAGCTACCTTTTACTATTCTTATCGCAAGAGCGTGCTAAAATGTTTAAATTGCCTGAGTACCCTTCATCGGAATTGATGGGATGGTCCCATTTTTGCTTCTGGAGAGTAATTTAGTTTAGTGTTCCTCATGTGGTCATAAGTAGTTTGTAAGTGCTATTTGACAACAAATTTATTATCATTATTTATTATCAAATTAAAAATAAACCGTCACTCTACCTCTTCGTCTCCGCAAAAATTCAAATTTTTACTGCCCTCAGCCACCTACCTGAGACATGTCGTGACACCCGACATGGTGTACGAAACAAGGTGGTTCAGGTCCCCATACGTAGGCGTAGGTAGCTTTAACGCGCGATAGCAGATGTCGTACAGTGCCTCGTTGTCGATGCAGAAAGTCTCGTCTAGATTCTCCACCAGCTGGTTTAAGGATAGTACAGCGTTGTATGGTTCAACCACAGTCTCCGACACCTACGAAAAACATTGAGATGTCACCACATTGAGTTCTAGAGATAGAAGTTTGTCCTATTGTAGTAATAATTGTGTTATGCATTACTAGAACAAACGTAATTTCTAAAATTTTAATCATACGAATATTTAAAAATCGGGAGAACGCATTCTGTTGAGAAATTATTTTTGTTAAAAAGCTACCAATTATGTCCTAGCACTATGTCCAAGACATCTTGGTAAATACCAGGTACTACTATTTTAATGACATATAAAGCGAGGTCTTAATTATCTCAGATTGATTTTTGGCGCTCTAATATTGTCTAATTCTTAATACACAATGAAATGTGACTCCATGTGCTGAATGTTGATTCATAAATCGGCGTACATTTAGATATTTTTATTCCAGTTCTCTTCCGAGCTGTACTGCATCTAAGTCACCCCTCTGGCCTTTGAGAGAAACACAAAGATTGTTACAAGTTACACAAAAAGAAGCATAAGTATTTCAGAGGGGAAAAAATTGTAATGAACAAACAATTACTTCTATAAACTTCTTAGTTTCATATTTCTAACATTTATATTACTAAAAATGTATATAATAAGTTAGCTTATAATTTTGCTTTCGCAAGATATTCTTGACATCTAATCACGATATCTAATCCATTTAATGATTTTTGTTGCAGTCTTTTCTTCATTTTCTATTGCTCTCATTTTCACCGACATGCGAGACAACTCGAATGGTCTTAGTTACGTCTAGTTCGAAAATAAATAATTATTTAAAATGGTTATTATGCCGCTATTTGCGTACAAGAACACTAAGGTTCCTTATAATCGTCTTAAAAATCCTCAATAATGACGTAAAGGAATCCAGTATCAAAGATTTGTTCCATAGTTCAAATCGTACCTTAGGAGATGGGAATACACTGAAACTCAGCATGATGCGGTCTGGGTACTCCTCCCTGATTTTGTTCAGAATCAGAGTTCCCATTCCGGAACCCGTACCTCCACCAAGAGAATGAAGTAACTGGAATCCCTGCAAGAAAAACAATTTTCTTAGTCCTTCGCTACTTTCTTCGCTAGACCCTCGACCATTTTATCATCTTAATGTCTTCGACGTTTGTATATATGTACTAGGAAGTTAAAGAATCCCCAAAGTATTTGGTCGTGTGTATTATTCATGAAGATATTACAAAACTTTGTTCATTATGAAAGTTTTGAATTTACGTTTGTTAAGAATAACCTCTGAGTATTAGATAATTTCGCCGAAATTTTTTTTTTGTGCATCCTCAAATATTTGTTTTGAATTACTTAACAACAAATGTATTTCGATTAAACCGTCGTTACATCTGTCATAAGCTTAACAGACTATAGGGAGTACATGGAGTACAATTCGTACTCTCTTTCCTTCTATTGATGTCTTGGGACAATACTTTTCAGAAACTTACGACAGGTAGTTAAAGTACCCCAATACTAATGTCGTAATAATTTAAAATAAACGGCTTATTCAAATGAAGCACTGCTTCAACTTCTCTGTAGTCACAAAGTAAGAAGTTCAATAATGTACTTGAAAATTGAAAATAACTAATATTAAAGGGGAAAAAAGAATTTTTGTACCTGAAGGCAGTCACAAAACTCCGCATCTTTCCGCACAATATCCATGACAGACTCCACCAAATCGGCGCCTTCCGAGTAGTGGCCCTTGGCCCAATTGTTGCCGGCGCCTGTGTGTCCACACACGAACGAATCCGTACTGAAGAGTTTCCCGAAGGCGGACGAACGGATCATCTCAACGATGCCAGGTTCCAGGTCCACCAACACGGCACGAGGCACGTAACGACCTCCTATGGAACAATCATGAAAGGAGGTGGGTGGCAGTGGATACTGTTAGTAGGTGGACCGGTTAGCTGGGTTTCCCAACAACTTGATCCATGTAGGAAGTTAATAGGAGTCATTAGTAATAGTAAGAGTTAATGATACTGGGAGTAGTAGAAGGTAGATCCTGATCCACCGGAAGGGGGTAAACACTGTATTACCGTTCATGTAAAAGTGGATAGACAAAATTCAATAAAGTAAAAAACATATTACCAACTTGAAAGAAATAAACCTCAAACTCATAGAGAAACTGCCATCTCTTGAACCCCACACTGCATTTTTGAAATCAGCTGATGCTTTATAAGATTAATGTCAGGCAACCGTCATGTCTACAGCAGATATCAAGGAATTGAAACAGCGATATGTGCGCTAAGATGTCACCTAACAATGTGAGGAGCGAGCCACAAATAAAAAGTTGGCAATAAATTCAAGTGAAATCTTGGAAACAGTTGGAAACATGCAAAATATGTCTGTACGGCGACTGCCTGATTGGTGCGTCGTAATAATTTCCTATATATGTACGGTACAAACGCTGTTAAGGTAGTACTGACGTAGCTGGAATTAAATTAAAAAATATCTGAAATCGGCATAAATAAACAAATTAACATATATGTATTGTGATTTCAACTTAAAAAACATACCTCACCGGCCATTTAAATGAAATAATTGCAATTATAATTGATGTTGAAATACATTGCGTCTTATAGAGTACACACAGTATTTTCAAAAAGTGAGCAACTTTTAAATCACGAACGTGATGTACGTTTACTTCGATTTGTAGTAAATTTTCCGTAGTATATTTTAGATTACTTTTATCTATAGGTCACCGGATATTTGGGAATGCTATTTCACTTTTTCCGAGGTGAAATGTATAAATCGCGAAACCGCTGTGCTCGAACGCCATGTTTGTACTTTGTGCTCTTGTGCGTTTGAAACGATTCAAGCGAATTACTGAATATTGTTTGTACCATATTATTAACTTATAGATATTAAATGATTATCAATTAAAATATATTTTTTTAATAATTATTATTCATATTGTTGTGTTTTAAAACAATTATTATAATAATAAAAAAAACAATTATATATCTCAGTGATTTTACACATTTGGAGTGCTGCTCCTACCTTAAATACCACCAAGTAATAAAAAATCACTGCACATTTTCTCCAAGTTTGTGCTTATTTTAGTGGTATGCAGCTTCCAACTTGTACGTACATGAATCGTAGCACAGGCTTTGTTTCATTTTGAGCTCATAATGCGGTGGTTAAGGTCACGATCCAATTGATCATACCCGTGATTTTGAGTATTCGACCTTCCTATATTGCAAATCTCAAGAAAAAAGTCCCCTCAATTTGGGTTTGTAGTACCCTCCCCAGGAAACGAACCACAACGAGATAAAGTTTTTTTTTTTTTTTTTTTTTNAGCCCATGCAGGTGGGGAAAATGCAGTTTCGCACCATAGAGAAGAGCCGTGGTGATTCTTCTCCGTGTGTGGGACTCGCCGAATATCTCGACCATACCCACTAAAAACCCTCCTGATGTCAAGAACTATTTAAATACAAAGATGAAAGAAAAGAAAAGAGTTGCCCAATACATTATATCATTTTAAAAAAATTCTAACGTCATACAAAAGATTGGGATGACATCAGCGCTATCTCCTTCATTCTTTGAGATATTCTACTCTAAAGCGGTTTAAACTCTCACCATAGCCCAAGAGCCATCTTCAAAACTCGGCAAGAGTTCAAAAACTTTATGGGATAGTCAATACATACGGTACTGATATAATCAAATAATCTATTGTTAAGATGGAATGACGCTAATAAAATATGAAATAACTATCAATGAAAATAAACTTCCATTTTATTAACATACAAAAATGTTTTCAAAAAAAATATTTTGTTATTTGCAATACGAAATTTAAGTTTCCCCATTAAAAATTATTTATTATGATATTTCATGTATCCAAGTAACACATTTGTGAATTGTATCAAGAAAGTGGTTCTTTAGAGCGTTGAAAGACGTAAAAAAAGATATGAACTCAAAATCTATATTAACACCAAAAATTAAATCTCACCATTTGTCTCCGACAAACAGCAAATAGACCGTGAAGGGTACTACTACATATAAAAGCTTTTTTGTGTTATTCCGGCCAAAGGAAGTAAGAGTGCAAATGTGGTCCTAACTTAAAAAGTTCACTTTATACTATCGTCATATTCGCACGTAATTGAATCGTGGTATCATATACTTACCATCTGCCTCGTTATAATATACATTAATTCTCTCCAGCTGTTGTCTGGAATCTCCATGAGAAAACCCAAAGGAATCGACGCCATGTTCGAAGGAGATTACTTCCCAGAACTGTTAAAAATAAATTGAATTGAATGTCATAGATGAATAAGGAGAAATATAATGACCACGGTTAGGATTTTTAGATTTGCACTTTCTTACTTGGAATAAATTTAAGCTCTTCGGAAATATATCAATGTGAAATTTTGTTTTTAAGAGGAGACAATTTTTCAGTACATTTTTCCCTTTTCTGTTGTTTATACCTTTTTCTCCCAAACCCATAATTCCCTTCCCCCCCCCCTTTTTACAGCAGTTTATCAACAATAACTAGACCGCAATTTATAATTTATATGAGATGTCATTTATAAATGATTTTGAATCAATATCTCATATTTAATTAATTTTAATTTATTTTTCCTCAGCTAGAAGTGAACATGCAATTTATTTTTAATAAAAGCGGGTACCTGACTGCATCTATTAAACAATTGGAAGTACGAGATTTCGAAAAAAGCAATGAGTTATGTCTACTTCTTATTTTTTCCTTCCTCTGAAGAGTAATAATTTGATGAAGTGATGTGTAATTTAATAAACTAGTATGGGAACAAGATGATTTCTCGAGTTAGTTCAGTATAACTGTTATGTTCCTTTTCCCTTATTTTAGCACCTTTTCCGTTCCTTTTTTTCGTATTAAATTTGCACCTAAAAATCCCAACTCTGATAATGACGTATAATTTGTAAGTGGACATGTGTTACCTTAGAACCAATCTGGTTGCCACACTGGCCGACTTGAAGATTTATAATTTCGCGCATTTTGTTACACCAACTGCAAAGCAAAAGAAGATTTACTGAGACTTTTCCAATCATGCACTTTTAAATTGTATTTTTATTATAAGATATCAATTTCATTTTTCATTGTACTGTTTAATCAATTGTGATTTTAACACCGATTACAACTCATTCGCAGAGCTTATTTATGGGAGAAGGAATCTAGCCTTCTCAATTAGCCTCGTCACAGAGAAAATTAAGTGAAATTTTTGGGTGAAAATTCAATGTCCTGAACGCGATGAAAACTTCGGTCTTCACTTCTCCGAAATAAACAACTTTTCTCCGGGTATAGAAAACGGGTTTGCATTACTAGTTGAGAGAACCCGGCGAAACCCGGCACTTTTCCTCGCCGTGCTACTGTTTAATCCCTCGATTAGATTTAGTTGGTGATAAAGATATGGACAGTACCGTCACTAATTAGCATAGCAAACCTACTCCATTTATAAGGACTTAGGGTGTTTTATTTATAGGGCGAACTTGTTCTTAACGTTATCGGGAGTTACAATTTTCGTATCATCGGCATCAAAATCTATAGTCACCACTAATACTACACGCTTTCAAATATTCTCACATATCACCTGCTTCTCAAGCCACTTCGTGGGGTACTACCCCCAAATGGCAAAATTGAATCGAATGGCATTGAAGACTGGCATTTTCCTCTTATTTTGATAGTCAGGAGTGCAGAATTTCTTTACAATGTCCTAAAATTATGTATTGAGGAAATGAGGGAGTTTTTTCGAAATCTCCTTCGAATTCGAGTAAGATTCCTCTAATTTTGAAGGTCAGAAGTGAAAAATTTCATCATGCTCTGAATATAAAACTAGATTTGTATAAATGTTAATAAAAATTCATAACTTTATAAGAATAGCTATGTTAATTTTTTTCATGCATCATTGCATGATTTCATCATTTCATTGGCTAAATGGTAGCGAGAATCTAGTGAACGATCGTACTTCACATGCAAGCAATACAAAGACCTTTCTAGAAAGAAACCAATGAAGATAGTTTTTTCAATTCGGAAATTTGTTCGTTCTCTAACATTCCGTAACGCAAATCCGGAGTGGAATTAGTGAGTGAAAAAAATTATGCTCTGCAACTTATTAGGTTACTATTAAACGATCTAACTTGTGTTGTTTATCTCTGTTCATTTATTTAATATAATTCGTAAAATTTTAGTACACCCTACAAAATTAACCATAAATATTGCTAATGCAGTGTTACGTTAGTTCAAGCAGTAATGTCTTTCTCAGTAAGTTAAATATATTCATTTGGACGTTGATAAAACTATTTAAAACTTTTAAAAATAGAAATTAGGACATAAATACATTTTTATTGTCAAAAAAGCAGTACAAACTGCGTATGGTCACGTGGAGGACAATAAACTAATTTACTCTCCGGAAGCAAGCAAGGGACCATCCCATCATTTCCGATCAAGGACCCTAGGGCAGAGGCGGATTCAAAAATTTTAAGCCAAAATTCCTAGATAAGATAAAAAGTTAGCTACGTATTATAATACTAATATAATGTCAATATGTTTGTAATTTAACACAAAAATTATTTATATATCCTACATTTTAAAACTGGAACACAAAGGTGCATTTACCGGTTCTCAAACCAGTGCAATCGGTATTTGTAAAACCAATGAAACCGATATCTATATTGGACTCCACTTTTTCGATTCCATATGAACGAAAGGCATCAGAAACGACAAGTCATATATCGTAATGCTTAATTTGCATCTCTGCCACTCTCTCGCATGTTTATTTCTACCTTTCACGTAATTAATCAAAATATTTTGTTTTATTTTGTAAATTGCATAATTCTTGTCTGTATGAAACTGTCTAATATATGTTTACTTTAAAACACCGCCAACCAATGTGTCACTAATTCAGACAATCATTTCATTCTTTATTTTAGTATTTCACACGTATATGTTATGCTGAATGGGTTTCTTCAGAGTTTTCTCTCTACACAAAGTTATAAAATTAAATACGTTAAACTTCTGACAATATATTAATGTCTAGCTATATTTACTTGTATTTTGAGAAATACTGTCAAAAACTCTTAAATTATTTCAAATAGCCCCAATATTTGATAGATTCATTTGTTGTAGTTGATGAACTTTACGTTCGAAACCAACTTTTAATCACTATATATGTCTGCTTTGTGAAATACTACAAACTACAACTACACATATCAACTTGGTAAGAAACGCGTTTTAAAATGTGCAATACATACGTTATGAAACATATATCAGTTTACTTACTAATTTTGAAATAAAATTTGGAGACCGGAGAAAAGTGGCTTCTGCTTGGTTAATTTAGAATAGAAACAATGCCAATAAATGAATCCATGGTTACGGAATGGACAAACGAAACATTAATGCATTATAGAAGTTCTTTTATTGAATTACACTAACATGTTCTAAATTTAAAAAGGAGTGTGTCGTTATTCTTATCAAAATGGATAGAAAACCTCCAACAAAAAAGTGAGTACTTGATGTAACATTCTTTTTATTTCACCAAAAATTAATGATTTAATTACAATAGGTTTCTTAAAATTGTGGAAAAAAATATTTTTCTTCCTTGGAATTTAGGTGTATCGGGTTAAAATATGTATACTCTTTGAATAGCAGAGATTGTTGTTTTCAGAACAAAGAAAGTACGACGTCGAATATTAAGTACCAAGAAAAATTCCACAAAATCAAAAAAGCCTTTCGGGAGAGTCAGTTGGAGTTGGTGGTAAATAGAGAGCAAAGAACGAAATGAGGGCCAAGTGGAGGAAAAAACGTATGCGGCGCCTAAAACGCAAGAGAAGGAAAATGAGAGCAAGATCAAAATAGTATCTATCCAAGCATTTCAAAATCGAAGTGTTTGTATCCAACCATTTCAAGAGCCAAGGTCCATATGCTAATGTGTATCTAAAAGTTTCAAGATCTTAGTGCCGATGGTAATTATAAATTATGAATAAAAAACATGATAGAGCGAGATACGTTTATTTCCTCCCAATGGCGTGTCCACTAAATCTCGTCTGATGTATTGAAAAACGATAAATATTGTAAACTATGTAAATTAAACAATGTCAATACGCAACAACTATGTCAATGGTATGACAAATAAAAACTACATTTAAACTCATTCATTGTTTCATTGCCATTTCCTTAATAAAATTATACCATTTCAGTTTTCCTTCAACTGAAGGGTAATTTCGATTATCATATTTTTCACTGTTGTATTTTTTTAAATAATTTATATTGGTTTGTCCTAGAAACCATCTTTCATATGGTGCTTAGGAGTATCAAATATATTAAAATAAAAAGTCAAGTCATATTTTTCTTATATTTTAATACAAAAATAAAATAAAACATTACAATTATCTCAGTTCATACACTTTCTATTATAATTAAGAGCGTATAATTTATTATAAATACTACTCGCCAAACAAATATAAATAAACCCACGTTACATGCGTACGCAAAGCAACATGGTTAAATAATTTTGAAATAAATAATCGCGATCCAAACTGAAGCCGGAGGTCCCACTCATTCTGCGTCGTATTCGCCTTCCATATCTGCTCCTGCCTCTTGGTACTGCTGGTACTCCGAAATCAAGTCGTTCACATCGGACTCAGCCTCTGCAAACTCCATTTCATCCATTCCTTCACCCAGGTACCTAAACAAAAAACATAACATTTTCATCTATGAGGAAGAAAACGTTTAATTTACTATATATTTTAATGAGTTATTTCTTGAATTGCCTCGTACGTAACACCATGGTTTAAACCCAGTTACGAAAATTTTTGAATTTTTATGTCGGTAAAAATTCAAAATTCATGATTATTTTAATCATGTAGCAATCCCTCCTTTCATTTTAATTAGGATACTTTTCTGAAGAAAGTGTAGTGGCATATTACTACTTGGGAGGCAGTTAAGAAACTTGCCTATATAAGCAAAGGTAAAAAATATTGTTTATGCAAGAATTGATCGTTATTGTAAAAGACATTTTCTTGAGTTCGAGCTATATTGCATCTCCCCGATTCAGTGTCATTCAACTACTTCGCTTACCATCAACTCTAATGCTGTATTAAAAAACAAAAATTATTGTTCATTCGAGAGGATATCTGTCTAAGAAAATAAATCTTTTGTATGTTAACCAAATCCAATGTCAAGCAAATAACAAACACTTATAAAATAACTGTCTATTACTACTATGATTGGACTTAGCCCCGCCTCATGACTCTGCTATAAGTGGTAACCTAGATAGTGGCACAAGGCTAAAAACTCTATAGTTTTGTTGCAAACCACTGTCCATATTTTTTACACAAATTGTAATACTTTCAAATATTCCAACCCAAGGCGAAAATGACTTCCTTCGTGGGACCAAATGACCATTTCGTAACTATAGTAAAATTCGTCACAATCCCCAACAAACCAATGGAGGAACGCCTTGCGACGGAACATGGCTGTAAATTGCTCCGTCATCCTCTTCAGAAGCGTCACGATCGCTGTCGTGTTGCCCACGAAGGTCGACGACATCTTCAGACCTCGCGGAGGGATGTCGCACACGGCCGTCTTCACGTTGTACGGAATCCACTCCACGAAGTACGTACTGTTCTTATTCTGCACGTTCAACATCTGCTCGTCGACCTGAAAACAGAACGCTATTTGTTCCTTCGACCTACACGAGCGTCCAGTCTAGCTTCTGAGATTACGTACATTTTTTTATTATTCAAAATTATTTTCTCGCTCAAGGTAGATATACCCTTTCCCCCTCCCTTTGCAGACTCCCCAAGTAAACGGATCTGCTAATTTTTGGATTATCTCTTCAATATTCGACAAGTTTTTGCTAAAATACAATAATTCACCTAGCAATTACGAAGATTTGAAAAGACGATTGCCGAGGTGGTGAATATATATATTGGGGGGGGGGGGCTTTAGGGNAAATGCAGTTTCGCACCATAGAGAAGAGCCGTAGTGACTCTTCCCCGTGTGTGGGACTCGCCGAATATCTCGACCATACCCACTAAAAAAACCCTCCTGAAATCAACAAATATCTAAATAGAAAGATGAAAGAAAAAACAGAATACCAATACATTATATCACAAAAAACGAAAACAATATACTCTTTAATGCTTACAGTTCTATGAAAGGAACTCGTATTTACCAGTTCTTACTCGGTCTTCCAGGAATGTATTTCTTCCCGAAAACAACGCTTCGTACGTTACTATCGTATAACATTACGTCCGTTTCGGATTGGCGATTATCACGCCATTCCTCGGGTGGTGGTCCAGAGCAGAAGCATGTCACTACACCATTAACAACCGTGCAAGCCTCTGTGGTGTCATTGTCTGCAATTTTGGGTGAATTTCTAGTCCTTTCATTTATAAAAGATGATTTTTCAAATAGGGAGAGCGCGTTGCAATTTCACGTACCGTCGACCACGGTTCATTTCGTGTAATTTTGTTCTGTGTTATAGTACAAAATAACTTTGACCAAACTGAACGCAACCTTAAAAGAACTAGGGAGAGCCATAAAGCTGGATGGGTATTAGTTCTATCTACAAAGCTTTGTAGTTGCATCGTCCAAGCAGTTCAAAATCCAACAAGAGCGCAGCTACATACATCGCCGTGCAGCGACCGCAGAACTTGCCCTGATTCAGACAACCTTTTGCATGGGTCGTATTCACATGTAATTTGATAGTTAAGTCCAAAACATGTTCGCTCCAAGAATTTATACTTTCGCTGGTCGACCGTATGGTTTACTCTTCGGTAAAAATAGCACGTTTACATTTTTTTTTTAATCGCAATGTCTTGACATAGTGAAAATTCGATTAAAAATTTCACCCTGAGTGTTTGGAAAAATCCTTTCATAAAAAAGCTTACATCCTGTCAAAAGTTGCAAGTTCCGTTTTTTTCCTTCGTTCATGTATGAGTGAGTGCGTCGCTGAGCCAATCAGTCAACACTAAATATATGGAGATCGCTACTATCCTAACGCATAATTTCCCACCTCCTTGACCGACATGCGCCCGCGAAACACGGCCGCCGCCGTCAAATAGCGCCCGTGTCTCGGATCGCACGCCGCCATCATGTTCTTCGCGTCGAACATCTGCTGCGTCAGCTCCGGCACCGTCAGACACCGATACTGCTGACTGCCGCGAGACGTCAGCGGCGCGAAGCCGGGCACGAAGAAGTGCAGACGCGGGAAGGGAACCATGTTGACAGCCAGCTTACGCAGGTCGGCATTCAGCTGGCCGGGGAAGCGCAGACAGGTGGTGACCCCCGACATGGTGACGGAGACGAGGTGGTTCAGGTCGCCGAACGTGGGGCAAGACAGCTTCAGCGTGCGGAAACAGATGTCGTACAGCGCCTCGTTGTCGATGCAGAAGGTCTCGTCCGTATTCTCCAGCAATAAGTGGATGGAGAGACACGCGTTGTACGGTTCCACCACCGTGTCAGACACCTGCGGGGTAATTCATTCAACGCCCATTCACATTTCATGGCTATAAATAAATATATTATTGTCAATAATCTATCTATGACCAGTGGGGGGAGAATAAAATAATTTACTCTACGAAAGCAGGCACGGGACCATCCCATCGATCAGGGTCCCTAAGGCACAGATGGATTTAACATTTCAACGCTCAATAAAAACAGTCAGTTAAGTGTTATAATATGGAAAATACCCACAGTTTTGTAATTAAAACAGTTATTTCACAAGGTACGCATTCACAAATAATTGCACAATGTTATTTTTTGATCATTTTAATATTGCCCAATCAAGCAGGATAATTAAGCAAAAGCTGGTAAGATAACAAGATAAAATTTAGTGCACCTATGTGGAAGGCTAGCGGGTTGTGTGTTATTTCCCCTGCGATCTCCGTCGCTATTTTAATACGCCCGTTTTTTACATAATATACCCTTGATTTTATGATTTGACGATACCAATTCTTTTGCTAATGTTTTGAGTTGAATGTTTTGTTTTCTTTTTCTATAGAACATATATTGATCCTATAATAATCCAAGATTTTGATAATTACATTTAAGTCTGGATACAACAGTTTCATTTATTACAATAGGGATTACCGAAAGTGTTTCTCAATATATATTCATTGTTAGATCGAGATCCGAAATGTAAAATCAATGGTTCAGTATGCACTACGGATACGGTATAATCCTATCTAAACATAATCGAATGAACATACGCACCCTTGGAGAAGGGAACACGCTAAAGGTGAGAATCATGCGATCAGGATATTCGTCCCTGATCTTACTCAACAACAGCGTCCCCATCCCAGAGCCAGTTCCTCCACCCAGAGAATGTGACAACTGGAAACCCTGCAAACAATATTTATTACTAAAATTGTAATTAATATTTCGGAAACTATAACGATTTTCTTATTTTAGATATTTTAATACAATAAAATATTACTAATACAAAAAGAAATTCCGTTCCAAGACAATTTCAATGTATGGTGTTACATTGAAAAGTTTAGTTCAAGTGGAGAACAAATTGTAAAAGTTGGAATGTGAATGAATTTAACGGCAAAAAGTTATTCAAAACTTTACCTTTTCAATTACTCCTACAATGCTTCGAAACCGTTCCCCAATCAAGAATTGTTTTTGGAAAGTTGTTAAAATTTTTCTCTTAAGTCGCTGTAATTGTTTTATTCTAGCTATATGTTGAATAACGAATAGCATTATTCACTAAAGACCAATTTATTTTGAAATATCGAGTATGAAAAAAACTGCTTACAAAGTTTGGTCTCGCCTAGTGAACAATCAAATAAATTATTCACTGCATTCGCAAAATGTAATTGAAACTAGTCGTGCATACTTCCTCCTATACGTTTCTCAGTCTGCACTAGAGAGCGATATTAAAGCATTCCATTAGAAGAGAATTGCTTTTTAACAAGTTGTTCCATATTTTGGTCGTCTTCATTTCACCCTTTTTAAAAAGTTTATTTAAGAAATAACTAGAATTTATATAAAAGAATCTCTAATATAAAAATTCAATTCTTTCGTTTTTGGGAGAGAAGATCAGTTAGATTTATATCCTATTTCAAATATATATTAATAAATAAATAGAAAGTTACTTAGGATATTTTTATTGTGAGAACAAAGCAATATTCTTAAAAAATCTTATATAATTTAATTTAAAAAATAAGTTAATTTCTTTGCAACTTGAAATTGCAAAATTATTTTAATAGAAATTATTCGTATCTATGATTAATAGGTAATTCGTTTACGAATTCTATAAGTGTATTCCATTCTATTTTTAACGATTCAAACTGCTATAAAACATTGAATTTTAAAAAAACTTTAAAAAATGATTTTTCATCAGACGTTACCTTCAAGACAAAAAAAGCGTCACCGATTTAATTTTTCAAATGACAATAATATAATGTAACATTCGCACGCATCAAAAAATATGCATGAGCACGTAAATATGGCACACAGCATGCGCAAGTTAACAACAAAATTCGGCGAAAGGAGCAGTGGATACATCTGATATGTAAGCTTACGCAGCGAAAAGATGCTGCGCCGCCGCATAACAGGTTACGAGTAGAGTCAGGGGTCGCGTGCGTGGAAGGTTCACGATACCAATAGACACTTAAGTTACAGACAATTCTGTTCTTTTTAAAGTAACATATGAAAATGACACATCGACAAACATTCATCGGTTCATTGGATTTACACCATTGGCAAACTTAAAACTATTTACACAGACATTTACACACACAGACATTGGCATTGAGCCCTAATTACTGTCTTTTACTAAAGATTTGAAATAAAATAAGTATTCAGAATATTATTTTACCCTACCTCTGCTTCATCCATGTTAAATAATATTCAAGGTTCTTGAAATTGTAAACGAATGCTTAAATGTAGCAGACAAAAATTATTTTACTGCGTCTATACCAAACTTTCAAGCAAAATCCTGTTAATGCGGATGTAATGCATACTAATTCTATTTTACGTACAGAAAATTTAAGCAAAATCGTTGGAGCCGTTTTTGAGAAATGTTCAAAAGAGTTCTTTGACCTTCATGTGAAATGCCCTTTGTTTAAAAGCACACAACAATCAGAGCAGGTGCATCGACAACAAGTAAAATCTATCGTAAATACGAAATGTGAATTTAAGTGATAGATCCATTTACTAACAATCGCTGCGCACAGACAGACGAACGAACGTTATGCCAAAACCACTTTTTCGGAATCGGGGCTCTCCAAAATAGGTATTTCCGTAAAAATCTCGCTATCGCAATTTTTTCACGATTACAATACTTTCTATATACTACGTATATGAGAAAGTAAAATAGAAAGAGGGTAGTAGGAAGAAAGCCTGGAATTCATGGGTAAAGGTTTTCCAAAATGGTCATCACTTGGCATAACCTCGATAAAAGACTTGATCTATTACTTAAATTATCGCTGAACAGAGAATTTTGGAAGTCTCATTTCCTCGACCTTTTCTTTGTTATTTCTTTGTTAAAAGTACTACCACATCGTTTCGCATTTTCAACATAAGCCAACGCAGCGCACCTGTAAACAGTCACAGCTTTCAGCTTCCTTGCGCACAGTGTCCAACACCGTGTCAATGAGCTCGGCGCCTTCCGTGTAGTGACCTTTGGCCCAGTTGTTACCAGCCCCGGACTGTCCGAAGACGAAATTGTCCGGGCGGAAGAGCTGGCCGAAGGGACCAGACCGCACGGAATCCATGGTGCCGGGTTCCAAATCCACCAGCACAGCTCGCGGCACGTACTTACCCCCTAAGGGAAGGGAAGGTGTAAGGCATTACGAATTAAGTTGCTCCACAATAATATTGTTGAACTATAATATTGGTGACTATTTCGACACTATCTTCAGGCATTTACAAACAGAAGGGTCAAATAGGGTCCATAGCCATAATTTTATTGAAGTTTAAATTTAAAATATTTTTTTAAAAATTGCTTAATTTTAATGCATCTTTTATACCGGTAAAGCTCTCTCCCCGCTGGCTACGTGTATTGCTTGAAAAGCATGCTAAACAATCGATAGATTAGAATGGAAAGAGGGTTAATGTTAATTACATTTTAACTTTAATTTTGATTCCAACTAATAGTACGTATATTAGTTAGCATGGCCTTACGCACTGAATCGACATGTTATAGTAATAATTCTGCTGTAGACATCAAATGTTTGCAAAATCCTCAATAAATACTTACCATGGTACGCCATAAAAGAGGGATCACAAGTTTACTGTAAGGTTTTGCTTTTTTTTAAACCTCGTGTATCAAGAGTAATTAAAAGAAGCGTGTAAGCTTTATAATTCTCACCTGCCGCTTCGACATAATACACATTGATCCGCTCCAACTGCAGATCAGAGTCCCCGTGATAACATCCAGTAGGGTCGATGCCATGTTCATCGGATATTACTTCCCAGAACTGGAAGAAAAAGATAACGTAACTGATAGGTCATAACTGTAGCACTTGTCTTCACCTTCAGAAGAACAAATGTTAATGATTTTTCTCTTCCAGTATCCAATCTACGGAGGTACGTTGTTTACGACGGCCGTAGAACGATTGATATACCTTTGAGGTTTTGAGGGTGTCTATTGAAGGATTGTCAATCCTTAAAATATTGAAGCTTCGGATTGACTGTTCCTAAAAATCCTTCAACAATATTGAAATTATTATAACGAATAGTTGATCCGAATATACCTTTTCCAATAAAAAAACAAATTTGTTTTCAGTCTATTGGTTCAAAACACTGTTTCGACTGGAGAGAGCTTTTCTTTTGCCGTGTTGAACCAATAGTTTGAAAGTGATGAATTTAAATTTCATTGAATTATATTGAATCTTCTTCAATACACGTTTGAGGAAAGTATTGACAATATTCAGAGCTCAGTACTTCGCAAGACCGTAAGCCGAACACTTTCAGAAGAAAAGCGAACAAGGCTTTTTCCATTTCGCTACTTATTTATAAGAGCTAATAAGGTTATGAACGAGAGCGTTATAAGAAATCCTTTTAGCATGAAATACAAAACAGTTTCTAACTATAATTCATATGCAGATTTCGTACGTAAAGAGAAATTCATTCTTTTTCTCTTTAAATTACTGAGTTGATTTATTACCTTTGGTCGATATGTCTGAAACTCGTAATAATTCATCTCAAGAGGTTTACGATTTTTGTTTTACTTCGGTTCAACTGTACAACCTTAATCATCACACAGGCTTTTGCAAAATTCGTCATTAACGAAGTTAGTCTAAACTCAAATATTGAAGGAAAATATTGACGGTGTGAGGAACCACTTTATGTTGGATTGACGATATCCATTTTGTCTATAAATATCCAGTTTACGATTACCTTCGCTCCAATCTGGTTTCCGCACTGGCCTCCCTGAATATGCACAATTTCACGCATTTTGAATTTGTTTTCCTGAAAAATAAAAAGTTTTAAATGTTTTTCGATATTAAGTTTCAAGTAAACATTTCACAAATGTTTGAAATTTCGCCATCTAATAATCATGATTATAACTGTGAAAAAATATTTTCAGTTCACGAATTTATTTTGAACGTCACAAAACAAAGAATACTTACGTTATACTGAAAGATGAGGGAAGTGGGGCAAAATTTCAAAAGGATAAAAAATATGATGCCCAAATATAAATTATCAAAATCTGACACCAAATTTCCAAAAGAATTTCCCTTGCGTGCCGAAATTTCAGGAGCCCCACAACACCCCGTCTCCGTTAACCGTTGTCACCAGTAGATATGATGAAGTAATCAATAATTTCGTATCCAGGTGAACATTTCAATGTTAGATTTTGTTTTGTTTCTCATTGTGACTTCAACAATTAGAATTATTTAAATTCCTTTTCTCTCTCTTTTTATGTTTATGGAATACGTGAATATTTTCGTTCATCATTTGAGTAATTCCCAAAGACTCGAGTTTATTTAATAGTGGTGTCTTTAGCGATTCATACACAGGTAGCAGGTAAGACAAGCTTTATTATCTATAGAAAAAATATTGATGAGTTAAACTCAGTCAGTAAATGAGTTATTTTTTGTTTGATTAATTGTCTATGTAAATGTTTCTATTTAAGTATTTTCAATCGAAGGATTAGTTCATAAAGTCTATATCTTTGTTAATAACACTATAACATAATATGTACACAATATGATTACGTTGCCAAATATTAAAAAGCACATATACATTAGAAGCCAGGAAGTTGAGAAAGCATTGTGTATTGGAAACTTATTAAGGAGTTATCCAAGTTAGTGAACTCACTGACGCCTGAAAACGTTGCGTATGGTCACATAGAGGACAATAAACTTATTTATTCTGAAATATCATTACATCGTTCACAATGTTACAAAATGTGTGTGTCAAGATACCGGGATGCGAATAAAAGAGGTAGGGGAAACCTGGTAATTTCACTCCTCCTGAATATTTTTCCAACTTCTACTTTATATATTAATTTTCAACTTGGAAAAAATAATTCCCTATCTTGATTGTCAATAATAGTCAAAATAAAGCAATAAATATATCACGTAATGGGCTGACAATTTTACTGTGAATATGTGAGTATTCAAGCACACTACAAATATTAAGACAAATAAATTAGACAAGTTTGCAATAGGACTAAAATCGGAATCCTTCAAAATTGCCTCCCTCCTGTATAATAGCATTTTCTTGACAATTTTGTAAAGGACTGTGTTAAAAGACGAGCTTCGAAAAATTTTCTTTAATTTGAACAGTGTACGGTACCAAAATGAGTCTGATAAATAAAGCTCATTTACACACACTATTCATAAAAAAGTGTAGTATCAATTTTGTTAAAGGAACGTAATTTAGTTTTGAAAACACGCCTTTAAAGGAGTACGATCCGAAGAAGGAAAGAATCTGTAAATGCAGTGACGTCGGTGAGCTCAAGGTCTTGGGGTGTCTGTCGTAGCGACATCTCGCTCTTGGCTAATTAGCCCAGGTGGCCCGTTGTCCATTACAGTGATTGCCTGTCTGTGCGGATCAGTCTCCATTGATTGATCGCGATCGGGGTTCCGTGGTGGCGCAGAGGAGAGGGGGCAGCGCGGAGCGAGGCTGAGTGAATTGGCTGAGGACGAACGCCGCGGGCGAGGATACTTGAGGGATGGGACAATCATCTACTGAGGAGGTATTAGTGAGGACACGTTGGGCATTGATTTAGTGCGAATCGGATTGGAAGAGACTGGAATATTTCAAGATCTTAAATCTGAAAGAGCTTTTTAAAATTTTCTTTCTTCTTCTTCTCTAACGGAAAATATAATTCTTATCACAATACATCAATTAATGTCAACCGTTAATGAGAGTGGTGTTCGACTAAGTTTGACGGAAAAAGCAATGAGCAAAAGATTGAGACAAATAGGTCGCTAAAGTGATGACAGTGGTTTTGTGAGATACTTAGATATTAGTGAAATTACGTGTAATATTAGTTCTATTTTTATGAATCAATTAAAATTCCCAATACGTAAAAAAAATTTAAAACTTATTCAGAAAAGTAATTATTTAATATTAAAATATTTGTTTCAAAATGTTTCAAGTTTCTGCGAATGGATGAATAATTCAGGATTAATTAATCTTTTTAATTCATGAGTAATTAAACATGAAAGTTACACTTACACAAATTGTTCAGTAGTGTTTTGGTTGTTTTGAAATATTGCGCTCATCTCAAATGTTTGAATGCATCATACTCAGATTTTGTAATGAAACTACTGTCAAAACTATTTCAATATATATAATTTCCGTTAAAAATAAACTTCGAAATAAAGTATAAATAGGATTGTGTTTTAATTCCTTATGAAACTGTAATTCTCCAATACCTGTTTCATCATCATACTAATTACATTTCTTATAGTTAATTATATTTTCATTTATTACTTGATCTTTCACAGCCGTATATTTTAAAGTAGTTATATTTGTATTTGCGAAACTTTCACTACGTATCCAGACTAATTCGTGCCATTTTGTTCTTTGTACAATTTGTTGTAAATACACAAGAACAAGACATAAACTTAAACAAACATTAAGTGAGTGTATTTTAAGAACTATATCACATTGCTATGTATTAATAAAAAAATTGTAATCACCTGATGATGAAACGAATAAGTAAATGAAAAAATGAATAAGTTGATTGTCGAGAAAGCGTATGGCCACGTGGAGGTCAATAATCTCTAAGCGTGCGAACAAGGGACTATCCCATAAATTTCGATGAAGGCGGAGGCGGATTCAACATTAAAGCACTCCTAAGATAAGAGTAAAAATAGTGGGCTACTTGTTATAATATGAATAAAATTACCAAAAAAAATGTATCTAATAAAACACAAGAAAGATAGTTCACAAGTATGTAATATTACAGAACAAAATATTATTCGGAAAGTGTTGAAAGGAAACGTTGTGAAAAGTTTGTAAATACAAATGTTAAAATTAAAAACATACGTCTGTAATAATTGAAACTGTGACGTGATCCATAACTCGATCGTCAGCCCTTGACTCACGAAGTGAGTTCGGTTTAACCCGGACCTCTACAAGCGTGTCTATTGCTCGCTCCTAGTGAATCCTCTAGTTCCTGCTCGACAAGTCCCCGTTCAATCCGATCTGATGCTGCCAGATTAGCGCTGCATGTGTCGACTGAACTCAATCAAGCGAGGAGAAGCTTTGTGATGTCGATTGTGTGTCTGTCCATCAACGGGGCTCGACGGGGAGCTCTCGAGTAAAGTGCGACTCGGGAGACGTCTGTCGGGAGGTCATGTCATTTTCTTGTTTGCTCGCCAACACACGGGGAAATTTCTATGATCGAACCCGGAGGGTTTCAAGGGCGCTGCGAAGAGTGTGACTGCGAGGATTCGTGAAGGGGTTAGGTCATATTAGGTGGCAATTAGAGAATGGAGCTATTACGCGTATGTCTGGATATGAACAATCTTACACTCAATCGATCAATAGATCGATTGTTGGAGATGTTGGAGGTGATTTCTAAGTGATGGTTCAATTTTACAGTAGAATAATGATTTAAATGGATTGTTGTGACATAAAATACTATTTTCTAAGTATTCTAGGAGCTGTCGTCTTTTAAAAAATATTGGGGCTCTTTGGTCCCTTCAAATTTTACTATAGTTGTTAACCTTTTAAAGGTGATTAATTAACAATATATGCATTATTATTACTGGTGTTAATGTGTTTTCATTTTAAACTCCAATTGTGTTGTAGAATTAAAAATATATTATTATCATGGTTATTATTAATAATTATATTTGTTGCTAATGATAATTAAAATTTACTGGTGTATTATCAAAAAGGAGTAGGGAGGAGTGTGACCACGGGAAAAACAAGCTTCTTTGCTATCAATCTACGAACCGTATCTTGAATATGTTGAAAATCAACATATTTTAAGGGTAGTTATGATCAATATACCTAATAGAAATGAGTAAAAGCAAATATTCTTGTAATTTGAATTAATCTTGTATATGTCGCCTTATAGAAAAAGTCAATAATTTTAAATATCTATGCGTTCACCTGGACGATAAAATGTTGTGAAAAGTACACACTACATCTTTGCGTAAAGTACTGAAAAGTTATGTGAGGAAGTTTTATTTTCTCAGGAATTTTTGCAACATTAACCTATTTCGCATCTTACATTTCGGTCTCAATCAGATTCGTATGTTAGAAAGATTACAAAACAACTATTAACACTATTAGAAATACCCAAAATAAATTATTACGAAAAATTTTACAAACAGAAAATCGTGAGTATTCTTTCTCACTAGTTTTAGAATTAACCATCTTACCATTGCAACATCTCTTGATTTAAAAAAAAACTTTGTTCTACGTTAGATGCACCAATAGAGGATCCATCAGAATAAAATACAGAGATTGTAATTTCCAATGCCAGTTTATTAGCCTAAAATCAATAAATTATTCTTTAAACATTCCGTTTCATTTCTTGACCCAAATTACTTCAATTAATTGCTCATTGAAATTAACACGAGTGTTAATAAAAAAGAGTTTTGTTTTAAAGTTATAAGCTGGCTTATGGAATTTAACGACGTCACCTTCCTTAACCAGACCACAGTGTAAAGTCTAACCCCAATAACGTATTGAACTTTCATTCGATTTTATCTTACATTGATATTAATACAGACAAATATTAAATTATAAATATATTGTGAACTGTAATTGTGGTATTATTTGGCTATGAAACAAGTAGTTAAAAATTATTAGTCAACAATTTTTTTCTACGTTCTTTGCTATCTACGTACACGCTGCAGGTAGCTACCTCACATGCGAGTAGAGCACTTGACTCATGGTAAATGTCGTGATAGAGCGAAATAATAACTTAACTAAGCACACTAGTGGAAATTGTGGTTAATATTTAATCCTAAAACTTTCATCTGTATCTTGTCCCCATCCTGGGCCAGATTTCCCATCCTCGCCCGGATTATTCTCCTGTTTCCCATTGGGTAGAGGCACATTTTTTATACACGCTCTCTAAGCTCTTGCCTAGGAGCGGAATAATAAATAATAAATATTAATAAATCTCGAATTTAGTGTTACTTTAATCAATACGATTTATAAACAATATTTTCCGAATACTATATAGTTTGACAATGCGTACTTCTGAAACAACTTTTTTGTGTTTTATTAAATACAAATTAGTTTGTATTCTTTTAATATCATAACACGTGTTGAACTATTCTTATTCTTATCTTACAAGTGTGCTGAAATGTTACATCCACCTCTGTCTTAAGGCCCGTAATCGAAATTGCGGGGATGGTCCCCTGCTCGCTTCCGGAGAGTAATTTAGTTTATTGTCCTCCACGTGGTCATATGCAGTTTGTAACAGTTTTTTTTTTACAATAAATTTATTTATTTGTTTGTAAAAGTGTTGAAATAAAATTCATTATATCATACGATTTCTACTTGTACGTCGAATATCGGTTTCGGTGGCGTCTTGGATTCTCGCATCATGCGTCACAATTGCTCGAGGGTTTTCCTCGAAACGCTCTCGGTGCCATTCACAGTGTCTCCTCCGACAACCGATATTTCACTTCGTCTGTCGCAAAAGTTCTTGGGAGACGATTCGTTTTCCGGTTGGGAGGACACGTCAGAATTCGGTGGCCTCTTCTCTTCCGGAGGTGAAAGTTTTTTGCTTCTCGTTCACGAGAGCAACTGCTGCTGTTGCTGCAGTAACGTCTCCAGGAGGCAATGCATCAATCCGGGAGGCCGCGGCGGTCGCGGAGATCTTTTGCTAACGACGGAGATGAGTGAAAATTGTTCTGTGGCAGCGTTCCTGGACAATGTTCTTTGGCGAACCTCAAGGTTATGATGGCCGCAAGTGGAAAATATTTGCTGGAATTTTTAAGTTTAACTTGTATTTCTTGCTGAATCTTTGCTTTTGAACATTTAATGATTTTAATTATTGGAATTATATTCTGTCTATTATTTAATTATAGTAGTAATTTTTCAATTTAGTTGTATATTATCCATGAAAATTCCATCTGTCGATTAATTGAGCTCCGTTGTCACGGGAAACCGACTGTCATGTCACGAAAAAATGTCATTTCTACGACCACGTGGTGGTCAGCTGATCGGTCCGTATACCCTGCTTAGTAGTTATATTTTAATTACGTTATACTTACTCTTATAAGTACTCATTGTGAGCATGACATATCTGTTGAATATGTGTAAGTCTTTGGCAGAAAATACTTTAGCAGCATCGATTAGGCATTTTTGAATACTACGGGAAAAAATGAATAATACATACAATACTTTGATACTTTTTAATATTTCTCTCTTCTCTTTAGCACGTCACTGTGTGTTCTCAAGAGCTGTAACTAGTCACAGTATATTATTGACGTAAACGTGGTTTATTTATCGGACCGCGTTAGTCTTTGGATTTATGTATTGGACTCTACGAACTTCACATTAGGCACATATTATGCGCGGGCTGCGTCTGATGATGAACAGCTTTCCATTCAATTGATTGGATCGTGGTAACAACGCAGACAATACTTGCGAAGCTGAGTTGCCCTTATATATCTGAACCACTTTCCATTCGACAACATCCGTACTCAGAAAGGTTGAGCAGTTGAAATAATTATTGTGTACGATGTAAATGGCTATGCTAATAGATGAAACAACTTATGAAGAGTAAATCATAACAAACATATACATACATACGTCAACGGTCAGGTGAAAATGGAGACGGGCCGGTTATCGCACCCTAGACCTCCTGTTCTGGTCGCAAGTGTGCTGTCCACTGCACCACTCGCCTCGACTCCCGAAACCCCTCGTTCACAACATCCACCCGGTGTGTTCCAGTGAACCTGGGTCACATCCCCAATAAGGGGTGTAGTGGACGGCACATCCGTGGTCAGAGCAGAAGGACCCGGGTTCGAGTCCCGGTCTGTCGCAATTTTCACCGGGTTGACGATGACTTTACTCCACGAGTAGGAACTCGGAAGTTGTGAGTTAAAAGTATCCATCCATAAATTTTAACTTACGACCTTACATGTGCAGTTTATAGCTGATTTTCCTCGCTATCGAATCCATAAAATTTATCCCCGGCATCTGTGCAATTTATTCTATTTATATAGTCAATTAAAAAATGCAATTCAGGAGTAGGATTGGGCGATCTGTTTTTGCCGCCTAAGGTTATTCCCGGTGCGTTGGTACTTTGTGCAGGTGAGTGTATCTTCCTTGGCGAGCCTCGTGGAGCTGTTGGTGACGTTTTCAACCGCTCTCCATTGGACGGCGCGGAGGGTAAACTGTTCGAGAGAAGTCTCTCTCATAAATCGTGTTCCGGGCGATGGTGGCGACACTAGTATGGTGCGGCAGCCTTGCGACCTACCCACTCGATGCGGTTGGGATTTATGGGGCCTTGCCAAGATGGAGAGAGCTACGGTGGAGGTGTCCCGAGTTTCTTATTTTGAGATTCTTCTTCTCTCTGACACTTGGTTTGGGCGAAGAATGTTACCGATGAAACATTTGACTCCTTCAACTCGAATGAAGCGAAGGTCCTTACCATTTCTTTCTGAATATATAGAGTATTCTAGTCGTCAAAGACAGAGCTTATCTAATTTTTTTACAAAGTATATAATATACATTTTACAAATTTTACAATACAGTTGAATGAACATAACGGAATTAATCTGTTTCCTGGAGGTGTTGTTCACAGCAACGTAAGAGATTCCTCTATGTTTGTGAACTCCAAAACTGGAAAATATCTACCCACAATCAAGTACTTTCTAAAGGAGACTTATCTCTATGAGATCACCTCAAAGGTCTGTGGGTCTTGCAAGTTGAACGTCTATGGTAGACAGCCCACAGGTGAACGGTGTGGCGCAGCTGGCAGCGCGCTTAGCCGAAGTCCCAAGCTTGAATTTCGATCTCGTCTCCCATTTTCATTCAATAAAATGTAATTAAATTTAAAAAGTAGTTGTAGAAATTAAAGAATTTAAATATTATAATAATTCATCATTTATTATTATTATTATTATTATTATTATTGATAACGCTTATGAGTAAGAAAGTAATCTCCATGATTATTTTCTCCAGAGTTAAATTAGTAGCTTTTTTTGTCGTGGAAGATCTCGACCAATTAACTCCAATGGCAAGAGACTGGATTAAGCAATCACATACTTTTAGCATTTTGTTAATCAAGTAACTTTATTCCTTTGCTTAGAATAGAATTATTAATCCCTAATGAATCCCTCAAAATTCAAATCGTTCTGAATGAAGTAATTTACTTCTCAGTACAGAGTCATTGACCTAACTCGACCCGAACATTGACCAAAGAGTATACAAGGTAACAATCTGAATCAGCTAATCATTCTGGAGGTTAGAGTACAATTGGACGTAAATTTCGCCCACTTCCCATCAGATTTTGTAACTGGAGAAAGCATTGATGACGTCAATTGGAGAAGCCTCGTGGTTCCTACAGGGAGCGTCAACGACCTGGAAGCGATCCTTGTGGCACTCCAGGGGTTCCCCATTTCCGGCAAAATTAGCAAAATGACCCCGCTTAACCCCCTAATTCGGGGCATTTGACATTATCCCCTGCTGTCAGTCGTGCTCTTTTGAGGGTGTCCTTGGTACTGAACACAAACCACCTAGTTAGAACCAAAGTACATTTTGAGTTCTGTGGGGTTCGTTAGATTTCTTTTCATGAGTATTTTGAGGTATTCGTGTGTCCTTCCCTCTTTTAAACCATTTCCTTTTGGTTGTTTAATGGGTCAATCATGTAACTTTACAAAAGAAGCAATGTCCCGCCTGTATTTACTTCCTCTGTTGTATCTTTTATGGCTATTCTGTCGGGGATTTCTTATATCTGTTATCGTAAGGAACCACAAGTAAAGCAAATATTTGATTGGAGATTCAAGCGAGTTTCTTCCTACGACAGAAAATGAAAGAAAATTCTACGTTTCATATTTGGTATTCAGGATTCTTGTGGGAAAGAAGGTTTCAATCAAAGTTTCTTTCTTCTAGTAAATCGAGGACACTTTTGTATCCAAGATCGTATCCAATTATGACGTATCATGAATAGAAAATGTCGACTGTAACTTATCCAAAATTCTTATTCCTATAGCTTGGTTGATGATCTAAAGACAAGATGGTGGTTCTAGTGGTAATGTTGTCGAGTGTGCGAATCCTGGTGATTCGAGTATCACGTAAGATGTGAATGATCATGACGAAAATGTCACCCTTCAATTCATTCTCTCACCTAAACCTGACCATAGCTATTCTCGTTTACATTGATAAAATGGATGTGATGCTTGACTTCGTAGTTAGCGTAGGACATATTGTTGCGTATTTTCCAAAAATAAAAGATTTTATTTTATCTCTGACCGTTAATTTAATTTAATTTTTTTCGATGCAAGTCTGGAGGACAGAAATTAATAGATATTACAATTGGCAATGCGCAGATTCAAAAAGTTAAATCATGCAAATATCTTGGATCAAAAATCAATGGGGATAATTCAATCGAAGATGAGATAAGAGAAATAATCTCTTTCGGCAATAGAGCTTATTACACCAATAAAATCCTGTTTCAAAGCAAATTACTTTCGAAGAATGCAAAACTCAAGCTATTTTGGACAACAATAAGACCTTTAGTAACTTATGCAGCGGGAACCTGGGTACACAAAGTCAGATGATAATTGAAAGGATGATACTGAGAAAGATTTACGGACCCATAAAACAAACTGATAATACTAGGAGAATAAGAAAAAACTGTGAGCTCAACAATCTAAAACAATTCAGAAATATAACAAATTATATTAAAGGCCTGAGATTAAGCTGCTTTGGACATGTCTATCGTATGCCAGAGGACAAACTTGTACAAAAGGTTTATCAATGGAATCCATTTACTACAAGGGCAAAAGGTAGACCAAAAATAAGATGGAAGTATGATGTCATAAACGACATTCGTTGCATGAAAATTAAGAACTGGACACACAAAGNAAAGGTAGACCAAAAATAAGATGGAAGTATGATGTCATAAACGACATTCGTTGCATGAAAATTAAGAACTGGACACACAAAGTAAATAACAGAAAAGAATGGAAGGCGGTAGTTGAGGAGATCAAAACGTTAAAAATATAATGGTGTAGAGCTTAATTAAGAAGAAGAAGAAGAAGACCGTTTATTAATACATTTGTATCCTGTTTCTTTAGAGTTGGGTATTGTTATATATCACTCCTATTTACGTGTATACGACAAGTACAGCCTGTTAATGCCACTGAAACAATTGGAGTGGATTAAAAATGTGATCTATGTGATCTCGTCACTTATTTTATAACGCAAGAAGCGTACAATACGACATATTATTAAAAATGTGCTATCCGATCCTGTAAAATGATATTTACGACAGATTTTTTTAATATATTTTAATACCAATATTTTGAAGTGTTCTCTCTTTATTATAAACGAACATACAAGGAAATGCAGTACATCAAATAGATAATCTCATAAGAATGTAACAGTATAGTTCATTTTGGTAAATCATAAATCATTCTCACCTCTCAACCAATATTTCGATCCCAGCTATTTGGCCGTATTTCCTCTCACCGTCACGACGACGACATCTCCATTGACTCATTAAACATTTTCTTTATTCAATAATCATCTCCCCCAGGGTTATTTACTGACGAGGGGCGGAAAAATAATGGCAGCCTGCCTGAACGAATACGTAGGTCTCGCGGCTCTCCCAACGCCATTGTTTATGGATGCCATTAATATCGAAGGCGATCGGTTCCTTGACTCGGGGTGAGTGGGGAGAGGTCGCTACTGAAACGGTAGCACAGGAGACGAAGGTGATTTTAGGGCGTGATGGTGCTAGGGGGTGGTGGAGGGGGGACAATATGGTAGGAATATTGTCTTGGTTCAAATACTCTAAATGCTCTAACATAACATAAATATTTTTGAATAATTTTAGTACTATAATACTTTAGTACTATAGTTCGATAATCACTTTTACATGTAAATTTACAAACATATTTGCGTTAAATTACAAACATATTGACATTCTATTAGTATTATAACTCGCAGCTAACTTTTGATCTTATCTAGGAACTTTTGCTGAAATTTTTGAATCCGCCTCTGCCTTAGGGCCCTTGATCGGAATTGATGGGATGGTCCCTTGCTTGCTTCCGGAGAGTAAATTAGTTTATTGTCCTCCACGTGGTCATACGCAGTCTGTACTGNACTTTTTGCCCCATGAATGAGACTTTTTTTTTTGTTAGCATGTATGAAGGTAAATACCTTTCTACATTAACTCTACGCAAGTTTAGTTGTAATATTTACAGTATTTAGATAATTTTACTCCACACTTCCAGTTACTTTAGTGAAAAAGAAAAAAAAAATCCCTGTTTATATTTAGAATAAAAATATGATAAATATTAATGGATATATATTTTTATTATATGTACCTTACATATATTGGCAACATTTTCAGGATATAAGGTATATTTATTGTAGGTATGCTGATGTAACGTATGAGATATAGGTCGATAGGGATTATGAATGTACTATGTGATATTCGAAGAGTAGTAATCGTCTATCGCCGAAAACGTGGTACTGAGTGCATTACGTCTATAAGAGGACACGCTCACTTATCAAGAGGCAATTGTACCGAAGCGCAGACGTCGCAGCCGGCGTTGCCTACCCCGTCGCGGCGCCCCAGGTGCTAATACTGTTTGCTCTATTAGCGTCGCAAGGGGAGCATGCATCTTGCAAGACGCTTCGATGAAGACATCTCGAATGGAGGCAGATCCTTCCCCTCTCGATCTACTCCCTTGGGGAGAGGGGAGGGGGGAAGGGAGGAGACTTCGAACCCCTACGCCTTTTCTATCACTCCCAACCTCACATTTCTCACAGCAAGTCGTGTTTATAGGAAGGGGATTCAACATTCGANTTCTCACAGCAAGTCGTGTTTATAGGAAGGGGATTCAACATTCGAAGGACATTTCCATCACGTGAGATATTTAAGGGGAAATAGTATTGTCGCACTAAGGGCGAAATATTCACTCATACAGTGAAAAAATGAAAAATATTAATAGAGTTTTAATCTATCAAATTTCTATCTTCTATGAAAAATTATTCATAAATACATACGTTCGATTCTGTAAATAAATGTTATAATACAAGACGATGATACACAAACGAATAATGATATATAAATATTACAAGATCCAAAATTACCTAAATTCATCTATAGTAAAAAAACTGTAAATGACAGTGCTCTGCATATTACTTCTATATTACTATATCATGGTATTGACAAACAATTGAATTCAAAATTGAAAAAAACATACAAAGTGGGTTTTGAACCCTGGATCTCATATTTGTATTGAAAAACATCTTCATATGTGTACATATTTGAATTGCATATATGTACAAGTAAGTAAAGTATATGTGAAGGAGTATAAATTTTGATCACATGTGGTTTTTAAGTCATAAGTAAGTACCCTGGCCCGGGTTTCTCTCCGATTTTCCTTCGGTGGATTTCTTATACAGGTTCTCTAGGCTTTGTCTAGGGGCGTGTTTATTGTAACAATAAATCGTGAATTTAGTGTTATTTCAATTCTTATGATTTTTAAACACTATACTCAGAAAAATCTATAGTTCGATAATAATTTGTACATGTAAAATAAATCTTTTGCGTTAAATTACAAACACATTGACATTCATTAGTATTATAACTCGCAGCTAACTTTTTATCTTATCTAGGAACTTTTGCTGAAATTTTTGAATCCGCCTCTGCCTTAGGGCCCTTGATCGGAATTGATGAGATGGTCCCTTGCTTGCTTCCGGAGAGTAAATTAGTTTATGGTCCTCCACGTGGTCATACGCAGTTTGTACTGCTCTTTTGACTATAAATTTATTATTTTATTATCGAATTTTGCAAATACCATATTTTGCTTTGTACTACCGACGGGAGAGCAAAGTTAACTTGTATGAGTATGAAACAATGCATGTTAAATTAATCTATAATTTATTTGTGTACATTCTATTTAGACGTAGGCGTCATTCTTGACGGCTTGGAGACAGTGGTCGGTAGGAGTGTTCTACTGCATATTTTGGTTTTTGATTTCTAGTTCAATATATCATAATAAACCTCAGGAAATAGAGTGGTATATCAACAACACGTTAATATAGTAATTCGTCTTGATAGACATTAAAAAAAAGAATTAAACTAAATTCATTACGGAAAACAATTTTTATATTTCAGTTCATTAACATATAACTAATCCATTCTTTCATACCTGTTTCCATAAGTAAGTTTGTTTCAAATTATTTTGAATTTTTTTTACTTCTTTCCACGATTAATGTGACTATTTCTTTTTAAAGTGTTCAGCTCCTTTTTATTTTGTTTCTCTTTTCTTCCAAAGTTTTTCACTTCTGCTCTGTTCAATAAGCATGTGACGAGCATAAGATTTTCGACATTTTTCTATTGAAATGTGCAATATTTATATTAATTTTATCGTGATTTTTGTGCTCATATTTGTGTTAACAGATACTCATTTAGGGCACTGAGAATGATTCCATGGACTATGTGAGGAGGTTGCTTCATATTTGCAAATAAATGTTGATAAAATACATCTGCAACCAGTAGCGGCGATTGGGAATCAAAAGTGAGGGGGGAACAAAACAAATATATACAATTTTAATTAACATGACATGACATTTCCATATGATTTAAATAAGGAAATTAATACAAAGGAAAGATAATTGGTGATTACCAAATCAAGGATAGTGTAATTTGTTTTATAGTTCTTAGTTTTAGACTGTTAATATGAAATTTTTATCTTTCCTTTAAATAGTGAGGCAGCGGCTGCCACCCCTTACACCCCCCATCACCTAATCGCCACGTATACGTCTATCTCCTAAAGAACCAGGAACACGAAACCAAATTCTGAGATTTTGGTGCTATAAGTCCTTGAATCCTCTCTCTACTTCTTCTCCTTCGACACTTAGGATCCTCCATCATTTCCACCCTCCACACCAATTCTCACGTGTTCACCCCCATCCCTTCTTGCACCTCCGCCAAGTGGCTTGCCAGGCCGGGAGGGAGTGCGATGAAATATCGGGAGTCGATTCTTCGACTGTCGGACGGCGGCGGCGGAGGCACGGAGCAGGCAGGGAAAGCGCTGGAATTCCCCCAAAGACATCCTTCCTTATGGTGATATATCGATATGAGCTGCATTCGATGAGTCGGAAAATATAGTGCTTCTCGCGACGGAGATCCCCTCGCCCCAGCTTCCGGTGCGGAGTGGGAGAGGGGGCTGAGAGGAACACGTGTGGAAGGGGGGTAGGGGGCGGCGGACAGAGGCAAGAATCTCCTTCGGGTTCCCAAACCCTCTCCACTCTCCTATCCCTATGCGAAGCTGGGTCTCTGAATTTGGTGAGGGCACAGATGTGACATTTTCTCAAGGTTTTTACATCAAACACTTCGATGAAGAACGAAATAATTTTTATTGATTTATTTTTTTAGAAGAAATTTTCCGTCACAGATTTTTCTTATGAGTTGTAAAAACGTCTCGTTGTTATTTTGTACTCTTTTAATTGTTCAAGGTTTTGATGTATAGCGAAATAATTGAAACTTATGAAAATTCTGAAGCATTTTTTTCCTTTAAATGTTGAGAAGGCTACCTTAAAGTTTAGTTGCGAAGAAAAGTCGTTCAGAAATATAATAGATACATAATATTTTATTCATTATTAAATTCTGTAGATAATTTTGAAGCAAACACGAGAATTCTGTAACAATGTGAGACAATAGATGTTTTCTTACTCAACTCTTATTGAAAAATATCACATCAAGATAGCTGTATTAATGAGATTTGTTTCGGTCTTTTTCCATTAAACTCTTCATGTTCAGTGGTGTCTTCCGGAAATAATACACAACAGTACTTGTAAATTGGAGTTTTTTTTATTTTAACGCAAATTTATATATGTAGTCTTTTGTATTTATTTTTAGATGTGATGGTTTCCATATCAGTTTCTACTCCTATCTAGTCTCTTCGAAACGAATAAAGAGAATATAACATAAAAGAGGAAGAAGATAACGCTGCTACAAGACAGTCCTTTAGCGTCTCGTTTTCCCTTCTTCCTGCGCGTAAGAAAAGCGGCATTTCAGTGACGGATTCCCGCATTTCCTCCTGACAGATCCTCCGCCTTCCAGCTGAGGTCTCTCGTGTGCCATTTGGCAGAATGCGATCGTGAGAAATAATATTGTTTGTCTCATTCCTTGATCTTCCAATTTTTACAACTTTCGTTCTTTTTCTGTTACTCTGCTTTTGTTTTCCCCTTCTTCTCATTCATTATTCGATAGTCATCTTTTTTTACAATCATAAATTTCAAACTAATTTTTGTTACATTGCTTACAAAAGCTGGTATTGACACGATTAGAAAGCGAAAGGATATTTGAATATTATTTGGAAATGGAAAGACGTTTCGTTTCAATGTTAAATTTGAAAAATAGATTTGTAATATCAAAAAGGAAATGTCGAGTATGTTGCATTACAATTGATTTTGTGTACCGTATGTGTAACGTTAATCCATACATTCTTTCTTCCGTTTTCCTTTGAGCACTGCAAACGGAATAAATAATATGAGCTCTTGCTTCCGAGTATATGACCAATAGTTTTAACTGCTTTTGACAATACACTGGTTAATTCGTTTGTCATCTATGATTCCTATTTGTCTTTGATCATCGCTGTTCTATTTCGCAATGCATCGTTAGAAATTATTAAAAATTTTCAAATAAAAGTACATTACTATATTGGGGCTGGCATGAATCGCAAAACTTTTACCTGTCACTGATTTTCGAAAGACACGAATTGAGCAACTTCTGAAATTTTACCCTTCTAGGAGGGCACGATTTGAGAAACTCCATTGCAACAAAAGGAACCCATCTTAATCATACAGGTAGTCATTTTACTCTATATTTACTTAAATATAAAAAAAATTAAACAGCTTATGCAGTTGTCACTGTTTTAAGACTCGGTATTTCAAAGTACGAAAGCGTGTTAAATTATATTGTTAGAGTTCATTGTTTAAAAAAAAATTGTGGGTGCCATCTGAACCACAACAAATATTGATATTTTCCAATGTAAAAATCTTCGCTTTACAAAAATTCCCAAATTAACAAGCCGTGGTTCTCGGGAGGTATGGTACGGCGGCAGGATTTGTAATAAAAGATTTTATGAACTATTGCCTATACATCGTATGAATAAAATAATCTCCTATAGATATTGAAAATATATAGCAAGGTTATAGCTACACAAATAAATATGAAGACAACTGACATTCATACCACTTCTGGGGAAGGTAGAATTTTTTTTTGTAAGGCTTTACGGCTCATGTCGACATCAAAGGTCATGTTGGGCATCTATTGTTTTTATTTAGCATGTCTCTACCCTACACCCCCCCAGGGGACATACATCTAGTAAGTACGTGTTTGGCGAGCTCGGGGCCCCGAGCTGAGTCTGGCATTACTTCCATTTACTTGTGCGAGGCTCCTTCCTTTCTCTTTCCTCACCTCCCTTGGTCACCTCTTGTTCTTTTCGATCCCGACACCATTAGGGCTAGGGTATCTTTCATTTTCCTACCCTGCCCCAGGGGCTAACATCTAGTAAGTACGTGTTTGGCGAACACGGGGCCCCGAGCTGAGTCTGGCTTTACTTCCATTTACTTGTGCGAGGCTCCTTCTTTCCTCTTTCCTGACCTCTCTTGGTCACCTCTTGTTCTTTTCGATCCCGACACCATTAGGGCTAGGGTATCTTTCATTTTCCTACCCTGCCCCAGGGGCTAACATCTAGTAAGTACGTGTTTGGCGAACACGGGGCCCCNTTTTACCCCCCCTCCATTTTTGTTTTGATGTATGTTGTGAGATATGTTTTGGTGTGTTGTAGATCAGGAGGGTTTTTAGTGGGTAGGGTTGAATCATTCGACGAGTCCCACACACGGGAAGGTTAGAAGGGTATGAGTGATGCAGATTTGTAATTTCCGGAGTCCGTTTCTCAATTAGATTATGTCCATTTTATTGTTAACCATTATAGTTGTCTATAAAGAGAATCATTAAACAAAAATATTGTAATACTTATAGCTAGCTTGTCATTGAATGGTGTGACACAATGAAATTGTAACTTCAACAAACTCAAGTGAAAAAATGATTTTTTTCACAACGTTGTATGTATTTTTCATAGGTTTATTGAAAAACGCGTGAAGTGGTTCTATTGAAATGAGTTGTTTGTTGTTGTTGTTTTTTTTGTTCAAAGAACAAAGCTTTATAGTCTGTTTTAGAAATAAACGCACAGCTAATGTCGTCATATGTTATCTGTCTTCATTGGTTGATTTCAGACTTACTATTGCAAGATATCAACCCCTCCCCACCTTTTGGCAGATCCTTTATTCCACCCCCAATCTCTCTCTCTCTCAGTAAATCTTCTTTCGGTTGCAGACAGAGGGAATAAGAGGGTGGTAATATCTATAATTTTCACATTTTTCTCGCTCTCCCATTTTTCCGCTTTCCTCTCTCGTTCTGACGCGAATTCAATTTATGAGACCGCTGCGTGCCAGGAGTGTCGATATAACTACCCTCCCCCCCCCCTCACTCACACCCACACACTCAGACGCCATTTGTGCCCCGACGTAAGCGTTCCCTTCGCTCTTTTCATCATTGTGCTTTCCCCCCGCTGCCCTTCCCCGGACCACACTCACCCGCGCCGCAGGATCATCCACCTGCATATTTTTTCTTAACATATTTTTTTCTGGATTAATGGCGTATACTACGTAATGATTAGAACGAACGGAAATTGAATTATGTAAGATTACCCAGAACATTTACATTTTGGAAACACAACTATTTGAGCTTGTTAAAATGCGGCACTAATTGTTTTTACCTCTGTTTTATAATTATTGCATGTATTTCAAAGTAGATACATTATATTTAAGTTCTCTGAAGAAAATGATCAGTTTTCTACATTTGAATAGCTTATATTTCGTTTCTGAATCTATTTTGGTGTTGGCTGTCTGTATATAGTATATATACTGTCGAGTACAGTAATCCCTTGCCCAGTTTCAGTAATATGTAGAATTTTGTGATGTCCTTAAGCTTTACCAATTATTACAAAACTTAGATATGTTATTACTTTAGTTCATCTCGATGTGTGTATCTATTATTACCTCGTCCGGCTGATTAATCGATCCTATCTTCTATCGATTCTATCTAAACCCCCATCCAGACCCAGGTTTTGCTCCGGTTTTCCTTCGGGTAGAGGCGGAATTTCTTATACATGTTCTCTAGGCGTTGTCTACTAGGGCGTGTTTGTTGTAATAATAAATCGTGAATTTACTGTTATTTCAATTCTTATGATTTTTAAACACTATTCTCAGAATAATCTATATTTCGATAATAACCTGTACATGTAAATTTTTTGCCTTAAAATACAAACATATTCACATTCTATTAGTATTGTAACTCGCAGCTAACTTTTTATCTTATCTAGGAACTTTTGGTGAAGTTTTTGAATCCGCCTCTGCCTTACGGCCCTTGATCGGAATTGATGGAATACGTCCCTTGCTTGCTTCCGGAGAGTGAATTAGTTTATTGTCCTCCACGTGGTCCTCCACACAGTTTGTACTGCTTTTTTTGACACTAAATTTATTATTTTTATTATTATGAAATCGACAAATGTATTCGCGCCAATACACCTAATTTACGTGGGGTGTTAATTGAACGTTAGACGTCATGTAGTGTTGTAATTACATCCATATACAACGTATTAGAACTAGTCTGGCACTGCGTCACGTTTTCCATAAACTTCTAATGCAACGTACGCACACAAAAAGAGCACTGTCATATCGTCCAGATGATTTTAATGAGTTAGGAGACGGATCTACATAATGGGAACGAATTTGATACTGTAAATAAACATAATACCATTTGATTGGTTAATTACTACGAGCCCCATCAGCCGAAGAATGTCTTCGATATTTAAAGGAAATATTTTAGGGTATTCAAAATTTTACTAGGTTATAAGATTTTTAACAAAATATTCTGAATGTTTATGAATGAAGATTATTAACCGGATTATTGTCCGGGTTATTTTCAGTTTTCCTTCGGGTAAAATGGATATTTTATGCAGACTCTGTAGTCTCTTGTTCTGAACCTAGTTATTTTAGTAGCTACGATATATAATATCCGAATAATCTATAGTTTATAATAATACAAAGTACATGTGAAATAACTTATTCGTGATTGGTTAAATACAAAATTTGTTGATATATTCTGTTGATATTATGACACGTAGCTGACTTTTCGTCCGTTGTTTTCTACCGTAGAGCCATAAGCAGTTTGTAATAGCTTTTTTGACAATATATTTATTTATACTTAAACACACACTTCCTTTCTCTAATTGTCTTAAAACTTTACTTCAAGAAAAATTAAAATTTAATGTGATATTATAGATAATCCATTATTAAAATCTGTTCTTTATCCACTAACAATCACTTCATTATCAATGTCAATATCAATTTGTACATTATGTATTATCTGTAACTGGATGGACGACGACGTTGCAAGGTCCAGATACGACCTCCTCTACAAGGTCCAAGTTTCTACTCTATTATGCAAGTAAAAGGTTTATAAACTTAACTTGTATAAAATAATCATTTTCAGCAATATAATGATCTATGACCGTTTATATGTGTGTTCTTGTCAACTGGTACGGTCAGAATCAGTGTGATTTTTATTATTTATAACTAATAGTTAAATTTGAAATACACTACATATATTTATTAATTTTTTCCCTCCATTGTTCACAAGATGAACTTTGAAAGAAAGTATTTCTCAAACACAAAATTCAGTAATTCTCTCGTTCTTTCTCTATGGAGGCGGTAAAACTGTGGAACAATCTTCATGATATGAATATAAGGAATATTTCAACGAAATACTCGTTCTCCAAAACACTGCGACCCTCTTTGGCTTAACACAGGCTGCGTTAACACTAGGACCACGGTATGAGTTACACTTTCCCTTTTGATATCTTCTTCCTTTCTTTATTCTCATCTTATTTTTTTATCGCATAGATTATGCCATCGCATATTTATTTTACCATGTAAGTGTATTCACAATTTTAAAAAATGATCTATAAGAGGTTAAGTGTAAGAAAAGGAATTTGCCTTAACTTCGCCTCTAAATAAAGATGCATTTGTATTATTATTATTATTATTAGTTGAGGAGAATTTCAGATATATTACCTTAAACTATTACTTTTTTGATAGGATAGAGTGTTTTTCAGCATTAAACAATACATTAATTGCATCTGTTGCGATGAATAATATCCTTGCTTTACACATTCCAGTGCGATACTGATAAAACGTACATAAACTCGTCTCTCAAGCACTGAATTAAAACCCTTCCTGCGGTTCCGGAAGAATAAAAGAATCATAGAGAATCCGCGGTCAACGGAGGTGCGAACTCCTCCTTCCAACTGTTGCTGCCGTAAGGGCTTCCCAAGGGCGTCGGTCAGTCTGGTCAGGAGGGAGAGGAAAGGCCTGGGGGACCCCCCACCCCCCACCCCAACACCAGAAGGGGCCTCTAAATCTTTTCAATCGCAAGATTTCCCCTGTCGATAGGACAGGCGACCGGCGTGGGAGATGAGGTTCCAAGGAGGATGGGAGAATTGGAGGAGAGGAGGATGAGGAAATGGTATTAGAGTGGNTATTTTACCATGTAAGTGTATTCACAGTTTAAAAAAATGATCTATAAGAGGTTAAGTGTAAGAAAAGGAATTTGCCTTAACTTCGCCTCTAAATAAAGATGCATTTGTATTATTATTATTATTATTATTATTAGTTGAGGAGAATTTCAGATATATTACCTTAAACTATTACTTTTTTGATAGGATAGAGTGTTTTTCAGCATTAAACAATACATTAATTGCATCTGTTGCGATGAATAATATCCTTGCTTTACACATTCCAGTGCGATACTGATAAAACGTACATAAACTCGTCTCTCAAGCACTGAATTAAAACCCTTCCTGCGGTTCCGGAAGAATAAAAGAATCATAGAGAATCCGCGGTCAACGGAGGTGCGAACTCCTCCTTCCAACTGTTGCTGCCGTAAGGGCTTCCCAAGGGCGTCGGTCAGTCTGGTCAGGAGGGAGAGGAAAGGCCTGGGGGACCCCCCACCCCCCACCCCAACACCAGAAGGGGCCTCTAAATCTTTTCAATCGCAAGATTTCCCCTGTCGATAGGACAGGCGACCGGCGTGGGAGATGAGGTTCCAAGGAGGATGGGAGAATTGGAGGAGAGGAGGATGAGGAAATGGTATTAGAGTGGATGGAGGGGAAAGAATAAAGCTGCGTCTTCAGCAGGAAGTGGCTTCGTCTGTTCAACCACGAGAAAGGGGTTCTGCAAACAGCATTAGGGTGTGAAAGAGAAAATAAGTCAAGGGATAATTTCATGGTCTCAAAACTGGGTTAAGGATAGATTTTAAGAAATAGTACGATTTTCCCATTCCCTTTGCCACAAACCAATCTATTTTAATCAATCTTAGTTAACCTTTCACACTATTAAATAACAATAACAAGTGATGTAAATTATATTACTTTTTAAAAATTACTTTAATGTAGTAAGATGAACATTAATCAACTTTAAAAAATTAGGTAAATACATTGAATACGATGGTTCTAACAAAAATAACCTAGTTGTTGGCGAGTCCTAAAGCTCAATGAAAATAATAATAATAATAATAATAATAATACATTAAATACTGGTTCATAGTTTCAATGTGATAGGTAACACTTAAGAAACTCTTTAATATCTTAAATATTACGTTCTAATTGTTTATCTTGGGAAACCCTTTTAATGATAATAAAAACATGATTTATTTGGTGGTAAATTATATAGTATTACAGGGTTATAAGAAACGTATAGCGGATAGGTCCTCCATTAAGGGACGTTAATGTTAATTTTTGTGGGAATCATTGAGTAATATATTTTCATGTTAAACAGATTTTGGAACTGTCTCAAAACTGAGCATCGCTGTCAAATAAAGTGCTCTCCCGAATAAGCAAATTTATAGTTGTATATACGTCATTATTACTGCTTTATATTTGTTTCTCAACTACAACGTCACTTAACTTTTTTCTCCAGTCAGTGCCAAGAACGCATAAGAAAAACCAAAATGTTACAGTAAAATTTACTTGAATCTTTTAAAGTTTCAGAAACATTTATCACCTTATATTAAAATGTGTTCATTTAGATTCGTTACATTTACACAGAATAAGTGAACAAATAAGAGCTGAAACCCTTCGCCGTGATCAAGACTGCATCAATCCCTCGTAAGAGATTGAAATAGTGAAAACTCCATTGTACTCACGCATGTGCTCTTTCAATCATATTTTGTGCAAAAATTTTCTTTATCATAAAAATTAACCTTTTATATTCTCAGATGAGTTGAAAGTTATTTCAAAATAAGTATTGTAATTATAGAATTTTTCATCGTGAAATTTGACACAAAAAATTCATGTTGCTTTTTCGAACTACTGTCACTTGCAAAGAATATATTAGTCTGAGTAATCGAAATTCCGGATTCACGATGGGACAACTTAAAACTGTTATAGCGACTTTTTTATGTTCTTAAAATACAATCTAATGTTAGTCCGCTTGATTTTTAATGCACACTAGAGTGAACGTTGAAACAACATGTATGAGAAGTATATTCTTCTCAGTAAAATTATATTTTGCACCACTAGTTTCTAACAATTTTGTTTTAGAGGAAAAACAATCGGTTAAACATAAAGATCAAATTAAATCAATATTGTTAAAATCTCAATGAAAAACCGAGCAAAAATTGTAGTTTCGTATGGGAGACTTGTGTATGATCGAAGGATTGAAGGTGTGAAAGTAATAGTACTTCATCAAAGAAAATGTTTTCTTTTGGATGCACCCAAAATCTGAAGAGTAATGTAATGTGTGATTGGTAATCTGAGAATACGAAATGACTATTCGTCAAATGGCGATAAGCGATAGCAATGTATTTCACCTCTCCAGAGGTCCCTGTACAGGGACCAATACACTTTGAACATGATTCATTGATGATTCGGTGTTCAGGTGGCATTGAACAGATCATGTCAATGACTTAGCAGTATTCCCAAATTAATACTGCAATACGAATGAAGTGTGTAGACTCATCTCAAATTACATTATAGCTCATTAATTTATCGTTCTTTCACACTCATTTTTTCTTTTCAACTTCAGAAAATGAGGATATTGTAGAAAACAGTGACTATAGTGTAATACCACATTCACGAATAATAAAATTTTAGTAATAGTAAAAATTCTTAGTTACATGCATTGTTCATTCATGAAGATGAAACTGAAGCTTAGATCTCTCTAGATTATTTTATAATGTCATCCTCCCCGAAGATATCTTCTCCACTTTCCCCGAGCTGAAAAGCTCATAATCATGAAGTTATGTTGGAATGTGCTCTTAATTAGAACCTTTAAGCAGTAAATTAGGGAAATTAAAATAATCGGGGGGTGCGACCACGAGAGTAAGAACGGTTCATTGAAATAATTTATTTCGTTATCTAGTGATCGTACATTATTCTTATTATAATAAATAATAAACTGAGTAATGTGTTCTATTACTAAGAGTATTATAACTTTTCATTGTTTAGAGTATTATACAGTCTCATAAGACAGCTATTCAACCTTCTATGAATTAAATAAGTGTACAGTTTAATGACGCAACAGTCCATTATTCTTCAACGCCACGTGCTCGACGTTTAGATTCCGATTGCTCAGTTAGGATTCATTGTGACCCTCCCCCGGTGGCTAAGGAGTTAGCATGCACGCTCACTACTTCTAAATCACCCCCGGTATCAATTCCTGACGGGACCAGAAAAAATTCTGGCTTTTCACATTAATGTGCCAATTTACTGTAACTGTGGTCATTGAAAAGTAAACCCTCTTCATGCTGCTCCTAGTTTCAACAAACTGTTATTAACCATTCGTAGTATCCCCCCCCCCACGTTGACCAAGTTGTTGGTAAACCCAGCTAACAGACCTACTTACTAACAATAGCCCTACCACCCAACTCCTACCTCCTATCGCTCCATATGGATAAGCTTCAATAGCACGCTACATTTCCCATTCACAAATAGTACAATAAAAAAATTGCGACCTGAGTTAAAACTCGATTGACAAATATTTCTCGCGCAAAAATACCGTGGCATATAATTATATCTTATACGCAGAACAGATTCTTCCGTCACTCTTTGAGTGATTCAGCACTCATAGCGACTAAATAAAGGTGTGTATTCCTCCTCCGTCCAGAAGCAGGAAACAGGTAGTTGAAATTGATCATGTGATTTCACTGATCATTTCTGGTCAGAATAAGAGGGAGTCAAGCAATTTCACCTATTATTATTACTACTATTATTATATTTACTCCTTAATCTTTCTCAGGAAATGCTGGCTAATAGAAATGTACGGTACAGGTGATCAAGTGTCTATTCCCTTCATATTTCTTAAGAACTTCCTAACTACAATATGCTTTTTGTAGAGTTGAATAATTTGAGGAATTTGTTTGATGTTGACAGATTGCTCATTATAAGTAATAAATGATTTTGTCATTCTGTCCTTATTTATTAATGCAAAAGGTCTTTTCGGCCGCATGGCGGTCATCTTCAGTGCTACAAAAAAATATTTTTACAAAATATAAATTACGAAATAAATATAATCATTCTAAAAACAATCTACCCCCTTCTACTTCGAAAAGTTAATATTTATTTATTTATTACATAAAATGAAATAAAAATGACAAAGTAAAAAATTGAAATGTTCTAAAATTATTTTACCCCCATCTTCTGTGACAAAGTTAATAGTTTTCAAAATAATATATAATAGTAACAGGATTTGAGAAATTTCGTTCGTTCCAGTTATTCGTTCTATATAATTCCCTGCCCAAGAATACAAAAGATATTATGAAATCGAATCTCTTCAAATCCACGGTTAAAAACTACCTCCTGCATCAGTGCTTCTACACTGTAAAAGAATTTATTGATTTTTATAAAAGTNACTACAATGTAAAATAATTTATTGATTTTTATAAAAGTTAAATCCGTCTTGTACTTTATCACGCCATTGCTGTAGTACTTTTTAAATAACTCATCACAATTTCAAAAACTATTTTCTTGCATGATTGTGTTGTCTTATGGCTCTTATTAATTTAGTTTTATGTGTACTCAACTTTGGAACGGTNTCTACACTGTAAAAGAATTTATTGATTTTTATAAAAGTTAAATCCGTCTTGTACTTTATCACGCCATTGCTGTAGTACTTTTTAAATAACTCATAACAATTTCAAAAACTATTTTCTTGCATGATTGTGTTGTCTTATGGCTCTTATTAATTTAGTTTTATGTGTACTCAACTTTGGCACGGTNATACAGTCCATTTAATTGCGAGAGGGGTGTAGGGTCTTTTGTGTGGGAGAGGATGTTTCTCAGGGACTTAGGTGCATGGAAGGAAGTGTAGAAACCGAGTTGTTTAAATAAATTTGCCAACTTTAAAGAAAGATTGCCTATGTGAGATATGGTAATGCGAGGGGTCTTGGTATCTTTATGAAGGGGGGAAGTGTTGTGATTTGTTTTCTGTGTATTGTGTGTTTTTTCTTCTTAATGGTGGAATCTATCAAACTGGTATAATAACCATTGTTAAATGCAATTTGTTTTATTGTACAAACTTCTTTCTGAATTTTGTCCGGAGAAAGTGGAATGGAGAACTGTCAATGTATCATAGCATGGAACGCTGCATGTTTATGTGTGGGTGGATGTAGTGAGGAGTTATGAATTGATCGTATCAGTGTGTGTGGGTTTTCTAAAAATGTGAAACTTGTGGTGGTTGTCAACAAGTGTAATAGAGAGGTCCAAAAAGTTGAGTGTCCTACGTTCGTCTTCTGCAGTAAATTTAATGGTGGGATGTATGGAATTGATGTATGATACAACCTGATTAAGTTGTCTAAGAGTACCGGTCCAAAGTGTGATTATGTCATCTACATAACGATACCAGTATATAATGTTCTTTAAGAGTGGGTGTCCAGAATGTTGGTTTTAAAATGGTCCATAGTTCGATAAGTAAGATACTCTTATTTCGGTAACTGACAGTAAAATTATTTGAGTAAAACTATTATTATTGTTTGGTGATGTCTGTGCGGGAGTGGAAAGATGAAGTGTTGGAAATGAAATACACTTGTTTCATTCCGTGGATGATGCAAATCTCAATAGCCTCTCGGGTGAGACGCCGTCCATCAACTGCGTGTCGAAGGCACATGGTGACGTCTTGCAATCCTCACTCTCCACCACGCGTGAGGGGAGCATCATCACTGAGGACCCATCTGTCAAGCCGCCGCCGGCCATCGGCTCGCCGCCCTCCATCCCCAGAGTCCTTCTCGCCCCCCCCCCTCTCCAACCCACCTGCCTTCATCAGCTGATGGCCCTCGGACGCAGCAGAGAAATATGAAGGCGCTGCTCGCTCTTAGCTTCGTCTCCCAAGACGAAAAGAATGAACGGTGAAAACAGCTAGAGAACGATATAGGCATTCCATTGTTTTCACATATTTTGCTATATCGCACGCAACAATACGAACATTATAACGGATTTACACCGTAGTGGAACGAGACAAGTGTGCAATTGCGCATCGAAGTGGACGGGAAGTTGGCCAGCCAATGAAACGTAAGACATTCTTTGAGAGTGAAGTTAAAGAATTTGTACAGATTTATACAGTATGTTCGACTGAGTGGTAGGCGTGAAGCGTTAATAATAATACGCCCGCTCCGAAAAATGTCTTGTATATGATTGGCATGCACTGCGCATGCTCGGGGTGGGCACACCTTAACTTATTCCACTATGGGTTTACATTGACTCCAAAGAAACAATAGACACAAAGTATGAGCGGTGAGCTCTATAATAAACTGAGGGTGCACAATTATTTTCTTCTATTACAGAATATTAATATTTATTTCGGCTGGGGTTATTAGATATCTATGGTAGGAATTCTATTATTTTACTTTTATTTTATTAATTTATGTCGAGGTCTATATTTAATGTAAAACAATGTAATTTGATGTTGTTAGATCGTTTGTTTCATCATGGGTCACCTTCTGCACCTTTGTTTTAATGATTACCTGAAGTAAGGTAGTGTAAGTGCTACCAAACGATGATTTTAATATCAAACGACAATCTGAGGCAGTCCAAGTCTTAACGAGTGTCGGGGTTTTTGTTCTAAAACATTGGTGGTGGCTGTCCTGAAACACCACTCGAGTCCACTATCTTTTTTTCTTTTGGTGTCCAAACTCTCGATAACTTGAGTATACCAGAGGTTCGGCTCATACTTCTGTAAGTATAGGATCCTTAATACTGTTTTCAGCGTTGTCGGTAATTATGGAAACAATTTAATCGTATTAGTTGTGATGTAAACAACTATTGTAAGGGAACGTTTCTTTGTGACAATGTTCTCACCTGGTAGCGCGGAGGATCATGGGACTTACATCGTCTCTTTCCAGCAACATTTAGTTCGGTGCTGATGGATTCTGTATACATCCCCATCTCAGAGTTGCCTGTTTTCCATTGACTGTTTCATTTCTTCGAGATAGAACTATCTAGAACATCGCCAACTATCATGTTGTATACAATAGTAAGCGAAGAATATGTCTGTATTCTTGTATAAACGAACAAACAATATCTGTCTCGTGAACAAATATTTTCTTGAAAAGCATTTACCGTCAACTTAGAATTATGATGTAAAATTTTGAATTATAGGTATTAAAAATCATAATCCAATTATATCTCTATTCACTTAGACAATGATGTTTGACCCGTGGATTCATAGTAATTGGATATCAGGGTTAGATTTAATCGAACCATTAAATTATTAACGGTGGTATTATATGGATCCATCACGAAGGGTTCACGAGGTTCATGCAATCAGAACCGATTGCAATACAGGGGTGCCAACATTAGAGTAAATCAATTATCTTCTGAATATTCGAGAAACGTATGAAGTAATTAAGTAAATTAATTGTGCAATGCAAAATTATCTAAGTCCAATGCCTCCATATGTGTTAGTTATTGATGTTTTATGAATTTTTTCCTGTTTTTTATATCAATCAGTCCATAACTATGTTCTTTTCAGTTATATTTATAAACAAGTCTTAATACCTAAAATATTTTACAATTGAATTTTTAAAATCATTTGCCACCAACGCCAAACTACGGCATTGTACAGGCCTGAAGATGATTCTCGCCTATTGAAAAACAAATTAAAAAATGGAGAATTAATTTTTTTTAACGAATCTTTAATTTGAATTCCATTTACACCTTACAAACCTGGAAAACGTAACAAAATTCATGGAATAAATATAATTATATCCTATGTTGGGAGTCTATAAGGATAAGGATACTGTGTGTATAAGGTTAAGGCTTAACGCAATTACTTAACACCAAGGGATAAAAGTTATATTTACTTTTACGTTCATTTACGATCAGTTAACGAAAGTATTTTGAGGTGTTTGGAAACATTTTTCTAATCGAATCTCTGGCGGATTATCTCATTTCTCCGATGCATCTTCGGAGACCCGATTGAGAACTGGAGGAGACACTGTGTACTGTACTGCCTCCCTATTTCAAATATGTGAGGCTGAATCCTGGCCCGGGTTTTTCTCCGTTTTTCCTTCGGGTAGAGGCGGATTTCTTATACAGGTTCTCTAGGCTTTGTCTAGGGGCGTGTTTATTGTAACAATAAATCGTGAATTTAGTGTTTTTTTCAACTCTTATTATTTTTAAACACTATACTCATAATAATCTATAGTTCGATAATAACTTTTACATGTAAATTTACAAACATATTTGCGTTAAATTACAGACATATTGACATTATATATGTATTAATACTCGCAGCTAACTTTTGATCTTATCTAGGAACTTTTGCTGAAATTTTTGAATTCGCCTCTGCCTTTGGGCCCTTGATCGGAATTAATGGGATGGTCCCTTGCTTGCTTCCGGAGAGTAAATTAGTTTATTGTCCTCCACGTGGTCATACGCAGTCTGTACTGTTTTTTGACAATAAATTTATTATTATTATTATTATTCTAATACTTTGTCTCGGTATCTACCAAGCACAAGTCTGCTCCTGGGAGTTATGGAGGATAATTTACATTAATTAGCGATAATTGTCGTTCAACTTGCACAAGTTACAAGATGTGCTGAAGAGGAGCTACAGTAAAAGGATATATATTGCCGATAAAAAAATAGTATATTACTTGGAGAATTTTCATTTCGTTGGCATTGTTCATGCTCCATTTCTTTATATTTTCTCCCCAATCTCATCCTATGTACATATAGTTACATCTCGAAGGTGGACTATGTACGAAAGAATAGGAGATGCTTTCAGCCGAATGAAAACCTACTGAAATACGTAACAGGACATGGAGACTTTGGGGAATATCTGCGGCGGATTGTTAATGTGGATGACGGCACGTGTATTTGTTGAGAAGGTCACCACAACACATGTTGTGGGAGTGTGAAATCTTCGGAGCAGATATATCCGGCAGTATGCGAGACTGGACGTGCTAAATCTACGAGATGTGCAGAAATTAACAGTGACGGAGTGGAAATATGCCCTATTCACGCACTTGGTAGAGCATGTATAAAGAGCATTGCAGCAACGCTAGGTGCAGATATACGCACGCCTCATCGTTGGCGGGACGGAAACGCGAGCACGCGGCTGAGTTACGTGTGCAAACACGAACAAAAATGAGAGTCCCTGTATTGCGAAAGCTTTGTAGACAGGGTGACTGCGACAGTCTAAAGAAATTAAAAAACCACCTCATCCCGTCTTCTTTTTTCTTTTTCTTCATCCGTGATTCGTAGCTAATCAATCTTTTTTTCTGTTACATGGCTCGTGACCTACCAAATCTATGGAACGAAGTTTCAATTAGAATCAGATACGTAAAAGTTAATTTTCTAGTGTTTTGGCCACATTTTCCCTTCTCATTTGTGACGTAAAAACGTAATTTCCTCTCTGACCACCCTGCAAAGTACTCAACATCTAAACCCCTTTTTTTCCCTTTCCTCTCCTTCGTTTGCATTCTCCGCGCGCACGACACATCTCAACCGAGTTTCTCGCACGTGTCGCCAGGAGCGCTAGTGGGACCTCATATCACTTTAAACGTTCTTCAGGGACCACTTCTTCATGGAGCGCCTACATCGTCGACATCGTATGCGACTCGCGGATTCGGGTTCCGCCGATCATATGCGTGTGTGTGTGTGTGTGAACATCGTCCAACTGTAACGAGCGACTTCACCTGCTCTGAATGAAATCAGGGGAGGAAAATGGAGGTTCTGCGGATAACACGGACGGAGAAAAGACAAGTTGTGTGTTTGAGATACACTCCAGTGAATCTTGGAGATGCTTGATACTGAATATATGTATCTCGGATACACATCGGAGATGGAACTTCAAAATTATTAACGAAACAATAGTAATAATAATAAATCAAATTAAACTTTATTGTCAAAAAAGCAATAGCGTTTGACCACGTGGGATTCCACTCCGGAAAGAAGCAAGGGACCATCCCATCAAATCCGATCAACGACCCATGGACAGTGGCGGATTTAGTTTTTATAAAATAAAATATTTAATACATACGTACTATTATCCATTTATTATTCCAAAGAAAACTGGGGATATTTGTAAATTAAAAGTTCGAGGTTAATACAACAAAAGTATTAATGACATTCCCGCCCAAGGAAAACCGAAGTAAAACCCGGAACAGGATGGGGATACAGAGATAATGTACACAACCGTGCCAAGGTTGCGTACAGTCAGAATAGACTATTAAAAACAGAAAGGAGTATAAACATGCATGAAAAACTTGGTAATTGTGGAGCTTTAGCAACATTATCAAAGCATGATAAATTAAAAGTCGTTTTCATGTTGCTCATTTCTTTATTGGTATTAGAAAGTTTTACTTTCTAATACCAATAAAGAAATGAGCAACATGAAAACGACTTTTAATTTATCATGCATGAAAAAGGAAAAAAAAAGGAATAAGTTCCTGAAGAAATATTATGGTTATAGTACGTCAAGTTAGAGTCGGAAGTGGAATGTCAATAGTTGAGTGGGTGGCGCAGTTGTTAGCGCATAAGCGCGCTAAGCTGAAAATCCAGAGTTCGGATCTCGGTCCCGTCTCCCGTTATCACTCAACAAAACACAATTAAGTTACTAATTTTTATTGTAATAACAGTTTAACTTTGTCGTAATGCAGACAACGACAGCACAGTAGTACTTATTAGAGTGTGCTCGATCACCTTCTTACGAGAATTGAACGGGGTCCTTACTCTGTGTTCCCTTGTCTACGCCAGTCAAATATCGACATAAATCCAGGTTTGTGACCAAGTGGGTTATAATTCATGATTATTATTTTTTTTGCATTTTAAGGGAAATACCCTTTTGTGTTGTTATTATAAGCGATTCTGGTTTTGATCCTTCCTGGATTCGTCTTCGAAACGTCAGTGGCAGAAGCATCGCTGGAAGTATATAACGGTCGAAAGAAACGATGCAAGGGAAAAAAACCATTCAAAATGATTCTTAATTATCATAAAATCCTTTCTGGAAAGAAATGACTGGTTCCCTTCTCTCACAGATTGGTAAAATAAATTAAACTCAAAACGTCGTGAAGAAAAAGAAGATCTTGTCAAGATAACTTTGATCTGGGGAAATGATAACGATAAAACCCTGGATGATGTTTTGGCACGCTCTACCCGACGTCGCAAACGTACATTTCTGAACGTGTGACTCATATTTATGAACTATGGTTAAAATATTTATTTATGTATGCGATAATATATTCATATGAATTAGTTAAAACTTAAATCATATTTTTTTTTATGTTTTAGTTTCGTCGATATCAACTTGTCTCGTTAGACATGCAAAAATACAATGACAAATATTGTGTCATAAAATTGTATTTAAGACCCTAGTGATTTACTGTCTAACTCTGGGATACTAGGCCGCCGTAGATGGACACAAGGTTATTAGTTATAACGCAATTCGGTTCTACAATTATTGTAACACCAACTACGTCTTATTCCTCAAAGGACATCGTCAAGAGAGGGAGAATGGATGACTTGGTAAATGTCACATGACTATCTCCACGTGACTTCGATACGTGACGTCAATGGAGAGTTCAATGTCACGATAAAAATTTCTATCGTAATCCGAAGTACCGTTTTAGGTTTCATAGTCTGCGAGATGAAGTCAGAGAATGAGACGAGACTTCGGGTCAGAAACACGGGGAAGATAAGGAAATGTCACGGTTCCCAAGATGTATTTGGCTATGTTTACGAAATGTAAGAAAAAATATATCACCCACATAGAAGAGGAACGACCATCTTGGCGTTCTTATATTACAGAAAATTTGTATGAACTTACGACACGAAACATACGGTCATGTAAAGTACACTCCGGAAGATTATGGAATAAAGGAAGTCGTTCTAGTAACACCAGTAAATCAAAATCAAAATTTCTTTATGCATCGAAAAGTCTTAACTTAGTGATTTATGTTTGAATCGTTATTTGAATAGTGATATGAAAAGCTGAAGAAAATGTGCTACTCTTCTTCTGTTAGTCTTGAAATTCCTTCAAAATATATTTCATATAATAATATATTATTTTATACATTTACGGAATCTTAAAACTAAATCGACACTACTGTCTTTAACTTTATTTTTTTTTAGTTTTTTGAAGACAGTAGTTCATTAACTTTAATTTCCTTTTAATTTTTTGATGAAAAATAGAAAAAAAAACGCGTAACAATTACAAACAAATTATTTTCTATTTGTCATGAACTTAAAAAAAATTTATTTTATATATTTAAAAATATTATTACTAAAAAATGTACAAAGTACTATGTAATATTACTAAAAAATTATACAAATTATTATGATAGAAGGTAAATAGTAAATTTTTAAGGTTTGAAGCTGTACATTAGTATTCGATTCATGCATTAGGAATTAATGTTAAAGGAAAAGTAAATTCTCCTATGACTTAAACCAGTATCTTCTTTGTAAACAGCCCAGTAAGTTTTTACTTCGAGATTAAACCATATTGGTATTTATTGTCGAAATGTTAAGCTACTGTATTACTATCCGTAATGTAAGTACTAATTACTCCAGTTAATGTCAGTTCTTTGTATTACTTCGGAAAGTACTTGGACTTCAATTCTCATCACTTGGCGAAAGGAATTATTTAAATAAGCTATAGAGCTGTCATTTACAAAAATAATTGCATTTTAATGATATATCCATCAGGTTAGTTATGAAAATGCAATTAATATATAAATGATTTAATAGTTATTTCTCAATATCTTTCTTTCTTTAATTAGCGAATGTAATGTAACTAGTGATATGAATTGAGGTGGTTATATAAGGAAGGAAAATAGTGTTCTTTTAATACCCGCGTCCCTTATTCATTCCGCCCGTTTTTGAAATAAGATTTAACTATTCACATAGTAAAAATTACGGACTTTTTTTCTAGTGCTGTTTAAAGTAGGTGTCGTAACAAGACTGTATCACTCGTTCATTCTACATAATTATAATTTTCTAACACATAATACAATTAATGACCATTATATAAATAATAATGCAACAAACTCGCTAAATCATATCTCACTAAACAGTCGTTCTAATATTTTAATAAGACATTTACTGTTGTACATTTGCTTTATTTTAATTTCACCCCAGACTTTGTAAGTGTATATCTTTCTTAGTAAGAATGTATGTAATGTATGAATGTATTTGACAAATTTTGCAGACTAGCTGTTAGTTGTATTTTATTCAGAATCTTACTTCATATGACTCATGTATTTTTGTGGTGTGTTACATCTTCTGAATTGTTATAAGATTTGAATTTTTGAATTAAGTGTTAACTTACATCATATTTCATTTTGATTTCTCTACATTTTTGTCCTGAGTATCTATCTAATTTGAATTTATATTCCAGTTTTATTGAATGTCTGATTTTATTAATGTTTATGACATTAATTATTTAAAGTATGACAGTTTGTATTGTTTCATTACTAATTTTGAATTTTTATTGGTATGACTATTGATTTTCTATGATTAAGTAAATTTACATTTTTTTATTTCATGATTTGTTTTACGTTACCTCTTGTAGATTCTCTATGTATTTTAGCCAATTAAGTCCATTTTTTTTGTAAACTAATTTTGGATTTCGAGTCCACCTACAGGTTAATTTTAACCTCCCATAATATACGAGTAAACTATGTATATTTTTCCTGTAAATAAATATAATCAAAATAAATAAATTATAAAGGACTTACGATCGCATGGTAGACGAATACTATATATTTTGAAACACCTAACGACAACTGCAATATAAAGTCAAAACGTTGTACTTTATATCACAAATTATATAGTATTTATTTATTTACATTTGTCTGATTTATTGTGACAGAATGGGTTAGAAGTATACTTCATTATAGAAGAATGGAGTGTCTTGTTTTCATTCTCGAGTTTGAAGCTGGCATTTGGTCAATAGCAGCACATACCATTGTCACTTAACTACTTACTTGACCTCCCACTTTTTACTTGGCCATTTTGATCAAGTAAATACGAGAATTCAAATTACGTAATGTAATGCGTATTCAAAACAAAAATTAATAAAATGACTCTTGCCGAGCAACGGCGTCTTTTGAAATAATAAATCACGAATTTTGTGTTCTTTTAATAGTTACGACTAATAAGCAATATTTCGGAATAATCTATAATTAGATAAATAATAAATAATAAATTTATTGTCAAAAAACAGTACAAACTG
>NNCF01128686.1:218710-233287 GCA_002313205.1 Laupala kohalensis
GGATGGGGCTACAGAATTTATGTACACAACCGTGCCAAAGTTGAGTACACTTAAAACTAAATTAATATGAGCCATAAGACAACACAATCATGCAAGAAAATAGTTTTTGAAATTGTTATAATTTGTTTGAAAAGTACTACAGCAATGGCGTGATAAAGTACAAGACGAATTTAACTTTTATTAAAATAAATAAATTCTTTTACATTGTAGAAGCACTGGTGCAGAAGGTAGTTTTTAACCGCGGATTTGAACAGATTCGATTTCATAATATCTTTTATATTCTTGGGCAGGGATAATAATACGTACTTTTGAAAAAACTTTTTTTTTGTGTTTTATTAAATTCAAATTTGTTAATATTATCATACGTACCGAACTACTTATATTCTTATCTTAGGAGTGAGCAGAAATGTTAAATCCCTTTCTGCCTCGGGGCCCTTGATCGGAATTGATGGGATGGTCCTTTGCTTGCTTCCGTAGAGTAATCTAGTTCATTGTCTTCCACGTATTTATACGCAGATTGTAACTGCATTCTTGACAACAAATTTATTATTAATAATACGAAAACTTTCTTAATATTTGAAGTAAAATATATCTTAAGAGAACACGTATGTATCACGGAAGAAGAGAGAATGAGTAGAGAACGTAATAGAACAATATGGATTCCACAAACAAAAATAATGTCATATAATCTGAACTTTTTCTCCATTAAAATTGAGAATTCGTGTATAAGTATACTGACATTCTAAGATCATGTCACAGTATTCTTGTCAATCGAACTCTCTCAAGAGCAAGTAAAATACAAAGAATGAAGAAAGTGGGTATCCACTATTAGATTGATGATAAGCCCTCGCCTGGGAGTGACGCAATGGCGTAGGGGCCATGCAGCGGACGGTCCATGCGTGTAATGGCGCGCGCTCCAACAGCACCCTTGAGATTCCCGTCTTATCCGACGCATCGATTGTGTCTAAGGGAGCGTAAGTGGAAGTGCCACGCCGAAGGATAGAGTGCAGATTGAGAAAAACCGAAACACAAGTCTGTCGGCCTCTGCTTTCGAGAAAAATACCAACGATTTAAACGGGAAAGTTAGTCGTGTCAAATATGTAGTATCAAATTTCTACAGTCTACGGGAAGGAAATAAATATATTATTTTAATTAATATTAATGTAGTACTCGTGTGCATTTGATGAGTTCTTTCCATAATTGACACTTTTTAAAATTATTTTTCATCCATTTTAACGATTTCGTGAACATTTTTTTCCTTCATATATTCCATACATTTCCGGTTTAGAGAGGCTTGTTTTTTTTAGTGACTTGGATTAATGTGTTAAACTGAGCTAAAAGTTTGGATTTCCACGATCCGTTTGCTCACTATTTCTTCCACTCCCTCAAAATGGGCAACCATCAGGATTTCATTTTTCTTCTCGTTCAAGAAAAAAAAAATTCCATGAGGGTGTGTCATAAGGCCATAGATTCAGGGAATCATCTTCAAGGTAATCCAAAGTTGTCTAAGAAAACTATGGTTTTTTGGAACTCATAAATCAATCTTTTTAGAAGCATAAAATTAATAGGTGCACGAAATTTTATTTGATTTTTTTCTCAAATATAAAACACTACATTTTTTAAATTTTTTATAACATATTTTACGCTAGTGTAGCATTTAAAGCAAAAGTTAATTTTCTCAATTTTTACGTTGTTTGGCTGTTTGTAGCGTTTTACGTTAGATACATTACGAATTGCAATTTCATTTCATCAATTAATTTTTAGCTATTGAATCGACGCATTTTTTCTATTTCTTCTGTCTCCGCTACGCAATTTTTACTCACGTTTTGGTGATTTTAAGCAGATAAATTAGATTAATTATACTATTTAAAATTATTCCTCATCTCATTAATTTAACAAGTAGTTAATTTATATTACAAAGCATTATTGACTTTTTGTTTCAGTAGGAAAAATTCATTCATTTTTATCTAAGGCTTATACTTCATAAAGAGAAGGAAAGCCTCAAACACGCAATTCCATGGTAATACACCAATTATTTGAGTTTTGCTTCATGTGCGATATGTTGTACCTGACAGAACCTCTATATTTTAATTAAATCATCACTACGTAATAGAATACGATTTTTTTTCTGGTTAAGTTGAGAATATGGATACTAGATCATTTTGATCCTACTGTTCCGCTCCAAAAATATACCAGTCCTGAGCCGACCTGTATTTACTGTAGTGTTCACTGCTACTGGTGTCATCCCCCTAACATCTGGAAAACGGATTGTACATCTAGGATCTACGACCTATCATTGTGCCGTCTGAAACCGAAAAGCCTTTGAAGACATGTCTACAATGAGGGATGTGGCCAGTAGACCATGATGGAGACGCGCTCGTTAGCAGCCGAGGGTTTATCTGGCTAATTTGTCGCTTTGAGACTCGACCCAGGACCCCCGGCTGGGGTGACACGCGCCGAGTGGTTGTGCGCGTGTGGTCCGATTAGTTCACTTGGTGCTTCTTGCTTGTGGGGGGCGTGAGAAGACGAGACGTATCTCAGGAGGATTATGGATTAACATTTTAGCAAAACACACACATCAGTGATTCGTTGTTGATTATTGTAATAGCTTTTTTGCGGAAAAGAACAAAAATTGAGACTTGTAAATGGAAGAAGTTGTAAGTACCAAAAACATGTTTTTACATACACGAAAAATATTAAACACTATCAATTATGAAAAATTATGGAAAATCATAATTGGTTACTTGTTTAATGTTACAAATAACGGTGCTTTACAAAAGAAAATTTAAGATGAATTTTATTGAAACCGTTGTAGGCGCAAAATAAATTAAGTATGGAAAATGTTCGAAATGCCTTTTATGATTTCCAAAAATCGCTCCACGTACTAATGATAGTACCCGAAAGAGTGCCACACTTGGTAACCACCATTTTACCTGTCGTTAAGACTAATTATTGAAAAAGTAGTAAAAATTATATTATTATATCGATTTTCCCAATTGCATAGTACAATACATGTTAGCCCCGCGAAGATATATACTCCCGTGCTATCTTTTCACCATCATATCAAGTACACTATTAACACAAGGAACTTAGACCTGTGACCACATCATTAGCGTTGCCAAGAAGAATGCTCTTTGGCGAAAAAGAAAAAAAAAAGAAGAAATTTGGCACTTAGAAATTTATACGTTGAAATGTCTCAATTGATTTTTTCTGTGTCCAAAAGTATAGTTATTTTTGGTGGAAAGGTAAAAGAGTTTTATCAGTGACGTAATTAGTAACAAAAAATAGTCCCTCCGGTAACTCAATGGCTAGAATGTTTGCTCGCCACCGAGTCATACCCGGTTCCATTCTCGGTGAGGCCACAACGAATTTGTAGCTGTTTCCTTCAAAGTCCCTGCACAATTGAAAAGTACTCCCAGTATCACAAACCCTTACTATTACTAACTCCATCATGAGGTCCAAGTTGTTGGTAAACCCAGCTAAGCGGTCCGCCAACTAACCATAGCCCTACCTTTCACCTGCTACCTCATATCGCCCCATATAGATAAGCTTCAATAGCACTCTACATTTCCCCTTAACAAATATTAGAAAAGAAATAGTGAATAGGTGAATCCCTGATTCGGCAGATGTAAGAATCATATTCGAATTTCTTAGTTGTTCCAGATCTATTGCAATACTTCTTTTTTTTTTTTTGATGGGGTTTTACGGCTCATGTCGACATCAAAGGTCATTGGAGCCCGAAAAACTTGTACAGGTAGAGAAAATGCAGTCACGCACTAGGGAGAGCCAACATGACTCTCCCCGCGTGTGGGACTCGTCGAATGATTCAACCCTACCCACTAAAAACCCTCCTGATCTACAACACACCAAAACATATCTCACAACATACATCAAAACAAAAATGGAGGGGGGGGGGCAAAAAATGAGGGGGCACATAACATGAGGGAGGACAAAGAATAAGGGGGGACAAAAAATGAGGGGTGGGACAAAAAATGAGAGGAATGAGGAAAAAGAAAGATACCCTAGCCTTGATAGCGTCGGGATCGAAAACAAGAAGAGGTGACCAAGGGAAGTCAGGAAAGAGAAAGGAAGGAGCATGGCACAAGTAAGTGGAAGTAATGCCAGACTCAATTCGGGGCCCCGTGTTCGCCAAACACGTACTTACTAGATGTTAGCCCCTGGGGCGGGGTAGGAAAATGAAAGATACCGTAGCCTTAATGGCGTTGTAATTGCAATCCTGTATTAGCGAATATGTTATACCTGGAATCTGGTGTATATTCACGACGTCGGTGCGAGACCCGTATTGCTGCTAATGGACCGAAATTAGATCATGTTGTAAGTTGGGGATGTTGAACTTTGAACTCCTATATCATTTTCATAATTCCTCTAAAAAGGGCTTTACTCACATTTTTGTCTTGTGTTCTCACTCTGTCATGGTGTCATTTTATCTCCTCCGAGGGACATTTCGGGTCATGTATACCTTTATGATTTTTTGTCCCTATTAATGTGCTCTATCAACCCCCCAATTTTTCTGTATGGAGTACTTGAACCTTCTTGGAAATATATTTTCCAAAACATATAAAATTATTTGACATCTCCAACGAATCAGTCTGTGCTATCGGCCTCCGTAGATGACGGTAATGTTATCTTTACCCGAGGACTTAAACAAAAATGTTTATTGAAAACATTATTGCGCATAAACTACCGAACGTTTGGAGATAGTCACTAAACGTGTTTTGGAGGTCACACCTATAATAAGTGTGATTTCGGTGATCCCAAAAAGGGCCCGGCGTTGCAGGTCGGTTTAATTTTTGCCCAAGTATAAAACGTATTCTGTGTATATATTTTCTTCCTCTGAAATGACTCTTACAATTTTTATGAAATTCAGAGACGTCACTAAAAGCAACATGTCACTAAATTGTTGAATTATTACAGATTACGCATTAGAAACACTTCCTTCCTTACCGACTCTTGTTGCGACATTTTAACCTTCCCCCGCGTACCCGAAATGAAATCCGAGCTCCGTCATAGTTCTGCTAAGAACTTTATCATTACGTTGTATGTGTGCTTTCATACAAGCGTTAAATTTATACTTCAGTTGTGGTGGACGCATTGCGATGGGAGGGAGGAGGAGACGGCGGAACTATTCATCCTGGGGATTGTGTTTTCTGACATCGAACCTCTTTAGAGTAAAAAAAAAAATATAATGCAGAGAATTAAAAGTCTTTTACCCGGAAAGGCACTTACGCTTTCATTATATGTTATTATATGTAAGTTTAATAAATAATTATTTTTTGTACGTTTATCTAAAAGTAATGTGAGTGAAATCCAAACATGACAGGTCTTCTCAGAAAAGCGATGTATGTACAAATCAAATAAAGTAATATGAATGACAAATAAGAAAATTGATAACATGGTAATGAAATGATATTAAACTATTGATCAGACTCGATGAATTTTTTAATTAAATCTAAGACTTGCATCTTTTCAGTCTTCGTTGGTCTTAACGGTTGTCTACTATGCCGATGATCCCGTGTGGTTTGGATGCTTTTCCTGTGCTTGTCGACGTCCTTTGCAGTACTCCGTGACGGTGTGAAAGCCTGTAAGGATGTAAATGTCATGATGAAAAGTTTTATAAGTAACACCATATGACATTTGTTAAGGATCTGAGAAGTGAAAATTGGAATCTTTGAAGTACTTCTATGTTTGAGAGGCTGGCTGTACCCCAGATTTGGAGACCGTAATCCCAATAGGCTTCAATAAATTACTACGCACTATAAATTAGTATTTTTTTTCGTTGGGAGAGAGATGACTATTTTATTTGTTTAACAATAAAAACTTTCTGTAAGTTATGTCTACTGTTTCCCTTTACACTACTGTGTGAAGAAATATTAATTAATAATGAATTAATAAAACGTGGTTTCCCTTATTAACCAACTGTCAAACGGGTATTGAAATCTCTCCTGTGGGAAGGTTGTTTCATAAATGTTAATTAAATGGATTTAATAATTTCAAGAAACATTTATCTGAATATAATAAAATTAATAATATTATTGACAAAAAATCAGTTACAAACTGCATTTGTACGAAGTGGAGAACAGTAAACTAATTTACTCTCCGGAAGCAAGTTACTACCCCATCAATACCAACCAAGAGTCCTAAGCTAGAAGTCATTAGATATTTTGCTTGAAGTATAGTTATACAGATGAACGTGAAATTGATAGGCGAATCTATTTTGAAATTAAAAAATGTTTTGAAATTCAACTTTTGTATATATTTAAACTACTTCCCGTACTCTTCAATAATTAATGAGTATTTATTATTACAGACAATAAATAATTCAGTATTGCATATCTGAAAAATACCGTGGAAGAGTCTATCGGAAAAGCATTTGTAGATTGAAAATAGAGATTTCCTACTCCATTTCGTTCGTCGTATTTTTCGGAGTCTAGAAGTTCCTGCTCCAAGGAAATGTTTAAGAATTGAACTACTCCACGGAGACCGGCGGGACATGTTTCAAATATTCTTCACGTTTCGATGTATGGACGCAACGGTATGAAAAGAAAGCAAACATGCGAGAGAGAATAGATCTGCCCCTCAATCTCCTGGATCTCAGAGGCGACAGTGTTTCCCAAATAACTTCTATCGCGTTCTCGCCCCCCTATGGCGTCGCTTTGGTATGAAATCCGACGGGCATAGTCTCAGGAGACTTGGAGTCGACGGCGGCGGTGCCTAGCGGAAAATTATGGAACGACGCGCGCGCCGAAGCGTCGCTGAAAGACGTGATGAGATGAGGTGCTGTCGGGGGTTTGGTGACACGAAAGTCGGCGACGGACAGCCGAATCTTGTCAATTTTAAAGAAGCAGGTCACGTTTGATACGAGGGATGAGTGGTAATTACGCGTTTCACGAGAAGATACCTATATCATTATACACATTAATCCGTCAATGTCCCAGAAAATTTGTGTTCCTCTTCCGGGTAACCATAGGGAGAAAAAGCACACAAATGAAGTATCACATTTTACAGCATTTCAAATACGTATTGACGAATTCCGCTCGCTTCATCTTCCAGCTTTTCCTTTCCGAGATAAAAAGAATTCAGAAATCTTACCAAGAAAAGAAGCTACCTGACTCCTATATTCAAAAAGGATATTACTGAGTACTTGAACCCAAACTAATGACTACACTGACGCGTCTGGTAAGTAGTAAACAATATTCGTAGTATTGAACAAGAGTTACATGATTACATAAGCATTATCATTTACTATTCATAGCTGTTCTGTTGTCCTTTATACATTGTTTAATGCTAAATATGAAATTGAGTGAAACTTGCCTACAGCTAGCAGATATGGAGGAAAGTTGTACCTACTATATTATCCTGGTTAATAAAATAGTCTGACTAAATAAGAGTAAACGTTCATATTATCGCACAGAATGTAAGTTACCATTACATTAAATTTTCTGTGCGATTGGATCACACGGGTGTAGCTAGCTATAATATAAGGATTTTTTTCTTCTTCGGAGCAGTCGCAATACTTGTGCAACCACTTAAGCAATATGGCTATTTGTAATTTATTTTTGCAATTAGTTACTCATTCCAGTTTTGTATTCTGAAACAAAATTCAGTATGACAAATCGAAATATGTTTTTCTTCTCAGTTATATTTCTACATAAACTCAGTGTGAAATGCATCACATTCGATTCTATCAACATTGGAACAAGATTACACCATTAAATAAATAACCACAAAATTGTGATAAGTTTTGAAATACATTCTAGATGTTTAATTCAGCAAAATAGGCAACATTGAATTAAAAAATGAATTAAAAATACTTATTCATATTGAAGTTGCTGTATCGCTTCTTCAGTTTTAAAGTCGATAATAAGGATAGTTTTTTATGAGTAAAATATTTTTTTGTGTCGACGAATTCTTAATGTTCCTTTCTTCTCTGTAAATAATTAATTCTAGATAGTCTATTTAACATATTTATTAAAATTGTTAGACATCAATAATAATGGTAATTATGATACCACTATTCACATTATTTGGTCCCGTGGTAATAGTTGTGTTGTTTATATCTGTCTCAATTATATCAATAAATTATTAACAATAACGACCCTTTCCGGATTAAAATATATAATTCAATAATATAATTATGACAGACGTAAACAACACGACTCTACGCAATGTAAGTCATAGGTTTGTACGGGCTTTGGGAATCGAGGCGGATGGTGCCGTTGTGGTACACCTACGGTCATAGCAGGAGGTCCTTGGTTGCAGTCCTGGTCCGTCGCGACTTACACCTGACCGTAGATAATGCAACCATTCTCGGAAGTTAAGAGTTATAACCAATTTCTTAAACAACAAGTTCTTAAACAAGCATAAATTTCATGGTGTAGACACAAACAAAATAAACTATGACAGTCACAATATTTCTTCGAAAACATACACTTGTGGAAATATTAAAGTGCTAAGTATACATTTTCTCGACGAGTAGCCTCACCAAAGAATTTTTCCGCCATGTCTCTCCGCAAATCCGGTTTTCCGAGCAGAACCATTTCCAGAGCTATTTCCTAACGTAGAGAGTGCGGCGAGCGCTGTATGAGTTCGTAGAACCACAGCATGGCATGATGCAAGTGGACGGATGCGCCGTGTAGCTTCTGACAGGCTCTCAATCTTCCTCGACGCGCCAGCACGGCTGACGTGATGACTGCTTTTGTGCTGTATGGGATTCGAAGCCACCCCTCAAAGAGGTCAGCAATCTTACGCAGGAATATGCGCAAAAAGATTCAATCATTAATCCTTTGACGGATATGCAGTTCCGAGCGAGACGGCGAATTCTTCTACGCCGCGCCGATCACAACAACAATTTCTCGGTGGAGACGTTCGCAATACAAATGACAACTCTAGTTAATGTTTATTATGCACAAAATATAACAAAAATATTCTTATTGAATGTATTAAGGATGATTTTAAATAATAATGTATATTTTCTATTGTTAAATGAAATATTAAATTAGTTTATTGCCCTCCACATGGTCATATGCAGTTTGTAACTGCTCTTCTTACTATACATTTATTATTATGAGTGTTTTGATTAATATTACGAGTAATCGTTGAATAGTTCTAGTACCAAACAAATCGCGTATTCGGAGGGTATCTCTATTTCTTCGGTGTGGAAATATGAAGACTAGAGACAGAAGTCAACTATCTCGAAAGCGGATCCTTTCAATTTCATGGGAATATACGTTAAACTGAAGATGATTTACATAAATATCTTAAATTGTGGTGAACCACTCCGCCAGGTAACATGTTAACTATGCATGAAAATAGAAGACCAAGATTCGAACCCAGGACCTTCAGTTTGGCGCGCTGATGCTCGACCATGAAGTTCTCGAGTGCTCGAAGCTGAAGGCCTCAACTTCGAATCTCGATCCTGTCTCCCATTTTCATTCTACACAACATAAGTAAAGATGTTTTATTAAATATTATCATATATATTACCAAGATTTATTATTTAAATAAAATAACATTTTTTATAATTTTGCGTGTATTTTTTCTATACGTGTAAATTTTTGACATTTTGCCCCTTCGTATACAATAGCAATTACCTGGGTTTCTTCCACAATTCAATAGGACGGAATCATTTCTTCACTATTTCCTTTATCAACTCTTTAATATCAGTGAATTTATTTAGGGATTCCTCCTCTATGTTCCTCCTCGATGGTTCAGTATCTCTCTCTCTCTCCCTCTCTCTCTCTCTCTCTCCAGCAAATCAATTTATTTCCTTCTCGTTGCGACATAGAAGAATGGACGAACTACAATTCTCGACGTAGCGTTTCTGTTCGCCTCGACATTTGTCCGAGTATAATACATATCAACCTCAACAGACCCCACAAATACCTCAAGATAATTTCAACCAGCTACCAGGTTAAAATAGAATAAAAAAATTAAGAAATTTTAATAGAAGCTTTCATTATTTCAGAGAAACTCGATGTACCCCTGGAGTACCATACCTTCGCAGCTTCGAAATAAAAAAAATTAACAATTTCATTTCACTCTCAAAGTGAGGGCAGGTCGGCGAGTGGTGTCTTACTTCACTAGGGGATTTTTAAAAGCGTGTAATAATTAATTCGCCTCTCGATATACTGCCGGTGACTCACTCAAGTGGGCCCTGCCATCCATTAGGAAGCGACGAGGGTAGGGGGTGTGCCTTTGGGGAGGTACTCTGCTTCATGGATTGCTCCTACAAACACCATCCTCCTGCTTTTTTGCGGAGCAGAATGTTTCCGTTTTGTATAATTCCCCTTGATTCTCTTTCTCTCTCACACAGGGGTTTGTTTGTTTTTCGTTTGGTATGTTGGTATCTCTTGATACACCTATTCTTTGCTGTCGTCGAAGGGGATTCCCATAATGTTCAATTGTATTAAGACAGTGAAGTCCTCATTGTTCTAGTGTCTAACAAATATATTCTTGTGATTCTCCATAACTTTCAAGAATTTATATACTGTATATAATGAATCCCTATCGAAATTTAAAACCCATTTTATTCCTCTATTCACAGTTTCCAAACGAATTTCATGAAATTTATTTTTTACGATTTAGATTTTAACTTTTTTATCTGAGTTACTCGAATGCTGAATTAATTCTTGGTTTTATTTCTAGTTTTCCTCCTCGTTATGAAGAATACAAACAGTTTTTGAACCCGTGTACTGTGTATCTTGAGATCGTGGGGTCGACATGTTAATCTCGATTCAGTGTCGCCACTTCCGAAGAACCAACAAGTCTCCTCCCTTTCTTTGCTCTACAGTGTGGTTACGTGAAAAGTCCAATATTGATTTTCGTTATAGAAATGTCTCGAATTTTCAGGTATATGTTACAAGATGAAATACAGACATTAAAACACGTTAAAATAAAAATAAGATACAATACAAGTTTATAGAATATACAGTTCATACAAAAAAATATAAAAAACGAATGGAATATAACACCCTAATGAAGAAAACATCATATCACAAGACTAACATTGAAGTCTGTTTCATAGTTAATAACATAAATATAACATATCAGATGAATATGTGATATTTTTATGAATAAAATACCAAAATACCATGCTGTTTTTCTTAGCATAAGATGACAAAGTTACCTTTCGTAGAATATGTATTTCGTAGAATATGATATCCAAGTAATACGAGGCATTTATGCGGTAGAATCTGATAACAATCTCTGTATTTTGCTCTAATGATTTCACTTTATTATTATAAGATAGCATGTTTGGACGCGAGGCTTAAAATGATCATTCAACATATTGAGAATAATTACGTTACGGGACCGTTTTAATTTAACATAAATAATCTGTTAACTGGCTGTGAGGTTCACCGCAATTTTTGAGATTTCTATGAGACATTGTGAATAATCGAGAACCGCTGCTTACAATTTATTACAGAGTAATACTTAAAAGGAAATTTTACTTGAATAATTACTCTTGGGAGTTGGAAAGTGTGCTCTTACATAACCTGTCCGATTCTTAAGTTTTGAAACTATACCCGTTGCTTATATTTTTAGTAAGATGCTGTAACATCACACCTCAAGCCTTAATGCGATGCTAGTATTTTTGGTAGAAGTGGGATCCACACAAACACCACAACCCCTATGGTAGTTTTCGTCGCTGCCACCAACCCAGTTTCCCAGGCAATCAAACACACAACAGTGTAATAACAATAAATAATGATTTAATACAAATTAACTAGAAGTCTGAATTTACAAACGGAGACAAACTCCCAAAATCATTAATACATCTAATAATCTGTTATTACACAAGTAATGCTATCGGAAAGCATTAATTAAACTGGGATAAATTTAGTTGAAGACAACTAAATAGTGAAAACCCTCAGGTTATATAAACCTTCAAAATTATAAGTTGTTTCCCCCAACAACTAACTGACACAAGTTACGACACTCGCAACTAGTAATGTCTACCGCAGCAGCCTAACGAACATCTGGTCTCCGTGACCTATTCTAACCCGAACACTTCTCCCGTCTTCACTCCTCCCAATATATACTGCAGAGGAAGTCACGTGATCAACAAATAACCATGCCTTCGCCACCACACCTTGCAAGTACTCTTTTTGGTTCACCCCTTCGGCTTCGTGGAGCGCAGTGTGCGCCGCGAAGGTGAGCCGCCGTCGGTCCCAGCTTAGCGCACCCTTTTCAGAGTGTCTCATTGTTCTATTTCCGGCGACGTACTTCACTCATTACTTCGTAAAATTCTTCTTTTCTTTAGGTACGCCTAAATTCCAGTGGATCTCGCATGGGTCAACGTCGCAGGCCGCATTCTCCGAAAACAATTGTACTTTCCTTAGAAGTGAAAGGTGTTCGTTCAAACAATACCTCAATAACTGAAGAGGCTTAGGGTGGGTCCCAAGTTCGTCGCACTTCCGTCTTACCGCCGACTGGCTACTTTCTGTAATTTTCTTAACAGCATCCGGCTTGTGAAATGCAAAGAAATATTAATATTTCACAAATTGACAGAATGTCTTGGCGCCGATGTTACAGATGCTTTGATCAACACATCAAACCAGTGTCAATAAACATAATTTTTCAGTTTTTTTTCCATTCTGTACACAAAATATTATTTAGGCCATTCTTCAAATTAACCAAAAAATTGAAATAAAAAGCGCACTGAAAAAAATATTTTGTTTTCAAAGTTAAAATAGTCGTTTTCGTAATATTTAAAACCATTGTTACAAATCAAATCAACTACAGTGTATTACAGCTTTGCGGGTTGCATTGTTTCACAGCTGTTTTTTAATCGTTTTTAGTATGTTACCAAATAAACCGCGATAAAAAGTTAACAAAAATCTCTTTTGCTAAAATATGCCTACAAAAAATCGCGAATGATATTGTTTTAATTTTTTGTAAATATTTACAAAGGTTTTATGTTTGAAGACATTTTCATAAATACCTCAAAAACACAATTTTATAAAATTTTATGAAATATTTACCAGTGATACGAGAAATATATTTTTCGGACTTCAATAGTCGAATTTGATTATGTACAGTGAGGAAGTGCACTGACTTAAAGTAGGTCATGCTACTGTCATTAGGGAAGACTTGTGTTTTTACGTAAATTCACGGTCAGATTTCTGTATACTTCCTATCATATACGTTGTTCCAAGTACTTAATTATATTTTGTCGTTTCCTTTCTTCGTAATCTCTCTTTATTCTTCCTTTCTTCCCTGTTTCACTGTCACACTCTCGTACATTCGTTCCTTCTCTCGACGCTTCCAACACCACGTCCACATTTCTTCCGAAAAAACATCCATTTCTCTTTCGTTGTACCGGCGCTTGTGACTTTTCCTCCCCCAACGGCGCTTCCGAACCTGTACACCGGACGATGCTTTCTCTCCGTGGCATCTCTCAGTCGCCGACTCTTTCCCTCCTCCCCATCCAACCCCCACCCCCACCCCTCTCACGCCAGCAGTGTTTCCTAAGCCTTCGCCAGCAACCACCGCCCTCTCAGGGCGCATTTAGCGCGCTTCCGGGCAACGGAAATGTCTGTCTAAACACGCGGAAAAAAGTCGTGCCACCCCCGACCCCACTGCCTCCGACAGCGTCGCCGGCCGGTGCCTCTGCGAACGCTAGTGCTGCCCCTCGCGGTGGCGTGGAATGAGGCACTTAGCGGAAAGATAAAGTCTCCCTTTGACGATATTGTTTTTAGATTTTGTTGTTGGGAGATACTGTGACTCAACAACTATTTCGTTTTGTTCCGATACTCCGAACTTTTCATTTCTTCTATAGTTTTTGATTTACTCCCTTACCATCACTAATTGTAAATTGGGTTGTCCAGGCGACACTGAATCAAATTATTCAATCCTGATGTTTCCACTTTACTCCTCTATTCTTTCTTGGAGCAATACCATAGAAAGATGACTACAGAAAGGTGATCGAAATGTTACATTTTTGATAATTGGTCGCAGCATCACCTGGAGAGCCAAGATTCTAAAGACATTGAAAGTGGAAGCTTTCGCCATCCTTCTTAAATATGTTTTGATAACTAGCGTTTTCAGTGGTTCAGGGACAGGTGTGTGTGTGTGGGGGGGGGGAGAACAGCTTAGTATCCTTGCCCAGCATTAAACAGAAGATAATCAATAAATAAATAATTTATTCAAAAATCAGTGAAAGACTGCGCGAGGGTGGATGAAAATTTACATATTTACTCTCTGGAATCAAACGAGGGACCATTCCATCAGTTCGAATCAAGAGCTCCAAGACAGGGACGGTAACATTTCAGTGCCTCAAGGAACAATCATGATAGGCGCCCCTTAAAATAAGAACAAAAAAATAGTTTGCTTATTATAATTCGTACTGAATATTAACAAATATTATTTTAATAAATGACAATACTACAAGTATTTATCAATACCTACTTATCTAAACGAATGAAGATTATCAAAGAGTGAAAGAAAAGTGGTCAATGACCTTTTTCTGTGTGGATTATTTTTGAAGTAGTAGTAGTAATAATAATAATAATAATAATAATAATAATAATAATAATAATAATAATAATAAACAGA
>NNCF01128686.1:237309-256296 GCA_002313205.1 Laupala kohalensis
CGGTGAACCTCACCGCCAGGTAACAGATTAATCATGTTACGTCGAATGAATGAACGAATGAACGACGTAACATGAATAATATGTTACCTGAGGTTCACCGCAATCTAAGATATTTCTATGTTTGTAAACATATTCCAATTAATATAAATTCTAAAAATGAAGATAAACATATAAATGGGGTAGAACTGTAATAATTCACACGGTACATAAATAGATATAAACGAAGAAAAGGATGAGAAGGATAAGATATTCATGAGATAAGATATGCATCATAAGATATAAGAAGAGTCTTCGGAGGTCAGGACTGACATCAACATCTTCTTGAATCAAAATGTATCATAGAGATTTCAGGGGCAACAGCTAAGTAGGAAGAGCGTTTGATATGAAGTGGTCCAAGGTATCCACAGAATTACTAGTGTACTTGAGCGTGAATAGAAAATAGACTAAAAGTGGAAGAGGCAAATTAAATAATTGTTGGTTTAAATATGTAGTGATAATACAAAGAATTATTATTAGAAGTTAAAAAGTGGCGTCTACCAACAAATATCCTTAATATGTCACTATGTATGCTCACCGCCAGGTAACAGATTAATCATGTTACGTCGAATGAATGAACGAATGTTACCTGGCGGTGAGGTTCACCGCAATCTAAGAGATTTCTATGTTTGTGAACCAGAAATGGAAAAATACTACCCAAATAAAGTACTTCCTAAGGGAGTCGCCTCAGATGAGGAGTTTAGTCTCTACGAGACCACCTCAGAGGTCTTTGGGTTTCACAAGTTGAATGAGAATGGTAGACGGGCCCGGGTGGCGAACGGGATGGCGCAGTCGGTAGGCGCATGAGCGCGCAGAGCTCAAGGTCCCGGGTTCGAACCCCGGTCCCGTCTCCCATTTTCATTCGACGTAACATGATTAATCTGTTACCTGGCGGTGAGGTTCACCGCAATCTAAGAGATTTCTATGTTTGTGAACCAGAAATGGAAAAATACTACCCAAATAAAGTACTTCCTAAGGGAGTCGCCTCAGATGAGGAGTTTAGTCTCTACGAGACCACCTCAGAGGTCTTTGGGTTTCACAAGTTGAATGAGAATGGAAGACGGGCCCGGGTGGCGAACGGGATGGCGCAGTCGGTAGGCGCATGAGCGCGCAGAGCTCAATGTACCGGGTTCGAACCCCGGTCCCGTTTCCCATTTTCATTCGACGTAACATGATTAATCTGGAATATGTTTATTAAGTGATTTAGAAATCTGTAATGGGAAGTTTTAGTCGAATTCAGACAACATTCGCTTACGGGATGAACATATTTACAAATTTTTCTTCATAAAATTCCTTGTCTAATTAAAACAATCTGAGGTAAAACGCAATCGTACCAAAATTTGATATGCGTTTGAAAGATTTGTGAGGATGTCTACTAGAATTATGAGCCGGTAGGTGTCAGAAAAACTGAAGAAAGTGTTGTCTCAAAATTAATGAATGTGGGAAAGGACCTAATAATTTGTCGTATAATATGAACAATAAATAACTCGTTATAAAACTAGTTTCATATGTACGACGTATCAAGAACGTATAATACCCTTTGAAGGCAAATAATGTGTATTCGCGAAACGAACGCCAGTAATAAAACGTTTTGGGCAACGCNGAACGTATAATACCCTTTGAAGGCAAATAATGTGTATTCGCGAAACGAACGCCAGTAATAAAACGTTTTGGGCAACGCACTAATTTTTTATCATTTCACTTTTTTCTAATACAAACAGTTAAAATGATGTATACTCATTAGAAATATGTACACATGGATTGAGAACCTCTTTTTGACACACCCATCATGCAACAAAAAATCATATAAAATACACCTATTATTTTAGTTGTGCAGAAATGTGGGCTGTGTAGAAATAGTTTATTCTTGCGGAAATTTCTCTTAGGAAATTTATTTCCCATTATTAATTCGAGTTACCTTGCTCGTATGAGATCAGCGTACCGTTGTAAGCACTGCGACGATTCTTATCTGTTCAGAGGAATGACCTTAACCGTGGGTGTGTAAGTAGGAAGGAAGAAATATCTGTGTTGAAACGTACATGTCAGAGATTTGTGGTACTTACTACATAGTTGGCAGACAATTTTGACTATATGTTGATGTGTAGAACTTGAAAACATTATAATTCTGCATGATGCAAACTGACCTTTTAACTGTAGAAATGGCGGCCTCGTAAATCAACACTCAAATTTCATAATGTACAGTTGTGCATGAAACTACGTAGGTAACTGAACATAATCATGTACTCATATATTACTATTANTAGGTAACCGAACATAATCATGTACTCATATATTACTATTAAGAGACAAAAAGTGCTCTATTTCTTTATTTACGAGTCTAGTGAGACTAAATTTGTATTTGTCAGTTAACAAAAGTTTCAGAACTCATTACTAATTACTTCTCCACTTACTTCAACCTTTCATATAGATTCACTTTTTTGTTTGTTTGTTTTCATTATAAAATATGCCTTGTTTATCCTATAAATACATTTTTTTGAAAGCACTTACAAAAAAAACTACGCGAAGGACAAACTAATGTGCTCTCCGCAAGGAAGCAAGTGCTCTAAAGCAGAGGCAGATTTAACATTTTAGCTAACACCTAAGATAAGAATAAAAGTATTTCGGTACAAATTATAATATTAACAGAATACCAACAAACTTGTATTTAATAAAACAAAAAAAAATATTTCACAAATACGTATTATTATAAACTATAGATTATTCGGAAAATATAATTTATAAATCGTAACAATTAAAAAAGGTCTGAATTTGAAATTTATTATTTCAATAGACGCAGCCTCTACGTAGAGTCAACAGAGCCTGTGTAAAGATTCCACCTCTTCCCGAAGGAAAACTGGGGGAAAAACCCGGGCCAGGATGGTTTTAATTTTGAACCATACCAGAAATAAATTAGTAAAAATGGTATATATTACCAAATGGAATGACAGGATATGCGGAACCTAAAAACTGCTGCTGACAATTTGACTATATATAGCAACATAATTTAAAAGTAGGTTGGTAACAGTGGGTATGACGTTTCCTTGTGCTTGCCACTTTCGCTGTTGCTTTGACCGAGAAATGTTTACCTTTGCGGAGTTGTGAAGTGACTGGTGTATGTACGTGCCATGTGGATAGCGTGATGTATTGCTTTTTAAGGTATAATGTTTTAAAATTTATTATTTTTCAATGTTTTTAGTTCTTGATTGTTACAGAATAAAGTTTTAATTATGTTTATTTCTTCCTATCTCTTGCATGCGAGAGTTCATGAACTAATTTCTTTTTTCTCGATGAATGCAAAATAATTTGCAGAAACGTTTACTGGTATCATTTTGTCTTATTGTAACAGTTCTTTTTATGGGTTAAGGTCAATTAAAAACATAACTCAATTTTTAATCGGCAACACTTCGGTAACTATCTGTATCGTCTTCAGGACTTGTAAGTCTACCTTATATGTTCATACGTTTCAAAACCAATTTTCCAAACATTTCCACATACTAAGAACATCTTAGCAATTTTGACATCAACTTACCGTCACTTGTACTCAAATAATAAATAAGTGTTTTTAGTGTTTTCATTTAGAATAACCTTTTCTTAATTGATTTATTTAATTCCTTGTAGTGGGGAGGTGCCACAGCACCCCACGTATCGTATTATTTCTATTTCTGAAACAAACTTTTCTCGTAAACTGGAACTTTCTGTACCTATTTCTGTCTATTTCATGTTGATTGCGTCTGTTTTCGTTGATTAATTTTTNTTTTCTCGATGAATGCAAAATAATTTGCAGAAACGTTTACTGGTATCATTTTGTCTTATTGTAACAGTTTTTTTATGGGTTAAGGTCAATTAAAAACATAACTCAATTTTTAATCGGCAACACTTCGGTAACTATCTGTATCGTCTTCAGGACTTGTAAGTCTACCTTATATGTTCATACGTTTCAAAACCAATTTTCCAAACATTTCCACATACTAAGAACATCTTAGCAATTTTGACATCAACTTACCGTCACTTGTACTCAAATAATAAATAAGTGTTTTTAGTGTTTTCATTTAGAATAACCTTTTCTTAATTGATTTATTTAATTCCTTGTAGTGGGGAGGTGCCACAGCACCCCACGTATCGTATTATTTCTATTTCTGAAACAAACTTTTCTCGTAAACTGGAACTTTCTGTACCTATTTCTGTCTATTTCATGTTGATTGCGTCTGTTTTCGTTGATTAATTTTTGGTTTTTATATTTTTTACATGATAATTAAATTAAAAATAGCCCAAAAGCAAGTTAATGTAAGAAGTTTTGTTATTAATAAATTTGATGGTTTTGACTTCTGCCACGAAATGAATCCCAGGTGCATTATATAATATGCATCCCAGGTGAGAATTATATCCAAATAATTTTCTGTCCACGTTCCGTGAAAATACACTGTTTCTTTTGGGGTGACAGTATACACCATCCTATTATAAAAGTTATAGATGTTTTAGGGTTACCCGACCACTAAAGAGTTAAAGGACAAAATAGATCTTAGTTACGTAACATCGGACCGAACTTCGAAAAGATTATCGCAAGGGAAAGTTTATTATGTAGTGGAAATGCGTTCATTACTATTCAATCCTTTGTGACATAGAAATAAATAAGTAAATTTTTTTTTAAACGTTGTTGCAAACTGCGTACGATCACGTGGAGGATAATAAACTAAGTTACTCTCCGGAAACAAGCAAGGAACCATCCCATCAATTCCGATCAAGGACCCAAAAGAAGTGGCGGATTTAATACTTATAAAGGAAATTATTTAATGAATACATACTGTAATCATTTATTGAATTGTAGATATAATATGTATTCAAAATTCCAGATTAATAATAACGAAAATATTAAATGACATTACTGTCTACGGAAAATTCGGCACTACCCGCAAATATAGAGGTAAAAAAGAAGTGCAAATGTTGAGATGGGACACCATCTCAGGGTCGTCCAAGGACTCAGGTCTACACGATTCGTATCGATTGCGCCGCTGCGATAGAGGTAGGAGCGAAGAGACCGAGGAGAAAGGCAGCCTTTCATTTGGATAATTGGAACTCAATTATTCAATATAACGAATCGTTTCCCAAATGCGTCTTGAAACGGTGCTGCTTCATTAGGGAAACAGAGACCTCCATCCTATTAACGTTCACACAGTCGGCTTAAAGGCTGCAGGCTCCACTGCATTCTCTCCAACATCCCCTTTTTCATCCCCCTCCCCCTCCCCCCCCCCTCACTTCTTGCCGGGATCTCATCTTTATGGTTTCCTTTTCGATTTCCATAGTTGTCTAAGAGGGAGAAACCAAAGAAATGGCATTAAGGTGACTCATCTCGCACCATCACCTCCCCACAAGTTGAAAATTCTCAATATATAATAAAGGTGTATAAACTACTGAAAATTATCGGGTAATTGAAAAAAAAATGCCACTAACAAGCACATCTACAGTACTCGTGGCGGAAAATTACTACTGAGGAATGAGTCTCAAGGACCACGTGCAAGTCGGGGAGCCGATGCCAACACTACGAGATTGCCGAGTCTGTTTCTCACTGCATACTAGTGAGCATTCTACTCTTGTCAGCAGAATCTATGGGATGTTCACTTTCCGATGATTTTACGTTCGGATGATGCTGTCTTCATCAGCAGATTCGTAGAACTGGCAGTAAATGATATGCCAACTGTGACGGACAGAGGGCTTGATCTCTAACTTTTGGTCCCAAAGAGGCTGCGTGCAGTTTTCATTTCCTCCAGAAATATCAGTTTTTTGTATGGGTGCCACGGCAAGCCCGTTTAGAATTGGTGGAGCTGCGCTAGGGCACCCTTGCATCAGATATATAACAACGCCACGCTTTCGCAGCATTAATTACATCTCGTTACTTATCTTTCGCTGCTATGGCAATAGAAAATCTTCTAGTACACGTTATATGTACATTTTGTAGTTCCCTCATATGTGGGCTGCCATGATGTAGACCCATCCGCTCACTCTTATACACTGGCTCTCATACTTCGTATGACACTGAATTAATGTATAACAAGTAATATGCTAATAATTATTAGCTCAGCGAACTTGTGTTCGACACCATTATTCGTTCAATATTATTTATTGAAGAAACGAAGTACTTAAATAAGTACAATTAACTCAATATTTTTCTCTTTAGTTGGGTTTATGACTAAGAAATTTACTTTTTTTTTTACTATTGTGCGATACATTGGAGGAGAGAATGTCTAACACTTCAACTCAACATTTTAAAGTTCGAAAATGACTTCTCAAATTTTTCTCTAATCTTTTGACGTTGTTGTTCATTTATTTCGGAAATTATCACTCGCTGGTTGAACAATTGAAACGCACGGTTCTTAAATTCTACAGAAAACATTATTTATTTGCTTTACTAACCTATAATACGCGATTACTTACTCGTGATAGATAATTTATTAGTCGGAAATTTTTCAACTATCTGTTTGGACAAAATAAGGGCAAAGCAATGTATGATTAACTCAAATCGTAGAACCACCTTACACACGTGAGAGAGCTGTTGTTAACGTTGTTGGCAGTGGTGAACCTATGTGCAAGGTGGTTCTGCCACGAAATAGGCCACGACACGATGGCCGTTTTATCGTACTCTCATCAAAGCACGCAAACGTAGCCGTTAACCGTAACCGTTACCGTATAGCGTATATGTTGTTGGAGATCCCTATATGATGTGTTGAAGATATTCATAATGTGAAAACAAATTGATCGTCCTTTCTCATGAAGACTTAAGTATGTTTCACGTGTGATGATTTAGATAGTTTTTATCCGTGGACCAATGGACTGTAATGTAACTGAAGAAAGGTGACGTCCATGGCATTGAGGAAATTAGTACAATGAGGTTTTCGCGATAGGAAGATGTATTTGTTCAAAATGACAGAAAACGAGGAAACCTTCACCCGCTTCAGTCAACGTTATTGTATTAAACACTCTTCCATCCATAGAGTATTTGAGGATTGTTGGATCAAACAGAGCTGTTTCCAACATAAGCTATTTGTATGAAAATAAAACTTATTAATTGAATAATTCCAATTCCTAGGAAAAACATCCCTTACAAATGGAGTCCGTCAAAGGAAATGCAATATTTTGTTCCTTTCTCAAATACTGTAAAACCAAGAATAAATGAAAGATGTGATGTATACTAGTATAACTTTTTAACCTCGAGAGAGTTCTTTCACCAGCTTAGCTAAAAAAATAAAAATTGACAATGTTATTGTATTTTTATTTAATTTTATTTTAAACTGATGATGCTAGCTAAGCTGGTGAAAGAACTCTCTCTAGATTAAAAAGTTATACTAGTATACATCACATCTTCCATTTATTCTTAGTTTTACAGTATTTGAGAAAGGAACAAAATATTGCATTTGCGTTGACGGACTCCATTTGTAAGGGATGTATTTCCTAGGAATTGGAATTATTCAATTGTACTTTTTTTATTCAAATAGCCTATGTTGGAAACAGTTCTGTTTGAACCAACATTCCTCAAATATTCTGTAAGTATTCTATGGATGGAACAGTGTTTAATACAATACTTAGTTGTGACTTATGTCACATCACCGATATCCAACTGTAAAACCAAGGGTTCTAATGAACCAGATGTTGACGAGCCGTAAAGCCTCATAAAAACTTTATTTATTAATTATTTATTATGTGTCTATTGGCAAAGCTCTCCCACCTAACCCCTGGACTTGGAAGAGGGAATGTGGAAGGAGAGCTGTTGGATTCCCTTACAATTGAAACCAAAATTAGGGAAATGTAATGTACAAAATGTGCCCTTCTTTTATCAGAATCACGAAGTATGGGATAAATTTTAACAAAGAAAACAAGTAATATTGAACAGGATTGAAAGCGATGTTCGATATTGTACAAATATCCATATCGAATGAGGGGGGAAATACATTTTTAAAGCGAACATTTCTCTATTAGAATACACACTCAAATAGTAGTAATGACCTCGACGAGACCTAAAACACCACAAAAAAGGTAGTGGCTGAATGTGATAAATTATTAATGTTTTGGAACAAAATTGGTTTTAATCAATATGGAGTAATTACTCTTAACACAACTGTGTATGCATCAAATACGCCTCATCCTGGCCATGGTTTTCCTCCAGGTTGAGCCGGATTTTATACATAGGCTGTCTGGGCTCTGGCCTTGGGATGGCAGTCTCATTAGTCAATTGTAATAATGAATCTCGGATTTAGAGATGTTTTAGTAGTAACTGATTATCAACAATATTCTCCGAGTAATTTAAATATTTAATTATAGTTCATATTTGTTAAATAACTTCTTTGTATTTTATTAGATTTAAAATTGTTGATATTGTAGCCTACTATTTCTATTCTTTTCTCGGCGGTGAAGGCGGAAATGAAAAGTCGTCACTTGCCTCAGAGCCCTTGATCGGAATTGATGGGATGGTCCCTTGCTTGCTTCCGGAGAGTTAATTAGTTCATTATCCACCAAGGGATCGACGCATTTTTTACAATATATTTATTTCATAATATCCTATTTCCTAATTTTTTTATTCTGTCTCTTCCTCTTCATTATCTTTGGTGTTTCTCTCCCAATGTTTATCCTTGTGCTCGTATCGCCATCTTCCCTTTCCCTGCCTTCCTCCCTTAGGCGCGGCGCCCGCACCCTTTCGCTGCAAGGGAACAAGACGCTTAAATTATGCTCATGATTCTTTGATCAGGCGCCGCCATCGACGCGATCATTACGTCTGTGTCAACTTTTCCCCTCGAAACCCGGGATTTGCGGCGGAAGGGGCTTCTAGCAGCAGAGGTCGACCTGAACGCGCAGGATTCAGAATACGGAGAGGAGGCGCTGTGTTGACATTGACGAGGAGACATTCAACTTCATTAAGGGTTTTATTTTTTTGCGTTAATACTTTATCACTGCTGCTGAATATAATATCGAGAAATTTATCTTTTATTCAATTCATATTACACACAAAACGTCAAACGAAAAATTTCAAAAATTGAAATTGAATCAAGTACATGAATCCACGAATGTCTCTGAAAATTATAGTTCCTTTTCTGCGTAACGGAACGGAGTGATTCACGCGAAGTTTCGTACTTAGGAGCATCAAAAGATACGTGGGCGATTTAATAATTATTATAAATTTATTTTCAAAAAACATTACAAACTGCGTATGACCACGTGGAGGACAATAAACTAATTTACTCTCCGAGAGCAAGCAAGGGACCATCCCATCAATTCCGATCCAGGGCCCTAAGGCAGAGGAGGATTCAAAAATTTCAGCAAANCATCAATTCCGATCCAGGGCCCTAAGGCAGAGGAGGATTCAAAAATTTCAGCAAAAATTCCAAGATAGGATAAAAAGTTAGCTACGTGTTATAATACTAATAGAATATTAACATGTTTGTGATTTAACACAAAGAATTTATTTTACGTGTACAAATTATTATCGAACTATAGATTATTCTGAGTATAGTGTTTAAAAATCATAAGAATTGAAATAACACTAAATTCACGATTTATTGTTGCAATAAACACGCCCCTAGACAAAGTCTGGAGAACCTATATGTGATTTCGTATTTTTTCATCTTTAACCTTTTACTTTACCACGTAACAGCATTTAATTACACCAACAAAAGAAACTACTTGCCTCATTCATTTGGAAGGGATGTTACTTGACTACTTCTGTCCTAACAATTGACATCTCTCACGCGTCTGAGCAAGCAGGTACAAACAATATTCCTTAGGAATTGTTCGTGAGTTACACGTTTTAGTCCATTGTGTATTATCTCATACTATTCATACATTTTCTAATGACACGTTTACATTGTGAATACTCATATGAAACCAAATGAAACTTACCTACAACTAGCATTCGGGGAAGGAAGAATCTTTACTTGCGCACAGATCACCTTTTGGCTCCAGGGATGTAACTCCACGGAGTGGGGACTGAGAGAAAATGAAGTGATCTCTTATAAAGGAAGTTTCGTACTTTATTTTATTGTTAATGATATTCCTTCGGGATCACAAATGATACGTCCCCACTTTCCTTGGGACCCTTGATCGGAATTGATGGGATGGTGCCTTGCTTGCTTCCGAAGAATAAATTAGTTTATTGTCTCCCACGTTGTCATAGTTTGCAGCAGTTTATTTATTATTATTAAATTTATTATTAATAATAATAATGCAGTCTTGAAATTGTTTGTGCAACGTTTATATCTCTCACTGCAACAATTAGAATTAAAGGAGGGAGGACACCGGGGAATTTTCCTCCCCCAACTTCTGCACCTTACGTTTACCGACCGGGGAAAAATAATTCCACCTTTCATCAAAGTTAAGCGTTTATTTCAACTAATGTACAAACAATGTTTTATGAAATATGTACATTATAATAATGAGGCGTTCTAGTAATGATAATTTTAATAAAAATAAATTAAATCATGGTAGATAAGGTTATATTTTGTCAATATATGTAGTATAATAATAATAATAATAATAAATTTATGGTCAGAAAACTGCTGCAAAGTATGACCACGTAGAGGACAATAAACTAATTTTATTAGAATGAAATTAGAATGAAACATTAAATAGCAAAACCGATGTTATCTTTTTAGATGCCCTCTCCCCTCCCAAATGTAATGACATTTTCCAGACAATTTTATGAAGTACTGTTTTGAAATACGAAAAGATAAGCTTCATAAGTTTCCCCTCGCTCTCTTATGCAATTCCTTGGATTCGAACAGGGAGAACATCGCGTCTTGGTCACTTGTCTCTCCGAGAGGTCAGTCGGGGACAGTGCAGGCCAGTGCTGCAGCAGTATCTCGTCGGGGCGGGCGATGGGCAGTCGTTCGTCCTTCACTGCGTCTACTAGTGGATTCCGCGAAGGTCGTAGGCTGCTGTCGAGATTCTTCCTTCCCTCTGCTCTCTCTCTCTCTCTCTCTCACTCCGTCGTCATATTCGCAAAAAGTGAATTGGCGCTCCACCTCCCTCTTCCTTCCTTCCTATACCTCTTAACGTCTTCGGAGCCACACAACAGTCTGTGCGAGCACTGCTACGTATGCGCGGGGCGCATTCGAATTGTTCATCAATACTAGCTAAAATTGAATACAACTAACATTCACTATGATAATACAAACGTTTACTATTATCCAGCAATTACTATTATTTTATTTACCTAGACAATGTGACGGATACTACTTTCTCCATCTGCTTGTTGAAGACTAATTTCATTCGGTTTCGTATTAAGCATTAACAATGTAAACACGAACCCAGAACAGTAATAGGATAACTGATTATTACTTAGTCTTCCATGAAACAATTATCATTAATTTTAAAGATTTCTGCAGTTTTGTGAGAAATTAATTTAATTTTTATTTCCTTGTAACCAACAAAAAAATATTATGTTAAAATTAAATATGTATTTTTGTGTGTTTAATAGGATTGATGAAGAGATCAAGTTGACTATAATAGTTACTTAAAATCATGTTATAAATGAAAAAAAGTTATTGTGAAAAAATAACATGAAGAATGTTCATTTAAAGGCAGTAATGAGTGAATATTCGTTTAATAAGAACCTTAAATGTTAATTCAAACTCATATTTGGAACTCCAAAACTCAACACTTTCTGGTAAATAAGTAGCTACGTATGCCCTCTTTAGTTATTAATGATTCTCTACGTATTTAACACTGAAATNGTTCAATGAGTACAGTTCAGGAATTCAACGTCAAAAGACTAAATATTTTTACGCGTGAGGAAATAGAAACGAAATTTACGGTTTCTATACATAGAAAAAATGTTTGTTAATAAAGTTAAAAATTATAGATGAATAAGTAAATATCGCTTGTTTATTAAAGAAGTTGAATATTGACAAAAATCCCTTCTTAGTATTCGCATGAAATAAGAGTATGACTTATGAAATAAGTATTATAATTTCGTGATGAATTGAGACGTACTGGGCAGTTATTTATTTTAATCACCTGAAAATGTTTAAAGAAACAGACTAGTAAAATTTACCAAACAAGTGGGCATTAAATATGTTTGTTGTTATTTTATATTTGTAATAGTAACCTATTTAACTGCTTAAAACTCTTCCAAACAAATTCAATCCCATATTTCAACCTTGGTAACCCCTGATTCGATTCAGAACTTTGTCGAAACCAAAACACACAATATGACAAGACAAAGACCAGAATATTATAATACGCGTGTGCTTCACAAAGCTGCCGCCGTCCTATAACAGATCCTTTGCAGCGTTTCATTTCTCTTGGCGATTGTGGCTGTGAAGCCAATAAACGTTTAATCCGAGGAGATCCGATATTTAAATGGAATTCTCTCATACATTAAAGAAACATCGAATTGTCTGGGTATCGGTTTCCCTTTCATAAGCGGGATGATACATCGACGATAAATATTCATGCAAGGTCGCCCTTCGCTACTCTTTTGTGCATTGTATCGGGAGTATTGTATATAGAAGTGTCTGTCTAAGCAGGAGATGAAACTACGCAGAACGCTGTGTGTGTTGCTCTACAGATGCGTAAGTGAGAATCGAAAAAAAATTGTGGATATTAATAACTCAGGAATTCCAATTACTATGGTACTTCTCCTTCCATACTCGTAATCTAATAATTTTGAAAGATATTGTTTTGAATGGAGACGAAAATATTTTATGCTCAGCGTTTGTTTACTGATTAAATATTTTGTAAAACTTAATTGCAAATATTATTTTATTTTAAACTACTTCCGAAAAATATTTAAACAGTCTTCGCTTAATAGGAATGTACCTGAAGTAAATATTATATGAAGTAATTTCTTACTTAGTTACTCAGAAAAATGTGCCAAGAAAATGCAAAAACCGAAAGTAGTTTAAAATTCAATGCTCCATCTAGTTATTCAAGAAGTTTTGCAAACCAAAATATTTTATTGCAACCACTTCGAGTTTCCTTATACTCTCAGAACAATATTTTAGATTTATGTGAAGGCAAAAATTAAGTTTATCATTTACAATGTCTGTGAAGAACGGGAAGGTAATACATAGGTCACAATACAAAAGACTCAAGAATAAAACAGAAAATGATAAAACTACATTAATCTAATCTTCTAGACCATTATGTGCATAAGTCATCGTTGCAAGTTGGCTTGGAAGGGTTGGAACATATCTTGGTCAGGGATAATACACAAAGTAGCGACCCTACAATTGCAATTTCTACAAGGGACTCTAAAATTTTTCCCTTTCCATTTGTTTATTCGTGGAATAGTATAATGGATTATATCCTTCATATTTATTCTATTCATATTTATTTCTTTTAAATATCGAACGTGGTTGAATCTAACCACGAACTTTCATTTTAATTAAGTAAATACTTTAAATCGTTAAATTTGTTACTTGTGGGAAGCTGTTTACGAAGGAATTTTCATTAAACTTTCCAATTGACACCTCGTGTTTGATTTGTCTTTGGAGAGAGCTCTTGCAACCGAATATTGGTCAACCCTCATAATGCCGGATAAGGTGGTGACATATTACAGATATATTGGTGGCCAATCCAAGACATACGGTCACCAACACAACGGTATTATTACTGCGTGAGGACGATCTTTGAAAGTGCTCTTGACGAAGAGAAAAATAGAAAACTGAAACGAGATGTGTATCGCCCCGGGTTTTTCTCCGGTTTTCCTTGGGGTAGAGGCGGATTTCTTATACAGGTTCTCTAGGATTTGTCTAGGGGCGTGTTTATTGTAACAATATATCGTGAATTTAGTGTTTTTTCAACTCTTATGATTTTTAAACACTATACTCAGAATAATCTATAGTTCGATAATAACTTGTACATGTAAATTTACAAACATATTTGCGTTAAATTACAAACATATTGACATTATATATGTATTATAACTCGCAGCTAACTTTTTATCTTATCTAGGAACTTTTGCTGAAATTTTTGAATACGCCTCTGCCTTAGGGCCTTTGATCGGAATTGATGGGATGGTCCCTTGCTTGCTTCCGGAGAGTAAATGAGTTTATTGTCCTCCACGTGGTCATACGCAGTTTATACTGTTTTTTTTACAATAAATTTATTACGAGTTTTTATTTAATATCGTCCACAAATGTGATTTAAGTGACTGGAATAAATGTGTATGTAATATTTTGATCCTTAAATAAATAAATTTGTCTATAAATCAATGAATTTTTGTCAAAAAAGTTGTTACAAACTGCGTAAGACCACGAGGAGAACAATAAACTAATTTATACTCCGAAAGCAAGCAAGGAACCATCTCATCAATTCCGATCAAGGACCCTAAGACAGAAGTGGATTGAAAAGATAAGAGTACTAAGTTAACTACTTATTACAATATCAATTTAATTCCAACAAATTGATATTTAATAGAACACACAGAAAATAGTTCACAAGAACGTAATAGTACCTCACTATAGATTATTCGAAATGTGTACTTTATAAATCGTAACTATTAAAATAACTCTAAAATCGAGAATAATTATTATAATACACCACCTCCCCTAGGCAAGAGCCTAGAGTACCTGAATGTTAATTCCACCTCTACCCGAAAACCTGGGAAAAACCCTGGACAACATGAGCCCTTAGAGAAGACAATGTAATATAGACAACTCTCCTTATATTTTTGTGTTCCAAAGTTCATTTCAAAAAAGGAGAAGTAATCAAAATTGTATGCAAATAGTATTAGATTTACAGTTAAAAGTACATAGAAATCTCTTAAATTGCGGTGAAACTCACCGCCAGGTAACAGATTAATTATGCCTCATATGAGGAGCGTAGTCTCTACGGGGCCACCTCAGAGGTCTTTGGGTCTCGTAAGTTGAATGAATATGGAAGACGGGCCTGGGAGGCGATCGGGATGGCGCAGTTAGTAAGCGCATGAGCGCGCTAAACTCAATGTCCCGATTTCGAATCTCGTTCCCGTCTCCCATTTTCATTCAACGTAGCATAGTTTAAAAGTAATTTGCAACCAAGCTAAAACACATTCACTTTAAAAAATGATGAATACCTCAATTTTCAGCACGTACACTAATTAAATGTGAACTCATGTCATACATAATTTTGAATTTATCTGTGGAATTATAATTGATTGCGCATAGTATCACAAGGAATAGTTGCATAGTGACCATTTATCGTATAATTCCCCTGTTCGTTCCAGGGCTTTTGCTATTCGTGCTCTTTACTGTTGCTGATATTATTGGCGCGCGATGCTCGTTTTCCGATTATAAGAACAAGCGACGAACGACGCGCGATGTTTAGATAGAATGCAAATGGCGGCGTCTGCTAGCGAGGTCCCGCCTTCATAACTCGACAGACGCAGATTGTTTAGCTTCGGTATTGCTCCGCTAGATGTGACCTCCGCAAAAAACTCCGCTCTGTTCTAGGCTAGGGATGGTGAAGATATTCTAGTTGAACTCGAATGGTATTAACCGCTTTAGATGGAGACCGTAAATTAACTATTACTTAGTGAAAATGATGAACAGTCCAGGTTTTGACTTAATACGTAAGAATCTTTATCATCTTAGTTAATTCATAATTCTTAGAATCATAATTACTCAAGTGAAGGGTTTTTTGATCGGATAAAGGCTGTCAACAATTTTACTTGTCAAGAGTTAAAACACGCTACTTAGTGCCAATTTACTGGGAACAAGTAGCAAGAATCATTCTCTGAGAAGAAAGTATAAATAAATAAATTTATTGTCAAAAATTGCTGCTTATGACCATGTGGAGGACAATAAATTAATTTACTCTCTGGAAACAAGCAAGGGACCATCCCATCAATTCTGATCAAGGACCGTATAGCAGAGGCAGATTGAAATTTCAGCATACTCCTTAAATGAGAATAGAAAGTAAGTTACCAACAGAATACCAACAAATTTGTATTTAATAAAACTCAAAAAACGTAGCTCACAATTCGTATTATTATCGAACTATAGTATATTCTGATATAATCAATATTTTTTATAAAAAGACATGAATTTATAAAAATGTTATTAAAAAATAGAAACTTCTAATGTAATGTTTTCCATTTTCTAATAAAAAATAGTACGAAAACAAAAAGAAAATTTAATCGAGCGTATAAGTCACCAAGCAAGATGGGTTGGTAGGAAGGATTTTTTATGTGTAGATTTCGAGTGATAGTTTTATTCCATGTGTGCTCGAAAATATTACCATTTATTGATATTCAATCTATAAAATTTAGTGAAATTATGTGAAGCTGATGGGAAGAGACCTGTTCAAATATCTGGGCGACACAGGGCGATTTCATCTCATATATAATCAATAGTTGCGTACCTACATCTGATGAGACCTGGGGCGAGCATCCGTTAGGACACCAACTCATTCAAGCCACACTCCGACGTGCATGATATTTTTAATATTACATTAACAATTGTTGAAATTGAAATTTCTTTTAGATTTAATACGAAGAAAATTATTTAATATATTGTTAAAATGATTTTGAGTATACTTAAGTTCAACTTAACGTCTTGATATTTTTGGTGACCCATTTGAAGGCTCCTTACAAGATGAGACCCGGGACGGATCCTCCCCCACGCGGATCCCAGGGGGGTGATCACACCCGTCTTCCCTCCCCCACCAGAAATTTGAGTTGACTTTGTAAAATACATAAAGGAGCGCGTTCAACTCATTAAATGTTTTTTCATTTGATTTACAATATCTCGAACCCTGTTCCTAATTAACATCACCAGGATGCACAATAATTGAAACTACTTATTCTTTTCATGATCTTTCGACCGGTATGGAAAAGGATTTTTATATGCGGTGCAATGTTATTGTATACAGAAGTGCATTTCAAAAGAACCACGTAAATGCAAATTTAAGACTGAAAACAAAATAAATACATCCACTGCCACAAATGAATTTAATTTCCACTGTTAATAAAACGAGCGATTCCTCGAAAGACGAAACTATCTACGAGGGAGGGGGAAGGAGCAAAGTTGACAAAGTTTGAAGCACCCCCCCCCCCCAAGATCACTCGCTCGATCCTCCCTTGCCATCACCAACAGTTAATTAACATTACTTCCGAATTTTAAAATATTTCCTGTGTCCACTTTTGTTCGACCAGCAGTAGATAATGTATGCTTCGACTCTTCTTTATTACAAGTTCTGAAATGATTCGTTTAACCGAAGTCTTATCCTCTACATACAGTTGGAAGCATACATCTCTCCGCATCCAGTATCCCATTCGTCGGCACTGGAGCGCCCCTTAACGGCAATATATCCCTCCGCTTCTCTCTTCCATCCCTTGAGGAAGCGCATAAAAAGGAAATTTCAAATTCTGAGCACACACTGCATGTATTCCTACCCTGTCACGCGACCCCGTCTCTCCGGTCGCCGTGATGGTTGAGATGTGGCCTAAAGTGGAGGAGAAAGCAATACTAATGGCTTTTGGGACGATATGTAAGTGACGAAGATCGGGTATGAATTCATTCTCAAACAGACGGCACAGACATCGAATATTACTAAACATGTATGGAAATACGAGAGTAGGTTTAAGTCTACAAGAAATTGGAATAATTGTAAAATATATATTAAAATATTTTTATTCAAGACTTGCCGACCCTGCACAGCATTGCACGGGAGAGTTTTTGATATTGCGATGTGTTATTGTTACAATTTAGTTTTGAATAAATAGCACGTATCTTAATTAGTTAGCGAAAATGTAAAGAAAACCTCATGTCACCCTATTTCATCTCTTGGAAATCGGAATTTATAAGCGATTGAATTTTGTGGTGGAATGAAAATGAAAACAAAACGGGGGTACTCCGAAGAAGAAAAAAAACGATGACAAATCAACTTCGTCCACCACAGCAAATTCTTCTAGAGTAAACCGTTGTTACCAGAGGAAGATGTGTGAGTAGTTACCGTAGCGACCGAGTCCGCGGGTTCAAACCCGATCGAGGTCGGCGGATTCTTGGGGTACGAAAAATCCACACACGGCGTTTAGTATGATTATATTTCATGTAAAGGAACTCTTGAGCATCATTTGATGCTCTCGGCAATATTAATTCTCGGCGAAAAATGCACCCACGCAAAGTTCGGGATTCCACTACCAGATGGCAGCGGAAGACGGAACGTCTAAATAGCGAATGTGGCTCAGCCCAAAGGGACGCAACCAAAGAAAAATGGGCCACAATTAACGGGAGCCGAGACCCATACGCTATTATTATTATTATTATTATTATTAACAGAGGAAGAAGGGTATTGCGCTGTACTCTGCGCCCGGTTCACCCCTAATTTTTTATCTTCTATTGTAGAATAGTTGTAATATGTAAGTAACCATTCTGGGCGTGTGCACAACAAATTTCCAAAGTTTCATCACAATCGGACTAATGGAATAAAAACACATAAAGGACAAACATAAACATTCATTTTTGTATATATAGATGTTAAATAAATTTGCCTCTTGAGATTTAAACAAATTAGTCATATTTATAAATAAATATTCATTCTTGAATAATCTCAATATCTTAGATTCATTGCTATCTAAAATATTTATGTTAGTTTTTGCTCTCCTATTTCTGATATCAGAATACAAAATATCAAAAAGTATTTAAAAACTTGTAATTGTGCTCACCTTTGAGTCAAGGGCCACATGGTGAGCTAATTTTTATTATAGTTCAAGTGTATTAATCACCCTTGAAGTGAGTAACAAAATGAGGTTAACTGTAATTTCTTGGGATTAGGTCAGAAGTTTAAAGAATTAAAATTATGTTGGTACAACGTGAAAATACTCACCAAATACAAATACACAAAAAATGCAAATATTACACAAATTACAAAAAAAATCATTAGTAATTTTTTTATAAAATTTATTTCTTTTTTTTTCTTTTTGTATCTTGGTGTATATTTGGTGTGGATTTTCACGTTATACTTTTATTGTAGTCCTGATGATAT
>NNCF01128686.1:260790-299795 GCA_002313205.1 Laupala kohalensis
GCAGTTTGTACTGTTTTTTGACAATAAATTTATTATTTATTATTATTATTAGTGTTATACTGTATTTGGTAAGATACGTCAGAACTGGTATGAATACTTTAGAATGGAAGTTGAAATGTTTCAATATTAGTGAACGTTGTAATATAAAATTGATCTTAATGAATTTTAATGACTTATTGACTTTTTTGATTCTTTATCTTGATACTGTAACAGTTCTCGAGGAAGAAGATTATTATTAGCAGTGCACTTGACTTTGTTCTCTTGACGATGCCGCTATGTGGACGCTACGTAATTTTGATTGAGAGTGGTAGCATTCTCAAAGAAAAGAAAAAACAAACCAAAAGTTTTGCAATTCACTTGTGATTGTAAACAATTTATAGTGAGCACTAAACTGTGAATATTCACGAGCTTCTTTGAGAAACATGCGTTATATTTCCTATTGTTCTGATATTTCTTATGACCTGAACGTTCGTTATAATTTTTCAACATTTGTGGAACCTAAGAAGAATCATGTTTCACTTTATATTTAACACAATTTCATTTTTTCCCCTCGATATACTTTTGAAAAAAATAATATCATATTTGGAATTTTTTTTTTGAAGTCTCGTAACAAAAGAAACGTAAAAATAGATCCCACATCATCATACAAAGGAGAAGAAACACTACATATTCTCTTCTAAGAATTAATTATTTTTTTCAGTTCATTCCTTTATCATTCTACTCCCAGCCTTTACATATCTGGTAATTACTTTCTTTACATTAGCGGCATGCTTTCGTGAACCCGCAGGACAAGATAGTCTCGGGCACATAGGTCATTTCGTCTCCAACCCTTCCTCACTATTGATATTTTCTTCTCCATTTTTTTAAACCGACCACGACGCGTGGGTCCGTATGAAAGCGCGACTTCTCATTTCCCTGTGTGTATTATCTTTCAATCTCACCCTCCAGTGCTTCGTACGTATTCGCCAGTGTCCGACGTCGTATTTTTTTATTTTTTTTTTCTCTTTCATTCCACGGCGGAGGCGAAGCTACCGATAGAAAACGAGGTCTCTACTCTACATTCACCACTCACTCAGCAGCACACGACTCATTATATTCTTTATTTTTTATAATTTGTATTTTAATTAAAATAGTTTTCGTGATATTCTCTAAAGAAATATAAATATTTGATAAGTAATCTCTTCTTAGATACTTCTCAATAGTCATCAATGCGTAAGAAAAGTAACCAGTGGAGCAAAAACGTGTTGTCATGTGAGGAATACTCATTCCAGGCGACATGCCATGGCAACTTCAGAAAGGCTGGCATTGCCCGTGGAAAAGCTAACTTCAAGTAGCNGAATACTAATTCCAGGCGACATGCCATGGCAACTTCAGAAAGGCTGGCATTGCCCGTGGAAAAGCTAACTTCAAGTAGCCTCCTTGCGGCCATAGGTTAGTGACCAAACCCTCTTTGCGTCCCAGTTGCATATCAATTATTGATAGTTCTACTAATCGGCTGATGTAGGCATTAGCAACTGGACGTAAACTCACCAAGGTTCAACTGACACGATTAAAATCCTCGCATGTCTAAGGTTAGAGAAAGAGCCATGCTTACATTCACGTGGTCTTTCGGCTCCTCCCTCATGACTATTCTTTCGCTGCTATAAGGAGCGTTTTCTAGTTCATAAATTATTCTCCGGATAGCGTTGAAAGCAATACCCAGAAGATTCATTGTTCGCATACCTCTATGAAAAAATCAGTTTTAAAAATAATACTAGTTGAGAATATTATATACCTGGTAATACATTGGTTCAGATTTTCTTTACAATAGATAATATCATATCATTTTATTACATGTCTCATTTCTACTTGTGTACAATCTTCTTATATTATTCATTTGTGTAATTTGCATTTAATGAATCATTTGACGCTATTTGATACTATAAATTCTAGTCACGTAATTCATTATTTTAATGAATATGTGAATTGTTCTCACAGGTTTACGCTTATAATGCGTCAATAACTTCTTGATTTTCTCATTTTTAGTGGTCAATATTTTTTTAAATTATCCACGACCGATAATACGGCATGATACCGTATTACTTACAATTCTTGTCCATATCTGTTGAGACGTATATTATTGAGGTAGGAGATTCTGAGAGTACCGCAATCAAGAGAATCAACCATAGATATTTCAGTGCTTCAGTTGTTTGTGATGATTTTTGCTTTTCCTCGAAAGCCATCACCTCAGAAGACCTCACTTGAGTTAACTCCCATTCTCAAATCTTCCCTGTTCGTGGACGCTTCTCTCCACACATTTCCCCTCAACACATCCGCCCTGCTCTGATTAAGCCGGGCATATAGTTGACTTTTACTTTTCGCTGGGAAAACATCGTTACGGACTCCACATACGAAAAGAAATAACGTGGACATTATATACAATTTTCATGAGTCGTCAACACACGCGTTCGCTGGCCGGGGCGCGTCCGCGGGACTTTTCCTTTTTTTTTTTTTCCGCTCCCGTGTGCGGCGCTCGCCGTCTCCTCCACCTCCTCCTCCTCCAGCGTTGCGGTCGCCGTCACATCCTCCAGCGGCGGCCGTGAAGCCTTGCCGACCGACCGACCGTCCGTCCGTCCGCCCGCGCCCTACCTACCTCGTCCCAATCCCTGGGGCTCGCGCATAAACCTGGGTCCGGAGCCTTACGTGGCCGCCGCCGTGTGTCCCCTCTTGCCGCGCCAACGCAAGTCCTGTGCATCTTTCAGTAGCAGGATGTCGGTGTTTAGGGATTGGGGCGCTGCCGCGAGATCCGGACCGGGCGCGCGCGGCGGCGGCGGCGGCGGCGGTGGCCTACGCCGCCGCCTCAGTCGTTTTAAATCCCGCCCCCGTTGACCACCCCTCACCCCCTTCGTTGCCTACCCTCGCGACCGCGGTCGCACCGGCCACGAGACACGGTGACGTAGGCCGCGGCGACGACGACTACTAAGGCGGGGGTGGAGGGGGTTGGAACTGGTGGCAGCGATACTCGCGACAGTGTTCTCTTACGAAGGAGAAACGAGCTTCATTGTGAAGGGGACAGAAAAAGTTTTGTTGAGAGAAAGGAAGGTACGAAGTAATACGTCATTCAAACATTAATGAATTAGAATTGTATCTTCCCTAATGAAATCCTCAAATAATATGACATGGAACAGTGATTCAACACATGATTCATGTCATGCCAAAATCATATAATTGTTTCACTTAAAGATCACTTACAGATTGAGTGATTAGAATCAAAGAAATGAACTGAAACGTTGAATCGTTTTGTGAACTACAATTATTATACAAAACGTATTATCCTCCGATAATCAATTCAAAGTATTGTGGAAGTCTGAAGAGTACTTTTAGATTACCGTCAATGGTATTCTACAGACTTAAAATTTTTCTTCACTCACAAGTTATCTTTCCTCGTGATAAAATCGAAATGTTCGAGGGTCTTGTTTCTAGTGACTTGAAAAGGACAATTCGCAAGACACGTAAAATAATATAAACAGTTTTATTACGAAAATTTTAAATTGAGAAGTATGATTGATCTTCAAAAAAATGTAACGATGAGGCAATATTTTCTTTGGTAATAAACCGAGGAAACTTTTGAAATCGTGATACAAAATTTTGGACTTCTACTTATATAAACATGTGATCTTCCGATGATAAAATAAATTCGTTAAACACATGAGGAAGGCATACTTATTTAGAGGTAAAGGTATTCGTAAAATATAGTTCGCAAAAAAAAAATAAACATTTTCGTCGAGAAAATATTTTAATATTAAGCGGAATAAATTCATGCAAATGTAAAAGGGTTGTTGTCAAGACAATATTTTGTATGGTGGAGTTTACACGCGGTGGAGCAGGATACGTTCGAAATTACAGCGAATCTTTTTCGTTCGCGGTTGTGAACTCTTCCGCCGCTTGTTGGCGAGGTACCACGGCGACTGTGTGGTGACGTAGGCGGTGAAAGAGAGAGAGAGAGGAAATTGGGGGTGAGGCAGTCCGCTGGATCTGTGCCTTCCTAAGTGGCCCTGAGGTCCACAGGAACTCACGTTATTAACTCCTCCTGCACTGCTTCCATCTCCGCTTGCACAGACATAATACACGCGCGCGCTCTCACACACGCGCCTCCGTCGCCGCCACTAAGGGAGGAAAGAGGTGCGGAGATGGAGTCGCCGGATCTGGACATGGGGGTGTGCAACACTCACATGTTGATATGGGGGTACGGAATGTTGACGAAGATATTTCTGTCGAGGAGAGACTTGGGACGGAATCAAAACAATAGTTGATATTTCAATCTGATCCTTGGGGTATTCCTTTCCATCGAAGACTTGTTATCTTGTTAAACCTGGAATAAATTATTTTTAATTTCTTCTGGACTATTTTCTTTCATATTCTTATTATATCATGATATTACACTTTAAGAAAATCCAATTTAATTATTTTCGGAGGTGAACTTTTACCTGAATTGGATGCAAAGAATAACTTAAAAATCAGAGAATAAAATTTCTATATTTTCGGTCATCCCACTCATCAATAAGTATCGAAATGACGTTGTAAGTAGTCTCCTTGCAATTTTTTACCATATTGAACTTATCTGTAATGCTAATCGTACATCTAAAATGTGAGTAATATTTCGAAAAATCTTTGTAAATGTTATTCACTTAAATACAGGACTTAAACAACAGTATTACAAGTCCATAATGGTAGTTCATTATTATTTCTATCTTCATAAAATTTTGCGAACTTAAATGAACCATACTGTTAGTTTATTTCCATCGGTACGAACAGCTGCTGATGACAGGTCTGCGGCAGAGTTAAGGATTTGTTTCTTTTATTTCAGATAAAACAGATATGTGGAACATAAGGGGCAATTATATTTTAAATTTGAGATATCAAGATCTAAGAATGTAATTCATGAAGGTACAAATAATTTATGACACTGAAAGTTAAATATTAAATTGTATGTATAACGTAATATGGAATAGATCTTTTTGCGTGAATAGAAAATGTAGGTTTTTGTTAATTCGACCGTTCAAACGTGCTCAAACGTTTAGTACTCACGAATAAACTCACAAATCAGCGACCATCGACGTTAACTTGACTTAACGCACTAGTTTAGTGAACAAATATATTTCTACTTATGATTCTAAATAATAAATAAATAATTTTCATTGTCAAAACGTAGTTGCAAACTCCGTATGACCACATGTGGGATAATAAACTAAATTGCTCTCCGAAAACAACACCATCAGTTCCGATCAAGAGCAGTGGTGTGCTTAATATTTACAAAAGATATTATTTAATAAATACTTATTTATCCATTTATTATTCAAAATGAATCGTAGATATTATGTACAGTAAAAATTCGAGATTAATAAAACAAAAGTGTTGATGAAACCCGAGGAAAATCCGCCACTACGGAAAATGGGTGAAAAACCGGGCCAGGGTGGCCCGAATTCATCGAACCATTTCTACATAACGAAAGTTTCATTGTCTAGGTACAAGTTTTATTCTTCAATATCATAGTTTTGTTTCTTCTTCAGTTGTTTGTCCTATCTAACGATAAACATTTTCGATTACAAAATACTCTACTTTGTAAGTTCTTTGTGCTTACTCTCTCTTCCTTTCAAGACATCTGAAATTTGGGGGTCAGTGTATTTTGAATTATTGTCTCTCTTACATTACCTTGATATTTACGAGAGTTAGGGGATCTTATATGATGATATCGATAAAAGTGGACAGTTCTAACTTGTCGAATTAAAACAGAGATGTATAAACCCTTAAAATATGGAATGTGGTGTGCAATCTCCGCATGAAATTATCAAGTAGTTATCGTACTTTGGATATTTCAAACGCGTATTCTTATGATCTACACACCCGGTGTGTGTGGAAACTTCTATTCAAATAATCTCACCACGTTTCTGAACTCGGTCTAAAAAGTCCAAAACAAATCCATGAGTCAGTCGTTACCTCGAAACCAAGAAGTTTATTCGTATGTCTCATAAAAAGCAACGACTTTCATCATACACCAGTGACAAGACGCAGTGGTTCATTCGTGTAAACGCTTTATCTTATCGGTCAGTTCCAGCTAGCAATGGCAGGTCGAGTTTCCAAGGCGGCTGCGAGGATCTCATAGGGCTATAAGTAACTCTGCGGTCAGTCGTTCCTGCACGTAGTCTAGTTGAGGGAGAAAACCTTTCTGACCCCGCTTGAGGAAGCTCGGTACGGAAGGATTCTTGGACATTGGATTATGATCTTCGTTTCAACGGGGATAATTGAGTGGGATGTGAGTGTAGGTTTAACAGTGGGACTGTTTCTTTAAACACATTCTCCCCGTGTCTTGGGACAAATTCGTTCATTTAACATAAAATGTTTAACGATCCAATTGTTACTTTACTCAGATATTTTGTGCTTCCGTGTAGGTATTTTATAGAGTCCAATCTCGATCAACATTTTTACATTTCACTCTTCTTTTCTTTTAAAGGTTGATGAAATGTTGGGAAAATATCAATCAAATACTCGACTTTGAGAACCTAATACCTACCATATGACAAAAGCTAAATTTCAATTGTAATACAGAGTTGTCTATAGCGTGTTTAAAAAAAATACAATTAATCCTCTTGTTCATCATAATAGTTCTTCGTTCACCTAAAATATTAATTTAATTTAACCACTTTACCATCAATTCAATGGAGGATCGACCTGAAACTACAAAGGTTTTGTGTCATTTTTTACATTTTTATATACACTTTTTCAAAATTCTCTCTTAATATTTCTATAGGGAGACTAAAAGGAACAGTACTTAGTTTAACATTCAAGTTTTCCTGTGGTGAAAATTACTATCAATATTTATAAACTATTCTCCTTTTGCAACAAATGTAGTAGAAATAGTTTTTGTTGTGAATATTCTGAAGGTTTGTTTGGTGCAAAAACTCCGGGAACCTTACAGTTCGCGTCAACATATTATAGACTTGCCAACGATTCTGTCCACTAATGACAACATATACATGCAACAAGTAACGTCTAATTAATGTAGATTTTCCACATAGATTAATACACAAATGTCCCAGAATTTTGTTCTTCCTTTCCTGCGTAACCGGGCGGAGCAAGTAAAAGATGTTGGAGAGATTTTCTATAAATTCATCTTTCAAATTTTCCTTTCCTAGATTTAAAAATTACACCAAGAACAGAAGCTACTTGACACATTTACTTGTAAAGGATGCTCCAACTAGCAGACGGAGGAAAGTAATATCTGCAATATTATTGAGTTGAATAATATAGTGGAGTCAGGGTGGCTGGGTGTCCGTGGCAGGATAGCCCCAGTAGGATGGGAAATTTTCATCACACCCCAACTTCCACGCTGACTCCCAGGCCCACTCAACCTGCTGTAAAATGAGTACCGGGTCTATCCTAGGATCAAACGGGCCAGAACGAGGTGCTGGCCATTTCTCCTGCTTCTAGTGCCGAGGCCAAGAAGTTGCGGAGCTCCATCCTCCGCGAACCCCTTGGGCACATTCGGTGACTGTTGAGGGATAGTTTGACTTTGCATAAAAGTGTTGCTGTGTAAAAGTAAACATTAGTTTAATTATATTACCCGTACGAGTAAATCGCAAATTAAATTTCGCTAGTATTTGTTCTTGACTCTGCGTCGGGTTCCGTGAAACTTCCCATCCATATCTCGACTCTTACATCGCATTAAAATTTATTTTAAAAAAATTTATGTCGTTGAGTGCCTCGATCTCATCACTGACTGACGGTTGTTCTTATGTAGTCACGTGTGCATGTGCACTATTCCCGCGGTGTCCGACCGTCCGTCCGTCCATGCGACGACCGAGCAGGATCATGGGAGCACATCTGGTGGGGTCAGAAGGTCACCTGCGGTAAGGACGACGGCGGCTGCGGAGATGGACTCACTACTACAGTTTATGAAAGAGGATGGTATCAAAGACGAGGTAAGATTCCGACATTTGCTTTACAGTACTATCTTGTAGAAATAAGATGCAATGCAAAAATGTATAAATGTTGGCCGTTTAAATTGGCACGGTAATCTTGTTGAATATATCCTTTGGTTTGTTATTTTATTCGTCTCTTTTTTTTTTTCTTTTTTATGTACTCGAAATATTTTTTATTTATCAAAACATCCGCATAGAAAAAAAAACAACTATTCTCTGTATTTCCTACATATTTAATTAATGAACCATTAATAAGGCTATCGAACGAACTAACCCGTGTTCACATTAATATCGAAACATCTTAAAAAGTGATATTTATTTAACTACAAATGGGCTGATCGTACCCGGTAGTAAGATATAAGGGAATACAATAAAATATAGAAAAATATATATTACAGAGAACTGACATTAAAAAACTTTCGATAAATGATCTTAACTGTATGATTAAAATATTAAATATAAAAACTTGTAATCATGAAACAACAAAGTTAATCTATTTTAGTAAATACTTTTTACGCAATTTTACGGCTGATGACCCGAACACTCGATTTCCCCCTTTAGTACACCTCACTTCGCATTCCACTTTCCAACTTTCGAATTTCCCTTTTATCACTTCACTTCGATATATGAAAACTATCTGAATAAGTATGAGCACGTTTTTTTCACTTCTAATTCTACTTAATAAAGTTGAATATATATTTTCCAAAGTAACCATGCGTCTGTGTGTGAGTTGAGGCTTCATTGGCAAGAAGGTGGCAAAATGTACAGTAAAACAAGGAATTGTATAAAGAATATGTAGTCATACTATCCAGTTTTTGATTTATTAAATCATAAGGTCTTTTCAGCCCCGAAGGCATAAGGTTTTTCAGGCAAAGCAATACTGGAAACGTAATGAGTTAATACAATATTGCTTTTTATGCGTATTCGTTCATTTTGAAAATATTCATTTTCCTGGTTGAAAAAATTATTGTAACAACAGTATTCATTTTATGTTTTGTAACAATTAGAAATTCATATCTCTATATATTATATAATTTTTCATCAAATCTAATACGTCAAACAAAAAATTGCTTTTCTATATATTTGTTTATTAATTTTTGTAAACTGCAGATGATTTTATGATTTAATAAATAAAAAACTGGATAGGATGACTATGACATATTCGTTATACAGTACNACAGCAACGCGGCGGCACCAAAGCGGCTGTGAATTGTAACACATCCACGGGCATTTCGTTCTTCAACTGGCTGCGGCCGGACGTTGGGAAACTGCTCGCAGGTGCGCAGCACTACCGCCTCGCAACTCCCACGAAATCTTCTATAAACTCTTTTAACGCAAGGATATCTTGATATCTCAGGTGTTGTTGCGAAATATTATTTCTTTTATGAACGTTTTTGGAAAATATTGAAGGAGGAAGCAGTGAAGTTGCTAATTTTTTTGAGGGGGTGACACTATTTTAAAATATTTTGTCTTTAATTATCATTAATATTTTATCCGCTGTGATGATCAGTAATTTTAATATGTTATCCAGTATATATCCACCTGATATTAATTTACTATCTACGTCATTCATGATGTTGAAACTGTCGATTCAATTTTTCGGTGGGGATTTTAATACCTCTCCTCTGGGAGGGAAGTGTTATTAATGCAATGTTATTTATAATATTAGTGATGGCATGTATGATTCTATTCGTGAAATTATTTATTTATAATGTACATCTTCTGAAATTCTCAGTATTCAGTTCTAATCTCTCCGAGTCCTTCCATCAATTAACTAAAACTGAATTGATGTAGATTTAACTAAAGTCATAATATAATTATAGCAACGAATGTGTAATTTTGTTCCCCCGAGCTCTCATGTACCGTGCTTGAAATATGTGAAATAAAATATAACACTATAAGTACACAAAATACTTCCCGAAAATTGAATTATACCAAAAGGTTGTAATGAAAATAAAAAAGTTTCTTACCTATATGGGATCCCCTATGATTTCGTAGAAATCTTGGGTCAGTGGTGGGTTATGACAGGGATGTGGTAAAAAATTATTTAACAGGATAATTTCAAATAAAAAAGAAATTATTGATTTATTTCTTAAAATTATACATTACTTAATTCTTAAAGTCGTATGAAAACATTTTAAAAGTTTTTGTAATTACTATAAAAGCTTGTACCTTACCCTTCAAAGGCCATTCTTCCGTTGTCTACACGGCCATTTCTGAAAAACATGATATAAAATGATATTTAATTTACTGTTTACCATAATAACTAGAATTAATTTTATGATTGTTTACTAAAATCTTGAACATTCTTTCCAAACAAATTCATTTTCAAGAAATTATTTCAAGACCGAAGGAATGAAATGAGTGTCAGGAATTTAATCTAAATAAGAGAAAAGACTTTATGGGCGTGAAAATAGTGTCCAAAGAAAAGGCCTCCAAGACGAATACGAAGGCATTGCAACAACTGCAGTATATATTTATGCGATATAAACCTATTCTGCAAAACTGGCAGGACGATTTCAGTGCAGGATAATTATTGTCCTCCGCAAATAGTTTATTCGTAATTTCATTGTTTTAGGCGATCGCATATAAATTTTAATGTAAAGCCCCAATACTAAAAAGAATGCGAAAAAAATATATTAAAATTGCATAAAACCTCGATTTTAAAAGATCATAAGCAATTCATATTTGTTCTATTTCTTTCAACATTAAGTTAGAAGTTAACTTTACTTATACTATAGCAGTACGAATATACCGTAAATATTTCCACATCAATTGATTGAATGGAGCCGATATATACTCTACACAAAGTCCAGATTGGCATGGAATTTAGGTTTTTGACAGTTGGAGCTTGTATGATGAATTTACATTTCTGTAATGTAGAATCTATCACGATAGAAATCATTAAAATTATGAATCAAATGAATTCTTAAGCGTTTTGTTCATACGACCAATAAGCTAGGTTTCACCATCTTGGAATATTTTTATAATATAAGAATAATAATATACTTATACAATCGTAAATTAACAAATACCCAATTTGAACAAAAATGAGAAATTCTAGCTATTCTCTCCAGTATAGGCAGCCTAGCACAGAAGAAAATTGAAATTAAATTTACATTTGGAACAGTCTATTCTTGACAGACGAGCTAAGCGGTTCGCTGCAGCCCATACGGTCTCTGCAGGACTAAATAATTAATTTATTTTAACTTAAAGTCTATACTTTTCTAAAAAAATATTAAACATACAACAAATGAAATATTACCAATAAATTCTGTCCTTGGGTTATACTACTCGTTCATTTACTTAAGGTAGTCCTAGCGTACATATAATTATATCTTAAATAAGCATAAATAAATAGAGTAACATGTACTTATTGTGGGTCAACGTTAGAAAAACATACTTCACCGGCCATTTAAATGAAATAATTGCAATTATAATCGATGTTGAAATACATTGCGTGTTATGGGGGAAACACTTATTTACAAGATAAGACCAACTTTTAAATCACGAAAGTGATGGAAGTTTACTCTGATTTGCAGTAAATTTTCCGTAGTATTTTTTACATTACTTTTATCTATAGGTCAGCGGACACATGAGAAAGGTATTTCATCTTTTTCCTTTGAGGTGAGTTGCATAAATCACGAAACGCTTTCTCTCGGCCGCTTCCATGTTTTCACATTCTCTTTGTGCATTTCAAACGAGTCAAGCGAATTCCTAAATATTATTTGTACTACATTATTAACTTAGATAGAAATTAAACCTCGTTTTTTTATCATTATAACTCATATAATTGTGTTTTAAAACAATAAAAATAAAGAAAACAATTATACATCTCAGTGATCTGACCAACTTGGAGCGCTAATTCCACCTTAATATGAGTTTAATACAAATGGTACGTTTTGATGATTTATACATACTCTTCCACTCTGATCCAGGGATATAGTAGAGCGAAGCGCATTCCATATTCTGCAATATCCATAGATCGCACATTTCCTGCGCCGCCTCGTAGACGCGTGGACGTAACCACACCTACGGTATCATTGCGATCAGGTCGAACACGCTTCCTTCCAGGTCACATTCCGTGGAGACAACATCCAAACCACCGCCGCACTGTCAGTACAACCTGCCTCCGCTGGGAGAGCGAGTCGACGGCTACTGAAGAGAAAAACTGCGCTTTGCAGACGTCCTTTCGCTTTAAATTGTCTACTAGATATACAAGACAAATGAAAACGAACGCGTTTAATGTGAGAGAATATCTATTATCTGCAATATGTGAAGCATACTATGAAAGGAAAATAATTAATAAGTAGTTAAGAGGAAAATAAGTATTTGATAAATAAAGTCATTTCAGCTGTCGCCCATCTTTTGGATACCCCTGATCACTAGGATTATAATTTTATCTCCTGAGGTTGACTAAATGATTTTTAAAGATAAATAAATTACCGGAATAAACGACAGTGAAATAAATTTTTTAAATTTAAAATATTTTCTATCTTGATTTTATGTTCATTATAAAATATTCAATATTACGAAAGTAAAACTCGTTTTTAATGACAACAAAAGTTGTAAATGCCCGATCAATCGTAACGAAGTTTTCCGAATGAATGAGCACAGGTCGATTAAATTAGATTTTTTTTCTTTTTATTATTGTTGCAAAGTGACTGGAACCAATTAATCATTCTAATAATTGTTATAGAAAACTCGTTTATTCAACGGAAGATAAACAGAATTTAGTTAAATATGTTTTTTTTTAATTTTATTTTTAATAATACATGAAAATTATTGTCCACATTTATTTTCACATTTTTTTTCGAACGATTAGAGATTTTCTCGAAGACTGCCGTGGACCACCGGTTGGCAACTAATGATTTGAAATATAAAACAGAATAATATATAAGTGAATATAATGTGGTAAGATAACTGTACTAACAGTTCCGAATGTGTCAGTTTGAAAACTCAAAATTCGTGTGACGGACAAGTATGATACGCATATTGCGAACATTTTTTAAGAACTTCTGGAAATTTTCATTTTCTCTCTTTATTAGAAAAATATCCTTTTCATCACCTCGCAGTCTGATCTTCTTTCCAAAACTCTTCCTGTTCCTTCTTTTGTGAATCATCCATTGTGTATGTACATATTATTTAACCTTTCGATGTTTTTTATAGACTCTTCTGCATTTCTTTCCACTAGTCGTATCTTGAAGACGTTTCTCATGCGAATCATACATACAATCACTTGCAGTAACCTTAAACTAGCTTTGAATACCTTTCGGAATAATACTTCAAAATAATAATCTTTGGAACATGCTATATTTTTCATATACATATTCTAATATATCACAAAAACGTCTACAGATCGAATTTTTTGGGGTAAGTTAATTTTTTTACGGAATACTTAAGTATTATAGTATTATTTTGAAAGTTCTGTATAGCAAAAATGGCGTATTAGTTTTTAGGTAAAAAGATTATATATATCTTTTTATCTAAACCTCTCTGTCCTTCTCTCTCGCGTACGCATTCACACACACCAACACCCCCATCCAATTCCATAGCTCGTGCCGTGCATCTTCCAACTGGTCACATCGTAACGTAAACCTTCACTGGAGGCCACATAAATCGTGATGAGGAGTAAATATTTGTGTCTGAATATTTAGCTTTAAATTATCGGTGATAAGTAATGCCTGGGGAGGCGGTGAGGTAGACGCTCCGTGTGCTAAGATTTATGCACTTCCCATGGACCGGGACGGAGTGGGAATGAGCTACGAATGCATGTTTGGACGTAGAGGATACGTTTGCGATTCATGACTGATGATGAAATAACACCTCAAATTATACTCTTGTGTTATTGTAAGAGATTATTTGGTTTTACATTGTATTTACCCATCCTGGCTCGGGTTTTTCTCCGGTTTTCCTTCGGGTAGTGGCGGATTTTCCGTGAGTGGGAATGTCATTAATATTTTGTTTTGTTAACCTCGAATTTTTCATGCACAAAATAACTGCAATTCATTTTGGAGTAATAAATAGATAACATTACGTATTTATTAAATAATTTCTTTTATAAATATTAAATTCGCCACTGCCCTTGGGCACTTGATCGGAATTGATGGGATGGTCCCTTGCCTGCTTCCGGAGAGTAAATTAGTTTATTATTCCCCACGTGGTCATACGCAGTTTGCTACTGCTTTTTTTCACAAAGTTTATTTGCATCGACGAGAGAGGTCAATCAGTTTTAAGGATGAAAGCATTTTGTCAAATCGAATTAATTTGCTCAAGAACATATCAGAGTGTTAGCTAAATCATCTTCTAAATATGTATTAAGTTAGAACAACAAAGTCTCGATAATTTCTGCGCAAATGAATAATTGCGACTAATTGTTAAGTCGCACTGTTTCCGTATTTGTAATCCAAGAAAATCTTATTATATCATTGATTATATGACGTTTATATTTAACCTTGCTTTAAAATTATTTAATTCATAATTTATGATTGCGAACTAAAAATACGAGATTAAAAATTTGAACTTCAAGTAATGCAAGCCTTTGAATAAAAAATTCATTTTTATATTTTTTAACTGCTATGTTACATGACAAACCGGACAACGTGATACGATAAATTACTTTTATTCTCTCATATTCCGTATTTTATTTAAATAATACAAAAAGACATTATGAATTGAGTAGAATTTAGTAGAAAAACGGAAAAACACTACCAAGACATCCGAAAATACTAATAAAAAGCTGTAAAATTTAAGCTCTTTCCAAACAATTTTTCCCTGAGTTGGATATCACAATATTGTACTGTCAACGGGTTTATACAAGTGTACACAATTTCAGTGAATTTTGACAACGAGAACTGCTTTGAGAGTTACTTGAGAGAATATAACTTGACAAACAAGCAAACAAACAAACAAACCTAGTCAAGAGAAATTCTCTCGTAAATACGTATTAATAAAAGAATTAAAAAAGCGAAATAAATGAAAAATGAAATAAAAAGTGAAGATGACGTGATAAAAGTAAACTAATTCATCTCGCGTAGTTACTCGTATCCATTCTTTCTTCGGGAATCGAACAAGAGAAGTATCTGAAGAGAGGTGAAAGAAAGTCTGCCGATCGTGAGGCGCAAGGCTGAATCCGGCGGTCGCCGCTTCTTCAAAGAAACCGACCCTCCATCTTCGTTCTCGGGTCTGCCGTTTTTTCCTTCGGCAATTACACTCAGTTTATAAATTCTCTTCAGTTAATTAGCCAACGCAATAAGAGCAGTGATTATGTCTCTTAATGGTCTGCAAATGACTCGAGTCATTGGCTGGTCTTTTGGTGGCGATCTGCCATGTCTGTCATTCGGTTTGGTGACGGAGCAACTGGAGTCTAATGAACTAGAAAGCAGAACAGGGGAATCGAAGGATGTGGTAAAAAGCGAAAATATGGTTCATAAATGACAAATTAATAGAGATATAATCGTAAAGTAAAAGGGTGACGGAAAAAGTACAGATAATTTCTTATTAAGGTTTATAAATAATAACAGCGTATTTTTAAAATAAATTTTATTAAAGTAAACAAAATGAGAGAGAGAAAACATACCTGGAAGTAATTACTAAATTACACCTATATAACTATATATCATTGATAGAAAATTTTACATTTACCAGAAAAAATATTCTGCCTCTTTAGACAGTGATTTGTCATTTTTTCACAGTCCTATCCGTCTGGCGTAAAACATCCTGTGCACCTACTGGACTTCTAAAAGATTAGACTACAACTCTCTTGTTCTCTCCTAAGACACGCTTCACTATATTTACGAAAGTTTATACAGAACTTTACCGTCATGTCCTTAACAATTGTGGCATGTAGATGAAAAACGTTCAAATTGCCAAAATAAGTATTTTGCAAATAAAAAATTCTATATTTTCTTTTTTTACTCATTTTTCAAGGATTTTCCGTCGGACCAGCAGAATAGTGATTAGGCGTGGCACACTCACTCTTTTACTTCCAATCCGTGGGATTTGGAGCAATTTTTTTGAAATCACCGGTAGCATTACGAACATTATCCTAATAATTCTCCCTATTCTCACGTCTGATACGTAGGTACATGGAAACCGGGTGTAACAGCATCGGGGGCTATCTGGTGTCGCTTATTCCGTGCATGGAGTGTGATACAGCATCACCGCAGCAGGCCAGGTGGATGATGCGTATGTGCTTTGGGAGTCGAATCGGGTTGTGCCGTGGTAGCATATCCGCGGCCAAAGGACAAGGTCCCAGGTGTCAGGTCCGTCGCAATTTTCACCTGGCCATAGACAATGCTTTCTCCAGATATTTCGACTATTTTACACTTATAGTTTCGACAGAACACCTAAAATGTTGATAAAATTGTATACCCCGCACAAAATTTTATAAGTAGTTGCTCTATAATGATTTTTCATAATGAATTATGGCATTTTATGTGTCCCTTAAAACATACTTTTGACACTTAGAAGTTCTTAAATATTCGCTATTGCTTGCCATAAAAGTATGATCCCTATCGAAAGTTTCGCATTTTGAGTTTGATTTGGAGGCTCCCCGCAAATATCAAATCTGATATATACTACCAAGATTATTATCAATCTTTAAATAATGATTAGACATTCATTGTACCCTTCTCAATAAGTACAAATTCATAAGTAAAAATAGTTTTTTCTTAAAAATCCAAAACGGAAAACAAATTTGTGAGATTGCGTAATCCAGATCTTAATAATGAATACGTGGACATAAACACCTTAATCAAATAAAAAGTGTACTTGATGTACACTATGTAGACGAGGGGTGTTGAGGTATTTTTGCAACGCCCTACGCAGTCACCGCAAAGCGAACGATGAGGGCAGAAGTAATGAGAACAACTGAGGCGCCGATTTCAAGAAGAAGTTGAAGCAGCACAAGCTCCTCCCTATATCTTTTTTTTTTTTTTTTCCTTTTCACCACTCGAACAATGAATTTCGTAATTTATTTGCTGAGCAAACGATTGCAAGAAGCGTTGACCGTGCGGGAGGTCGAGCTCAGCAGGTGGCACGCGGGAATATAAAAATTGGTGCGGGTATTTTCGAAACATATTTACTTTATACTGAGGAAATTTTTAGTAATAGGGACTTAATTTTAAATTCACAAATTATATTCTGCTATTCGACCTTTTTAGTTGTAATCAGTTGGATTATTTTTTGCGGTTAGGTCGTGCAACTAGTATTCAACTTGTTTTACAATTTGATTTAACCTAAAAAAATAATCTAATTCCTTAATTTCTATTACTTGGGGAAGCTTGTAACAAGAGGCATATTTGACCATTTCATTAGCATTTTCGTTCAGGTCTTGAAACTTTTCATCAACGAGTCTACTTTTAAAGTTTCACTTGAATAAAATATTCTCTAAAAATATTCGTCATAATTTATAATGTATCTGAAATACTTGGAAATTGGACATAAAATGTTCTTGTATATTTTATAGATTCAGACGACGTTTTTCATTAAAAAATATATTTTGTGTGATTGAAAATGATTTATTGGTGAGTTGTTATTTTCGTCTGGAACTTTTTGATAAAAAGAACAACGAATACTTATGGTTTAACATTCTTCCAAACAGTTATTATGACTTTATTGGCTACATTCAACAAAAGGACACTTAACGTTCCGTGTTAATCTCTACAAAGATAAAGTAATATAAAAATTTCGTATTTGGAACCATTTGCCGCGTTAAATACAAATGGCAAACCTTTCAAAACCACCTGTATGATCGTCTTTGATTTTTTATCCAATCAATGAACGCAACTTATATTAACAAATAAGCAACTTAAGGGCTCATTAGACCTCAGAATATATTGCAAAGAAAAGAAATTCTGTATCCTATTTTACTTTTCTTATCTCCATTCTCTGGGAAAGTGATTTCTTCTCCTTTCATTAGACCAAGTGGTTCAGATCTTGAATTTTTTCTGCCAGGACAAGTACCAAGTCGCAAATGTTTTCCCTAAATCTTATACTTTCTCCTTTCTTTGTAATCTTCTTTAATTACTGTGGTCCATTGTGGAAATTCAAGTTTGTGTACACAGTATTGGTTGGTTCAATTCTTTTAATATTAGCATGAAAATTGATCCATTATGTGAAGTAATTTATATTAATTCTATGAGAAAGCTCTTACAATTGGACAGTTGATAACAACAAAAAATTAATTTGTTTTTAATATTTGCTCCTCGTTCCTAATTTATTGATAGCTCTCGTAGACTTTATTATTACATCAGAATCAATGTCATGATGAGATGAAGTGTTTCAGTCGGAATACTTAATCAACATTCAACAATTCGATAAACATGATTTATATAAAAATTTATAATTTTTTAAATATAAATTTGAACCATTTAAAACATATTTCCAAAGTTTTACCAAGTATTTAACATCCGAAATCAAGCAGATGACCAGATAGGTTTACTTCTTCAGTACTCTTAAAAATTCAAATTCTCCTCTCCAACCGCAAAAGTAAGCGAGGACACTCTTCCCAAAAATGCTCGAGCTCTAACTGGGTGCAGCTATGTCGCAAGCACGTCGCTGGGCAGTCGTTGGTGGATGCCAACAACCGAAGCTATTCGCGTGGAAAGAGTGCGAATTCTTTGCGTCGTTTTTATCTACACCAAATACGCGCCTAATCGAAAAAATTGAAGCGCAAAATAGTTCTCAAGTTCTATGCTTTTTGTTTCGTAAAAGCGGGCACATATTCGAATGTTTCTTGACGATAAAATTAGGTGGAGTGAGAGAATAAGAAAATGATGGAGTGCCTCAAGGAACAGACTTCGTTGCAAAACTTATAAAAATTATTGATACGGTAAATGAATTTTCCATCATCTGGTCTTTAGACACATTAGAGACAGACACATGAACAACATCATATAATTTTAGGGTCAACAAGTGTGTACAATACGTCTTGTTCAATATATACGTTCAAGACACATAAAACTTCAATATGTGCATTCCTAATGCGATAACGTCTACATAAAGAAACGTTTGTTCAATATTCTTATGGGCACCTGATAACCAATGATACGCTGGTTTTTCACAAGTTTTCACTTCGGTCGTTGATTACACCATGACCATGTCTATTGTGAGTTGAAAGAAAATAATTTTCATTGTTCCCTCAATGTATGAGCGTGAAATACCTGCTAGCCACAAATGATTTTGCGGAAATGAATTGTTAATTAGAATAAACCATACATCATTCAAATATAAGATCTTTGATTCACGATTCTATATTTCCCACAGTGAAAAACAAATTAATTTTAATATAATATACAATTCTATAACATTAGTCCAATATTTGAGAGTGTTTGTCAAACTGATTTTTATACTTTAGAACATTTATTAGTTTGATTTCCTAAATTATTGGGTCGCATCTCCCTGAAAATTGCTAATGCCTGTTCTAATATGTACGATAAGTACTCATGAAGAGTCTCATAAAAACAGTTCATAATGAACAGATACATTAACGTATACATTCGATTAANGAAAAACAAATTAATTTTAATATAATATACAATTCTATAACATTAGTCCAATATTTAAGAGTGTTTGTCAAACTAATTTTGATATTTTAGAACATTTATTAGTTTGATTTCCTAAATTATTGGGTCGCATCTCCCTGAAAATTGCTAATGCCTGTTCTAATATGTACGATAAGTTCTCATGAAGAGTCTCATAAAAACAGTTCATAATGAACAGATACATTAACGTATAAATTCGATTAAAAACGGTACCGTGTAGTTTAATTATTTCTTCAAAGTAGTGTGTAGTAGAACATCTATTTTATAGAAACAGACTATATCGTTTATGGTTCTTTCTTAGAGTTCGATGAGTGTACCCGCTATACGACTAACTCTTAAAAGCGTTGAATCGTCCTGAACTGAGATCGCAGGGGGCGTTTGCTCCATGCCACACATACCTGGAGCCCAACAAAACTGATCGGAAAGTGACTATTATAAATTTCCTGCGCTTTAATGTGTTTCTTTTTTCTTTCTTGAAGCCAAATTCCTTTTGTTCCCAGAGCTCGTCTGTGCAAACTTCTCTTTTTGTGGAGCAACAAGAAATATTATATTTGAAGAAGTTTTATTTTAAGTGGACGAGGAAGACCGGAATCGGTTTATATGGGAGCCATAAAGTGCGGAATTGACAAATCTTGTAGCGACTTCTGAAGTAGCAATGGGAAGCGCTCGAGAACATCGTTGAATGTCGGGTTACGTAAGAAAACGTTCAGGGGAGTACAAATTACGAAAGAAATTAGAAAATAATATTGCTCAATTTGGGGGAATGTAATAATTTAAAAAAAGATTGAAGAAAAAATAACAAATATTAATATTATTTAAAATGATACTTGATAATAAAAACTAATAAAAATAACTCATATTCATAATATGTAAAATTGAAATTGATCTAAAAACTATATGAAGAACGTGGAACAAAAAATAACCTATGTTCAAAACTGATTAAATTTCTTACAATATTTGTATGATGTTTTAAAAATCTGAGATCTGGCAGTAACATTGGGTAATAAGTCAACCGAGTTTTGGGTTACTTTTAATTTCTTTCTCTCGCCCCATATCCAACAGAGTGATAATAGGGAACTTTCGTATTAACGTTCATAAATTTTAACGTTGTCCTTGCTCACATTTTATGAACTGCATTGTTCAGTGTTCTGGAAATAATTTTTTTGACGTTCTGACATTTCATAAAATAAACAAATTTGAGTTCAGTCAAAATTTATAACGTGTTCAATTTCATGTCAATATATGTTCGAGATCACATTTCTAAGAGATTATGCTTTTGTAATATAAACCCGAAAATGAATTAATTTTTGGAAAATATCTTTTTGGAAAAATTGGAAGTTTAGTAGAGTCACTATATTTTTTGACTTATTTTATGCATACACTTTGCTTCCAATTCATGCACTCAGAAGACTCCTTTTTAATTTGGTTTTGTGTGTATGGAAAACATGCGCCATTTTAATGCATAAATTTCAATGGCCAGTTTTGCTTTAAATATTTATATTGTATCGTTCCTAAATAATGATTGGTGAATCCGATATTCAGCGATTCTTCATATTTAAGGTGGTAGATACAAAGCTACTAACATTTTTAAATGTGCTAGTAAGATTTATTGAAGTTCATTCTCAGTAGAGAAGTCGATGAGTTCTAATTGGTTACAAATGTATGTAGTTTATAGTCCAAGAGCCACACTGTCGTTGTTGCTGGGTTGAACCTTTATTATCAGACGTAATCAATCGTAGAAACGTAAATAGTCTCATTTACCTGTACGAAGATTCATGACCTAATCTGCCTATAGTCATGAATGAATTTTCATTACTGTATCGGCATTATGGTTTCTGTTTCAAGTCGTAGAAGCTCGTTAAACAGGAGGAACGATTGCAGTGCTATTGTTGCATCTTGAGATGACGATCTAAACAAACGAGTCAAGTAGTCCAAGGGTAAACAATGAACGTACGGTAATGAGTTAGTAACAAATGATCCATCGGGGTCATTTCTTATTTATGTACACTTGTTCTATCATGAAATCATTGTTAAAATAAAACGAGGAGAAAATTAACTTTTGATAATAATACTGTGAGTAAATAATTCTTCCGGCTTTGATCGGAGGGGTTAACCATTGTGTTTACGTTACTCTGGATGGCTTCAGATTGCGATGAGATGACTTTCGACTCGTATGTAAGATCGATTTGTTTCTATGAAAACTAATGAACAAATCCATGATAGGAAACATTTTAGGTTAACAATTTGAAAGAGCTTAAAATAGATCTCCATATCTGTACGATAGCAAGTTCTTCCAGTATGCATCTTTTGGATACGTGAATCGTGTCATTTTGAAAAACTGCAGATACATGAATGTCCATATTGAGGTCTGATTATTTTCTAGAAATCGTATTTCATATTTATCCAACTATTTGTAATATATTCAAATGACAAAGTTCTGAAACATTCAATGGATTTTTAAAAATCTTGCTATATATTGATCTCTGACTCTGGCTTGATAGGTAAAATTATCATCAATCTTTCTATTTGCATATTATTCATTAGACTCCATCACTAATTCACCTACCCAATTAATAACTTAATTAATAATTAATTAAGGCATTTGTTTGTTTCTTTTCATCTTCCTTATCATTTCTCCAGTAGCTGACACGAGACTTTATTCATGACAGGATCCCTCATTATCTTTCGCTGCTTTCACTAGTATTACCGCAGTCATACTCGTATATGAAGAAAAACGTTAGTTAACACTTATTCACTGCTTTGTTTTAAATCTAGAAATATCTTTTATTCAACATAACTTTTAAAGAAAAAATTTAAAAAATGAAAAAATTTCCCAAAATTATGTTATATTGGATGAAAATGAGAAACGGAAATGCGGATCGAACCAGGAAGTTGCAGATGTATGCGCTGGTGTGCTAACAATTACAACACTAAGATATTATGAGTGTTATTGATATTACATTACATTTTATTTATCTTTAATAATCACACTTCAATCATTTGGCACAGCCAGGTTCCAAGCGAGAACGTCTCCCAAGACAACAATGTATAGTTATTCACAGTTTAATGCTTTCTTATGGGGAATGTTTCCCTCTTTTTAACGATTATGATATAGTGTGCTGGGTATAAATAAAATCGTAACTGTCCAATCCTTGGATTCAAGGGCACACGGTGAAGAAACATGTATTATAGTTTGAGTGCATTTACACTTAAGTGTGAATAATTTTACAATAGCAAATACTTAAGAATCTTTTCTTAAATCATTGTTAAGAAATATCACTCTTCGGGTTTGATAATTCGCGTTTCGACGAGGTTGTTGCCTCTCTAATAATAATGTTCTTGTACTACAGAACGTTTATTTATGTTATAAATAGAGCTCTGGTGTGAAAACCCTAATACATGGAAGGACGAGATAACCGAAAAGTTTGTAAACGGAGACCCTGAAATATTGTTAGCAATAGTTCCCTGAAGAAGTGTGAGGCCCGTGAGTAAAGTATAGAATTTGGTTTTCCCTGGGATAGATGTGTAAAGAAGTTTCTTCATATAAATAACAGCTCGTATCGTAGAACGACGCGAAAAACTCGTAACATCTTGAAACCACGTAACGTTAGTCGAACCTTATCGAATTACAATAACACAAGAAAATAGAAAATAACTGTCGTCGTGGATAATTTTCCAGAAACAAAAGTTTTTAAAATTTGAATTTCCGATTCGTAAAATAACGAAAAATTGCAGTCTTAAGAAGCAACCGAGAGACTTCGCGTCATCCGCGAGGCGATATCTCATCGAGGCGAAAACCCTTCATCGCGAATGACCCTTCGCGCTGTGTCGCTGTTTCTCTCAGGAAGATAAAAGACCTCCTCACCCACCGGGAATCCCTCGACCGCCGCTAACACGTCCTCCAAAACTGATATAGAAAGCAATTTTCTGTTGCATATACCTTAGCGAGAGCACTTTCAGCCGCGTAGATGAGCCTGCTATTCGTCAAAATTAATTAACCCTGTACAGTTTTGGTGTCGGCGCGGCGCCCGAAAAAAATTGCTGCGGGTGGATATGAAAGGGCTGTGTATATATAAGAGAGAGAGAAAGGACGCGTCATAATAGGAATGTGGGCGCGCCGGTACTCTGCTGTTACTCGGCGATGGAGGAGGGACACACACACACACACGGGGAAATCACACACGTACGCTCAAGGGGTGAAGAAGGGGGGGGGAGGGGGCGGGATGTCCACGACACTCTGTCCTGGTCGGTGGCTAAGTAGAAATAAAGAGATGTGGAGACAGATTCGCGACCATAGAGAAGGGTGTCGCATTGCCACGGAAACACATACGGAAGGGGAGATGTATGACCTACGTCCCTTCCCCCACTCCTCTTTTTTTTTCTCTCTCTCTTCGCCTCAGTATCCAACAGTTCAAAAAACCCCTCCCCCAAACCCCTGTTCGCTAAACCTCCCGCGTGCTTCACCACTATTACAATTCTAATAAAATCACGCGTATAGCCTTTCTCCCATCTCTTACGTAAAATACAGACTCCGCATCGGGCTTTTGTCTGGCAAAGCGGGGTGGTGAGGAGAACAGGAGGGGCGGGTAGCAAGTTCCCTCCCTTCTCCTCTTTCCATAGTCACCTTGTGTGAATATGCAGAAGAGACCGCTTCGCCCGCCAGGCTGCTCACATATATACAAAATTAAACCTCATAATGAAATCATCAATTTACATTTTTTGCGTGTCCCTGGATTTTTTTTTTTCCTCTCCATACCGACGTCGGCGGCGGAGAAGGGATGTTACGCATCGCGATGTGTATTTGTCTGGTGGAAAAGAGCGAGAGTGAGGGGTGGGATGGGGGTGGGAAGGGGTGTCGTAATGGCGATGGTTAACCTCGCTGGGAGGGATGCAAGTCAGAGACGCGCCTCGGCGTGATATACGGAAATATTGCGTTAGTTAATAGGGAAAGGCGTCTGTGGAGAGAGTCCAGTTTGGATTTCGTTGAGGGAACGTGATGGTAATGGTTGGGAGAAATCGAAGATTTCCACGCGCCTTTTTAGTAAGGATTGAGGTAATCGTAATCACGAAGCAAAAATTAAACCCGAGAACATAAAAATAAGAGCAATCTCCAAATGTCAACCTATGAATACACTTCCAATTTATGATTCCAGGCATCTCGCATACCCTGTTTCCGATAACACGAATATTTACGTCATCTCACAATACCCAAAACATTTTTCAGGGTGGTATGATCAATCCATGTTCCTTGTTGGCGTGACTTGTCCTTGACAATATGGCTGGTTAAGAGATACTCGTATGTAAAAATCTAAAAATTATTTCAAATGTTAATCTTATGCAGTGATATCCTACGAGCATGCTTTAAATGAAAATTGGGTAAAATACCGTGACTGAATAATATTCCTCAAATTACCGAATTATTAATTCTGAAGATCGAATATATTGTCGACAAACTCAGAGTTCTGTAAGATTTTGCTTCAAAAATTGGACAAAGACCTTTACAGCACACGAAAAAAGAGAACAAAAATTACGGATACGATAATACTTTTCTTTCACTAATTTTTTTTTCTTCGAAACACTCATTATGTTACAAAAACCTGTCGTTTTTTTGATGGGAAAGTTAAGGATAGTAGTAAGGAAGACGCGAATGTACATATGATCTTCGAAACATCAAACACAAACGCCTTCAGGGTTTGAAGAATTTGTATTCACAGCTCTGAAGAAAATGTATTCCGTTCAAGGAGTAAGAGAATTGTTAAATAAATGAAATGGAAAACAGAAAAGAAAAGATCATAAATCATTATAATCCATACTTTGACCTCTCAAAACTATCATGAGATCACATTAACCTAAGTAATGGAAAGATACCGTTATTTATTATTGTCGGAGAATATAACAGAGACACCTTTCAACAGTGATACCTTACGTTTGACATTATCTTTTAACAATTGTCTACGTCTACATTTTTGTGAATTGCTGCGAACTCAAGTTGTGAAGCTTAGATATAAAGTCGTAACAAACTCTTCACAAAATATCAGAGAGACAAAAGCATTAAAGCATTTGAATATCATGGATACCACTCATATGTTGCAGATCATGTTCAATCATTGATATGAAATACAACTTCCTTTTGTATGATTAACGGTTTTTATGTCTACAAATACCACAATAAGTACAATTTTGAAAGTTATATTCATTACTGCACATTTACGAGATAAAGATCGCATACCGGAAGAAATATAGTTAAAATTCTTAGTTTAAAATTTTTGAGAATTCTTTTTTCTTGACGAGTTGTGCAATAATATTTAACCATAATAGTAGAATGTGTGTCTTTATTTTAATGTTTATATAAAGGTGTTTTGACTCAGTTTACTCCAATATAGTTTTTCCAGACACGTAAATTCATAAAACCACACGAGGTGATAATGAAATATAGAGTTTGTATCAGATTCCCTGCCATCGTCGTATATCAAATAATCCAAAATCAGAACACAACGCACTACAGGAAAGTCAACTATCCCAGGAATACCACATTAACTATGTCTCTAATCTTCTACTGAATGTATGCAAGGACTTGGAATCCACTTTCGTACAGCGCTCTACGTAACCAAGACGCGAGACGTCTAGTATCGCACGGTCACTGCGAATCGAACACACGTCCCCGGGGCTGTTTATGTCTACCGATGGGAATGAATACGTAGTAAATATCCAGGAGGTGGATTGGTAGTTCACTAGTTTGTAGAATACACGACGGGCGACGTAGTTGCTATAGTGATTTGGGTGGTGCTGGTGTTGAGAACTGATAGTTACCGTATGGTTACTATGGTAAGTGAAATATAAAAAAAAGAACATTATAATAAATATACAATAGATTACAAACATTGAAAGTAAATGCAACAGAAATAATATGGTGGGTTAAATTTGAATTGTTGAGCTAATTGTATTCATCGTCCTTCACTAACCTACGAAGACTATTCTTTATTATAAAATTCGTTGGTGTAAGGTAAATTAACATTATTTCATCTTTTAAATAAATGAAGGTATATTAGTTTTACTTCGATAATAACATCAACATTTTCTCAAATTATCATCTCCAACGTAGGTCCAGTTATGCTTGCCAGTTTTTATTTTATATTTTTGATAGAGTCTAAAGTCATTTGGTTTATGAAAATTTTGATGTTTCATATCAGTAACTAAAAGGTTCGGTATGGAACTTTTTTTATCCTGTTTTCATTTGGACATAGATCAGTTGTTAATATAGCAAGAAAATAGACATAAAATTGGAGTAATAAAATTCACTCAAGAAAATAATATTATTACCCCATTCGGTTTTTATTGTTCAATTTGTTAGGAGAATTCTTATATGAGGTGACGAAATTCAGTTTCCTGGAGTTATGATAATCTTATATCTCTTTCCGGTTTCAAGTTTGTAGGATTACAATTTTTGTATTGCAAACTGTTGATGTTAAGTCTTGTAAAAGGATATGTGTGGTTCTAAGCAAGGTTCCTTCTCATGATGAACAATTGATGAGTAATTAATTTCTAAAGAACGATTGCATCAGAGTCAAATATTTGATGAGAAAAATAATAATTCCTTACAAGAAAAAACAAACATTCATATAATCTAAAAAAGAGGAGAGTATCAACAGAATTATTTTTTCAACACAATGAAACAATTTTTATATGTATTATAGACATCTCTTTTTGTGTTCTGGGATAATTATATCTTTTCTTACAAAATGGCAGAACTAGAAACGCAAAAGACAAAATATCCCCGTCCTGGCCCGGGTTTTGCTCCGGTTTTCCTTCGGGTAGGGACGGATTTCTTATACAGGTTCTCTAGGCTCTGTCTAGGGGCGTGTTTATTGTAACAATAAATCGTGAATTTAGTGTTATTTCAATTCTTATGATTTTTAAACACTATACTCAGAATAATCTATAGTTCGATAATAACTTGTACATGTAAATTTTTTGCGTTAAATTACAATCATGTTGACGTTATATTAGTATTATAACTCGCAGCTAACTTTATATCTTATATAGGAACTTTTGCTGAAATTTTTGAATCCGCCTCTGCCTTAGGGCTCTTGATCGGAATTGATGGGATGGTCCCTTGCTTGCTTCCGGAGATAGTTTATTGTCCTCCATGTGGTCATACGCAGTTTGTACTGTTTTTTTACAATAAATTTATTTATAGTAGATGGTGGAACCAGCCGATGTGTCATAGTCGAGGGGAGGCGAGGCATTGTGGTGGTCTCAGCACTGGATACAAAGAAGAATGGGAGTGGGTGTGTCAAGCAGTCGCAAATCGATAGTCGATAGCTCTTCAATACCCATCAATATCACGTATCGTGCATCGAAGGATAAACCAAGCGAGTTTCCATGGAAATGAGAGGAAGGCACGCAGAAGCGCTAGTGTAGACGGCCGTGGCTGTCATGAATATACGGAGATTCGAACTGAACAAACATTATGAGATCAGGATTAAGAAGTTCCAATGGTGCAATCTACAAATTACTTGGATGTCCCAACTAATTGATGTATATTTACTCATTGATTCGAGAGTGGGCGGGTTTTGAGGTTAGCTAGGCTGGGTGGATAGTGTTCTTTTCCCAATAATAGTCGCAGAATTAAGAATTTTAAGTTTAATAAGTATACGAAATGATTTTAAGATTCATAAATACATGAAATAATGTAACACATCGAAAGAAATATAATGGTATTTCCCTTAATTTCCTAACATTTGAGGAAATTATTATCAGATAATTTTTAAACGACAAACTTGAGCTATATGCCCCCCCCCCCCNAATTAAGAATGATAACTGTTGAACCATAATTTTCTTGCGTAATAATATATGAATCTTAATTTTTCTGCCTTTAAAGTTTACAAGAAAGTAAAGAGTTATAAAAGTATATCCAAATTCTCCAAATGAGGAACAGTTTCCAATCTTTCATTTCGAAAAATATTTTGTATGATTACTCTATTAAAAAATAAAATTTATTATATACTTTATATACACTGCCGAAAAAATGAGCATTACTGTCAGTTAGTTATTTAGTGAGAAATGGTACATTTGATATCACAATACAATGTGTGATATGTTTTGGTGAAATCTTTTCTTGATATCCGGGGACTTTGTCGTAGTTCAAACTCTGCGTGGAAAATTTTTTTTTTTTTATTTGTAGCAGAAATTTTCTACGAGCAAAGATATCGGAAGGCATTGACCGAACAATCAACACAATTTCAATTATAAAGCTACCCTTTTATACCTATTAGTACTGTGTTAGTTTATTTTACTTACGCTAAGCAATACCATCGGAGATGGCGATCAGTAGTGAAGTCATGCCTCATCCATGAAAAGCGCAATGAAATTACCCCCCAGCAGATTTGAAGCCCTGGCAACATGGACTATCTGAAATCTCAGAGCTAAAATATTTATTACCAGGATTTTTAGTGTGGCGGTATCAGATGATATCGCTGAGTAAATGTATCTTCCTCTCCGCAAATGCCTTTGGGAATGGTTGGCGATGCTCATACCTCCTTTGGAGGGCACGCAACTGGTTTGTGTTGGTATTGTAAATTCTATGTTGGATTTTTATTTTATGGCGCTGAGTGATTCCTTATTGAAGTTGTTACGACCGGTAATCAAGTTGTAGAACGTTTTATTGTTGTGATTTTGTTTTAATGGTTCGTTTGGACTGTGAAAGAATGTCTTATCGGGAACAGATACAATGCGCGCCTCTTTCCTCGTCATTCCCTCCTACAATTCAATTGCAGCTTGATGAGGTGCCTTTCTTCTTCTCCTTCTTCTTCTTCTTCCGTAGTTTGACTTTCCAAGTTCCAATACTTTTCCATTTATATTTGACTAGCGGAAATACCCGGTGTTGCCCGGGAATTTTAAAGAAACTTAAAACAATCACTAATGGACATTAGAGGCGAATAAATTAAAGAAATCGAATAGTTAGAAAAAGAAATTTTTGATACGTATGTTAGGAAAATATGCAACACTTGTATTTGGCAATAAGACCCTGGTATTAGAAATAAGGTACAGGGTCTGTATCTAATCAAATAAATATAATCAAAATTTTAAAACTTATCACACATAAAATATATAAAGAATTATTTATTTTCATTGTTAAACAAACACAAAAATATTACACCAACATTCATAGAAAAATAGGTACTGTAAATTCATAATAGAGTACCCTTATACAGGGTATTAGAACACCGCTCAACAGGATTTCTGTGCTCATTTTGCGCGGGGTTTATTCTTAAATAAATTCACTTGATAGTTTCCATATTGCTCCACTTAAGTTTTATTTAATTAAAAACCACGAAGAGAACCTACAAAAGTATACACAGTTTTCACTATCATACGCTAATTTGAAAGAAATTTCGACTTATTTTAAAATCCTGGTAATAGGAAAATACGCTTTATACAGAATGCTTAATAAACAAAGCGCATAATTAAGACCTCTGAATTCTTTGCTTCTCGTTTCATTTTTATGTTATGTACTTGAAAACAATGCTATTCATAGTCTTTTTTGATTCTACAAATCGGTCTCGTGGATTATACGCTCAGTAGAGTGTCCAGCTCAAGTAATGCAATTGAGCTCTGGCGGACACATTAGAAAGCTTCATAGTTCTCAGTAATGCGAGTGAAGATTCATATCTACAGATTATGTATCAATGGTTTTATGCTCTAATAATTCATCAAAATTTACTATATTTTGCATTTTAATTGCGATAATCCTTAAGAAGAGTCCTATGATACTTCAAATAATTTTATCCGTTACTTTTTCCGATTCGCATGCCATAGGCATAATGTAAATACGATCCTGCCAATTTTCATCTTCTATTTTAAATGTAAATGTTTTAAAATGGTTACACGGAAGAGCAGACCTTAAGATGAGAGTCTCGCCAAAATAAAGGCACTTTTATTATTATTACTGTTATTATCACCATCATGATTTAGTTCTCTCAACTTGTGTTGGTTTTTCTCTCAGCAGTGGATTATTAAATCAAGTTCTGCTGGGAAGAAGAATCTATTTCAGGTCCAAGAACTTTCTGGTAATGTGGGCTGAGGACAGAAGGACGCTGTGTTGCAATCTAATTATTATGTTGGTGTTGATTTTGAGTTTTTTTAATGGAGTCGACCAGGGATTGGGGTACTAGTCCTAGGGTAGATAAAATGATAGGCACTACGATCACTTCTTGAACATCCCAGAGTTTTTTTACTTCAAAGGCTAGTTTTTGGTATTTTGATATTTTGTCGTTCTTTGTTTTTTCTAGATTGTTGTAATTTACGACGGCAAAATCGATGAGATACACTTTTGATTCTTTTCTTGTCCAAAGGATGACATCAGGTCTGTTGTGAATTGTTGTTAGGTCAGTGAGAATGCTTCTGTCCCAGTACAAAATATTTGCTTTCAAATCGTCTTGCAGGACTGGTTGAGGTTTATACAGATGGTCTGGTGGTATGGGATTCTTAATGAAGTTCAGTGATTTTGCAATTTCCAGGTGTATTATTTTTCCCATGTTATCGTGCCTAGTTTTGTAATCATTTTGGGCCAACTGTGTGCAACCACCAATGATATGCTCGAGAGTTTCTTTGGATTGCTTACATCGGCGACATGAATCTGTAATTCCGATCTCTTTCAGGATTATTTTCCTGTAGTTTCTGGTTGGTGTGATTCCGTCTTGCATTGATACTATGAAGCCTTCTGTTTCTGGGAATAATTTGCCGTTCATTGACCACTTAACTGATTCTAATTTATTTATTTTGCTGTTGGTCAGTTGGTTGGGGTAGTTCCCGTGTATTTGTTTATCTTGCCAGGCTGTCATTCTATTTTTTTGTATTGGTTGGGGTAGAGGCTCATTCAGGTGACAGGGTGTATAGTTTTTATCACTGATTGTAATTGCTTGGTGTAGTGATGAGGTATAGGCTTTGTTCCGAAAAAACGTATTGAGGATATACTTTTGTCTTTCATGGAGGTCTTTGAATGATATGATGCCTCTTCCGCCCTGGTTACGTGAGATGAACATTCGTTCTAATGCTGATTTAGGATGGTGTTCGTCGTTGTTTGTCATCGTCGTTCTGATTTTCCTCTCTAAATTTTCCATATCTGTGGTTGACCATTTTACTACCCCAAATGAGTAGGATAGTATGGGGATGACTAATGAATTTATTGCTTTCGTCAGGTTACGTGAATTTAAATGAGTTTTTGTTGTTATTTCCACCATTCTCATGAATTCTTTAGTGATGTGTTATTTGACTATTGTGTGTTCTATTGTATTTGTTTGCATCACACCCAAGTATTTGTACAGTCCATTAGGTTCTAGTTGTTCTATATCTTGATCTTTTACTATAGTGTACCGTGTTGTCTCTTTTAACTTTACCACGAACAATGTTTTGTAATTTACATTTATCTATTCCAAATTCCATTCCATTCCATTGCTTTCTCTGCTTCTACTTTTGTTGTTGAAAAGGATGAGTCTGGTGCTCCATTTTGTCATAGTGTTTTCGAAAAACTTTGTTATCACTGGGTGGATTCTGTATAGGTGTAATGTGTAAAGAAGCCAACTGTGGGGTTTCACATCGTACGCCTTTCTGTAGTCATTTCGACAGCAAGATTCATCACGACTTCATCTATTAAAAGTTGTTCTTTACATCCCATTAAGTTGAATCGGCTTCCTTTCTGTTCTTCTGCAATAATATTGTTATTTGCTCAGTGTTGGTGTATCTTCTTGCTAATGGTGGCTGTGATGAGTTTGTAGTAGTTGTTGAGACATGTGATTGGTCTGTATTTGGCGGGATTCTCTGTGTCACTGTCTTTGGGTTTGAGGTAGGTGTTTCCTTTACATAATTCTTCTGGTAATATTTCTGGGTGTTGTATTATGGAAATGATTATTTTGAGTAATACTGGGTGTAGTGTCGTGAACTTTTTTATCCAGTAGTTTTGGATTCTATCCGGTCTGGGACATTTCCAGTTGTGGGTCTTAGAGATTATTTCTCCAAGTTCATTCGCTGATAAAACTGGGTTTTCCAGCTCTGTCATTCTTTCTGTCTCCTTTTCCACTACGCCTAGCCATGACGTATTTGAGTTATGAGTGGTCCTTGTTGACCATATATCTGACCAGAATTGATCAACATTTTCTGTGGTTGGGGGTGCTCCTTCTATTGCGTGTTTTCCTTCTTCCTTACCAAGCTGGTTTTATACTTCTTTTGCCGTTCTGCATATACATTCAATCTTTGTTTGGCGCTGTCGATATCTCTTCCATAGTTCGATTTAGTGAATCATAATTACTGTGATGTTTGTATCTAACTTTACATTTCTCTATGTTTTTCATTAATCTTTTTCCCCTGTTACCTCTTGATTAATCCTACCTAGATATTGCCTAATGGTTTCTATTTTAGTTTCAAATTTTATCATCCACTTGGGCTTTTTTGGGATTTGAATGTTTTCCAGATTGATGTTTACTATGGATTTTCGTATACACATCTCGCTGCTTGTTAATGCTGCAATATATGTCACATGTTGCAAGTCTCTGAGTTCTTCTATTTGGTTTGTATAGTCTGGTAGGACATTTTCATTCATTAATGTTGTTAGTTTGATGAGCTTTTTGGTTCTGAACAGTTTAGGGATTGCAGGTAGTGTGTCATTTTCACTGTCGTTGTATTTTATGAGGTTTTCTTCTAACCTTTCTTTGATTGCAATGATATATATGTTAGCACTGACTTCTAACTCTTCTTCTCCGCTAATTTGATGTGTAATTGGTATTCCTTCTGATTCATTTATTGAACTCATCTGAGTCCTTTCTTCTTGGCTTGTTTCAGATGTGATTTCTGCATATTCTAGGGCAACTACGTGTTTGATCTGATCTATCATAGTTTGTGGTACGGGTCTTCGCTGTCTTCTTTAATAGAGAATGTAGTTTTTCCTATCTACAATGCTTTGAGTTGTGATGTGGGTAAGGTTATGGTAGTTCTGGATGAAACAAGTTCTAAGTGCTTCGGCGTAACCACTTGTGTTATGAATTTCTTTCATAACCCCGAAATAATTTCTGACAATGAACTCTTTCATGTCGTTGCTCCATTTGATTCTCCGACATGGTTCTGCTGGGGTGGGTCCAGGATTATTGTCCTGGGAAAGCACGTCCAGTAGTGACAGCCTTTTGGGATGTATTGTGGCCGTTCTGTGAGTTCTCATTTCGCTGAGCTTCTGATGGTTCATACGACGGGGGATCACCACCTGATCCTGGTCCCAAAGGAGACTGTCCCGTGTTTACACCAACTGCAGCCTCAATGGCAGGTGTGTCCGAGGCATGACTTCTAGTTTTGGGTTCCGATGTCTCTGCCCAGGTGCAGGTGCTGGTTTTGGTTCGCCCCAGGTATTTTATTTCCCTGGTACTCTCTATTTCTAGCGAGCGTTCCGTCATCCAACACCTACGGAGGCGTTAGGTAGGAGACTAGCAACTCTCCCAGATTATTATTATTATAATAAAAATTCCAAATAATTCACTTTTATTAGTTAACATTCAGCACGTAGTTCATACTTGACAGTCTCTTTGAATCTTCTCCGCTTTTACAAAGGTCAAAATTATATATATATATATATATATATATATATATATATATATATATATATATATATATATATATATATANATATATATATATATAAACGAGCATGTGTGTAAAATTAAATTATCTTAAAAAATAATTAAAGATATTTGTGCGACATTTAGTTCCATGTTTAATTCATGTGTACCATCTGCAAAATGTAGTATTAGCACAATCTTTACGAATTGGACAGTGATACACTGATAGACAACACATAACTTTAAATAAGAGCTCTAATGACCTTGAAGTTGGCGAGCCCTAAAGCCCCAATTTTGTTTTAAAAAATATAACTTCAAATGTCATTCATTTATCTAATGTTAAGAATACAAGAATAACGTACACTAGACATACAAAATAATTTAAAAATGTAAAAAAAAATTTAATGGTTTTCTTTCGACAGTGTGTAGGAATAGCGACAAAAATAAATAAAAAAATTGAAAACTTCCTTCTTCTCCAATTCATGACATCTGGTAAGGAGTGAACGGAATTCGAATTAAAATTAAATATTTATGACATTTCTTATCCGTTCATAATTTTCTTTATAGTTGACAGCCCTTTGTACCAAATATATTTGATTGTAATTTAATTTTGCTCATTTGCTTTCAAATTTTACATAGAAATTTTGTCCACTCATAAGTACTTGGACAGATAAAAGTATTTTTTTTTAACGCGGTACCAATAGGTTTTCTTAAACCTACATGAATTTATATACCTTCATCTACTTTTGAATAGGCAGGTAGTTTACACAACAGATTAAAAAGAAATCAATATAAAAAAAAACAGAAAGCTACTCACATCCTCAAACGAATATATATAATTTCCTTCCATTGATTTGAAACATCATGATGCGTGAAGAAGATTCCTTGTTTTGAAGCCAAAACAAGAAGAAATTTAAAAAAATGTTGCTGGAGCGTCTAATGCTGATTCCTATGGGAATGGAGTAATTAGGTCTGTCCTTAAGGGAGTACTAACGTAGGTAGTACAATTCATTCTCTAAAATATATGAAATCGGAAAAAATAAATAGTGTAACATGTACTTATTGTGGTTTCAACTCAAAAAATTTGACTATTTAAATGAAACAATTCCAATTATAATTGACAGTGTAACAAACTGCGTCGTAAGGACGAAATACTTATTTTCAAAAAAAAAACCCAACTTTATATCACGAAGTGATGGAAGTTTACTTCGATTTGTAGTAAATTTTCCACATTTTTCCATCACTTTTATCGATATGTCACCGGAAAGTACAGAGAGAATATTTCACCTTTTCCGCGGTGTGATGCATAAATCATGAAACGTGTAAAAACCGATCGGCTGCCGTGTTGTTACACGTTCTTGCGCATTTCAAACGAGTCAAGCGAGTGCCTGAATATTATTTTTATTCCACACTTTTAACGGATGGATAGAAATACTTTTTTTTTTTCTTCATTATAATTCATAATATTGTGTTGTGAAACAATTACCATAAGAATAAAGAAATCAGTTACACTTCTGCGAGATTTAGCTGTTACTCGAAGACATGAAACTGTACTCAAAGAAAATATAACTTAAGGAAAACAGAAACGTGATCGGAAGTGCAGTGTGTTAATTAGTTTTAGTAGTCTAAAGTAGTAGCAGTAAATTAGTTTATTGTCCTCAACCTGGTCCTCAAAGGCAGTTTCTAACCGCTCTGTTGACTCTACATTATTTATTTATTTATGTATTTGCTGCCAGTGTAAATTACTTGTTGTTGGTACAGATGTTGTTCACACTATCCAACGCTTTTACTTCGCCATTGTCCATGAGGGTAATGATAAGTGTACCTCACGCTATGTTGGCAGCACTTTCGGATTTCTTTGAACTTCAATGTATTGCGAACAGCGGCCATTCAACTTACTTGCTCTTATGCCGCTATTACATCTTTTTGTATGAATTCAGCGTGTTAAAAGGATATTATCTAGTGTCTTATTTTGCTGCGTCATTGCCTCGTATTTTTACGGCACATTTGTCGATTTTGTGAGTTCTATTAATATTTATTCAGAAATTCTAATTAATATTTATTAAATTTGTGGAAGTTGCTCATTCGTATTGTATTGCGCGTATATGTCTGGGTGAAAATGGTGTACTGTTGTGGAAGGCGAACGGGTGGTGTAGTGGTTAACACCCCTGCGACCGAGCACGAGTTCCGGGTTCGATACCCGACCGAAAGTTATCTTGTATTATTTTCAGTGAAGTTATATGACTTTGAGTATAACTTGGAGCGCCCCTCTCGAAGATCCAAACAGATACGATTCCCAAGTGGTAATTGAACTGGCATTAAACTCGAGTTTAGAGAACGCGTGACTGTGAATGATCGTGGTCCACACACCACGATAAACACAACACTGTTCTCGCTTCCCTCGGAGACGAGTAACACGTAAGTCATCAAGTGACGGCGGCGAGAGATAGACAAGCTTGCCAACTTGGCCAAGAAAACAGTTACCTTCATTACCAACCCTCGTCTTGCTGACGCAAATCTTCGCCTTTCCCTCCCTCCCCAACACATCCATTTTACTTCTCGAACCGTCTCCTCCACACCCGCCGCCCCCCGTCCGCCACCCGGCCCTGCCACCAACTCTTAGCTCAACAGTCTTCGTCTTTAGCGTTAGCACTTGTGCAAGAGCTTCAAAGATGAGCTCGTGAGATAACATTTCCACCGGATCCTCAAACTCTACGCCCTCTTTATCATAGAGTTAGTTCCCGTACCGAACACCAGGGGGCTCCCATCCTGAGCATTCTATAATCTTCCATTAACCTTCATTATAATAAACATTAAACAAACATTTAGCGTCAACCGCAATCTTGTTTATACATTCAACACATTAGTTCCCTGTTAGTCTGTCACAACAAGCATACGCTAGAAGTTTGGGAGGGAAGTCTTGCGAGAATTTTCAATCCCGGGGTAAAGTCATCACACAATTTAATCCTTCATTCACTCATATTCCTTCTAAAGTAGTTACCGCTTCACGACAAACGAGGGTTTCTTTGGTTAGCTTTCGAGACAAGAGGTAGCATTATTAGGCACTACACTGGTACGTTAATCCAAACAATAACATTTGGAACTGAAATGTTGTTTTGAAGTTTGAAATAACTCACGAGAGGCAATATTCTTAAAGAGAACGTGATTACACAGGAAAATTGGGGCGTCGCTCGTCGTGAATGACGAACAAGAGTACGGAGAACAATCTTCTCATCATAACATGTATTCAAATCAAGATTTAATTATGAACTAGCGAGAGATTATTTTGGGGTACGACGCGATTCGAACTTTACAATCAAGTTTTGAATGGATGTTTGGTTATTAAGGGTAGCGCCGTTGAAATCGGAGGATAATTAAATGTGATTGTGGGTAAATTTAACTTTGATTTATCGTTTCATTTCAAGTGAGTTGCATTCGATGAAACGAAGCATTCTACTTTTGACGTCCATTTTGTTTATGTATTCACGATACAACTTTTGACCGATTTATGGACGATTACGCAAAAAAGCACAAAATGTATCGTAATCGTCCGTGAAAAGGTAGTAAAAAGTAATTTACTTATTAAAAACGAAACATTCTACTACCTATTTGTCTTCAATAATGTTATTGGGTTTATGATTTTGTGAATCGAATCCATGTATTTCACATGAAAAAAATTTCGAATGAACTTTTCAATATTACCTGAATACACTTTCATATTACTTCATGAGTACTGAAGCTACAGCAGTGTGAATAATTCATACACTTCATTGAAAAATTAATTTTTCGGAGGTTAAATGTATCAAGTTGCTTTCTGGCGTTTACTTTTATTTTGTTGTTCTGAATAGTATAGCAGATACTACTCTCCTCCATAAGTTAGCTGAAGGTACGTTTCACTCAGTTTCATACTTAGCTTCATAATAAAGTCAATAGACATCAGAACAGTTGTGAATAGTACTTAATAATGCAACAATGGAGCATGACGTAAGTCATGCACAAGTCTCTACGAAGATTGTTGATCACATGTTAGGAAGTAATCAAGTAACATCCTTTTCGAATTAGCGAGTCAAGGAGCATCATGTCTTGATAAAAAATTTAAATGCTGTTATCTCGAAAAAGGAAAAAAATGGAAGATGAAATAATAAAGAATCCTGATCACATCTTTTAATGCTCAAATGTGCAGTACTTAATTTTTTTTGCCGTTGCGCAGAAAATGAACGAAACATTTCTGGGACATTTGCGTATTAGTGTACATGATGACGACGAGTTCTCATGATCCCTATGAAATCTTTATTATTTGTATTTGATTTTGAAGTACACCAGTCAGAAACATAAGGGTCATTGAGATTCAATATTTCAAGTTTGACTAAACATTTTCTACTGATATTCTATTTTTCACTGACATCTTATGACTACCAGCGTCTTTTTTTAGATTAGCTAAACATATATATAAACTGCACCAAACAATCTTCTTACTTGATGTGTAACGTACTTCATAAGAACTTAAGAACTACTTTGCGATGTTTAAACCTTCATTTTTTTCAATGATTTTTTAATTTTTTATTCGTGAATTGATTCTTTATTACAATCAAAATATTTTGAAAAATGTTGGTTTAAATATTTGTGGCGTATTTTTTGTCGTCATATACTGAATTATTCGTTAGCATACTGTCTTATTCTTTCATATAATCTAAAATCAATGTTAATAAATATAACCAACTATTTTAGATAATTAGATAATTTAGTATTGAACGTAGCGAAATAGTAGAACTGGAGTATAAAAAGATTCTTACTGTAATTTTTTGGAATTAGGCCAGAATAAATTGTAATTCAAAAAAAATAGGACTATAAAAAAAGTGAAAATAAATATACCATAAGCAAAAAATACAATATACAAAAAA
>NNCF01128686.1:307955-324097 GCA_002313205.1 Laupala kohalensis
TAGCGTCGGGATCGAAAAGAACAAGAGGTGACCAAGGAAGGTCAGAAAAGAGAAAGGAAGGAGCATGGCACAAGTAAGTGGAAGTAATGCCAGACTCAGCTCGGGGCCCCGTGTTCGCCAAACACGTACTTACTAGATGTAAGCCCCCTGGGGGGCATGCACAAGTTCTGTATTGTATTTCACTACTGACGTTTTGTCTTGTATTATGGAGAAAAGATAAATTTACGTAAAAGATATTTAGTGTAACAATTGATTCTTTCATTTCGACTGTTAGTCTTTCTCTGACAGCTGGTACAGAGAGCGAAAAGTATATTTCTTCACAAATACAGTATTTCAGTATTAAACATAATGTAATCATATTATTGTACTTTTTCATACCTACTCTAATGACAGAATTGAAGTTGTGTAAAAATATTACCAAGTGATGGGGTTGGGAATGTACAAGCAAAAATTTCAAGAAACCAATATGATTTTATGCGAATCAGAATTTGTAAGATTTTATTCAAATTCGTTCTTCCCAACTCAATCCTACAATGTGGCCATTCCAAAAATATACACAAACCTGGCAATATAGATTTTATCCATAAAACTGGAGATAACAATCTCTTAAAAATACTCCCCAATTGTACCATCTCGTCCACTTCAAGCACTACTCTTTTTTTTTTTTTTGTCATCATGTTTTTATCCATGACAGTTCATTCAATACTATTTCAGTTCTCAAAAATACTTGTACTACAAGAACTATTACGACATCGATCTAAAAAAAAATTGTGCTCAAGTGAGGTACGTTCACATATATAGTTTTACTCTGTTCGTATTTGAACTTTTCTCTAATTATTTTCCGCTTGGAAAACCGCATAAGAAACAGATTTTTAAAAGATTAATTCGTAGATTTTTTGTAATAAGTTGATGAATAAGAAAAATGCTATTGAAGAATCACATCCTCCGATGAGCTGATAAATTTCCAAGAATAAAATATCCGCAAAGGAACTCCGATGAGGTACTTTTTTATCGTTCAAATTCTTCAGTGAGGAGACTGCTAAAATGTAGTGAACCACTTTCACGTGTTTTGAGGTTTTCCAGAAACCAAAGTGAAAATCACAAAGTGGATGAAGCTGAGGTGAAGTATGGTAGGAAAAACGGGAGTATTGTTGCAGATCCGACAAATTCATGGATTCACTTGTATCATCCGGGGGTTTGAATTGAAGTTCCAAGAGTCAGTGGACAATCACACTGACCACTACATCACGGGTCACCCTGATGGAACACCTGAGTTGATACATTATGATCCATGACGAACAACAGCCGGATCCAGAGTTGTGACCCAACTCCAGTAGCCGACGTTCGACGTGTCTCGAGGCGTCCTGGGCGGTAGCGCGCGGAGGGCCAGTGGCTATCTCTGATATCTTTGGATGCTAATGTGTGCGCCACGTCGGTGGTCCCTGGATGGTGGATGGCGGCAGGGCAGGTCGCCACGGCAGGGCGCCGGCGCTTATTAATGGGGTGCCACGGGCGGCGCGACCACCATCCGTCCACGGGACAATGGAGCGCCGTTGGTGAAGGAGACGCGGCTACTGGTGTTGCTTAGAGTCGGCGGGGAGGTTATGAAGGAAAAGTGGGGGTTGGGGCGGGGGTGTATGAAGAGAAGGAGATTAAGTGGGAAATGAAAGCGAAAGTGAAATGGAATGGGAGGTTGACCTCAAGGATCGCCACTAAGCTCTCGGTTTCAGTTGTAGTTTTCTAGATAAAGGATGTCTCGGATTTAGATGACACGATCCGCCACATCCGTAGGCATAAATGAAAAGTCTAAAATTAAAAATGAATCTCCTTCATTGGAGTAAAATTTATGAAAAATGAATATTGAAATTATGAACTAACATTTACATGAGTCATTTCCAGTTTTTCGTTCACAACGTTTCAACCTTATTTTAGGCCACATTCGGATGTTATGGATGAATATAAATCTTAATTACATGATTAGATATAAGACAGTGTTAAATCCAAAACCAAATACTATAAAAGAAACAAAAAATGCAGAAAAAAACTTATCGTAATAATATTAATTATAAATAGTTTATAATTTATCTTAATGCATTATTGAAACGTTGTGATCGAAAAACAAAATAAAAGTCAATGTGTAAGGTTGTAATATAATATTGTACAATGTAATGTTCGACGTTAACTATATATCTACTTATAATACTCCGATACACTTAATGACAATAACCTCAATTGAGTAACACAATTGGAGCCTCTGTTTAGGAAAAAGTACTGACAACGAAAGAATAAATGAAAGAGAGTATAGAAAGTAGACATGGATCCTTATTTAACTGGTTTCTTCACATAAATATAACACAAGGTTTGTTTTTGGGAATTTTGTATTGCATCTTTTAATATCAGTCAAGAAGGGACTGCATATGACATTTTTAAACATTGAAACGAGTTTTCTCAGTCTAATATTTCCACCCACTGTTCCTATCTGATTATAAACACTTCGTTGATGCGATTATTGGGGTGATTTATGAAAGGATAAGTTGTCTGTTAACAGAACGCTCGATAATGATGAGTTCCAACCAATATGAGTTAATTTTTTTATTGGAGCTTTAGGGCTCGCCAACATCTCATTAGAACCCTAATATGAATGAAAGTTGGTCAGACTTCGGTAATACTACGTAACAGATTTTTTGTAATTTTGGAAATTTTATAGAATCTGTATATTTTAATTTATTTTGAACATGATATAATTTTATTGGTGTTAGTTTATATTTCGTAGAATAGCTTAAAGGGTTCATGAGCTCATTCTCATTAGATATCAAGTATTAGAGTTAAATATATTAAACAACTCTAGTGATCGGTTGGTACATTTGTATTGGCTACCAGAGTGGTCAATATGGTTTACGTTTAACGAAAATTATATTGGAAATGGACACCTGAAATGGTTTTCGGAAGACAAAACACGGTATGATAAAGACGAACGAAAGTATTGGAGAATTCAATAAGTTATTTAAGTAGAGGAAATGGTGGGAAGTTGAGAAGGGATAGTGTGAATAATATCAAAATAGTTCGTCAATCCAAATTTTTACGTTTTATTTTTTTTAAAACTTCATTTATAAGGTTTTGTCAACCATTCATGAGCTGAGAATTATATTTTCATCTTCCTCCACAAATTTATTGAGTTTCGAAGTTCATTTTCTCATTTATATTTTGTGCTTATATCCAGAAATGCGATCCCAGTATAACTTTTACTCCTCTCTATCTTTTCCTCCGCAAACTTTACCCCCTTCCGTATTTTTTGGTTCCCCTTATGTCTCAACCGCAAGTGCTCTTCCGCCGCTGTTCACATTTTGATTTGTTTGCTTCATAATTACGTTTGTCACTCGCAGGGTGAGTCGTCCTCAGTACGAGACATAAGGGACGCATTACGCGAAAGGGTTGTTTCATCCCTTCCACCGACTTGACTCGCCACACACCTCCCCTCCTCGCCCTTCGCGAGTGCGGTGCGCGCTTTTCCTTTTTTCGCCACCGAAGGCGCAACCGCGGGATGCGTTCTTCACGGCCACAGAACAACACGATTCCTCTTAATAAGATGGCGCCTGTTCACATTGTTAATACTTGTGACATAAATTATAAAGCGGACTCCACAGGTGAATACTAACGCGGTATAAATAAGTTGAAAAGAAAAATGTTTGAATTGTGAGTCATTCCTTGCCACAATTCATTTTAAATCAACATTTTCCGTAGATTGCGAAAGAATTCGGTGGTCGAATTAAGCGTCTTATAATTATCAATGTCATTTTTATCAAATGCTAGCTAAGTTCCCGCAACTTCACACAAATGAGATTTCGAATTTTGTGCGTAAATAATTGTTCTTGAATCTCCATTGATACCCTTTGGACACGTTTGTAATATCCAAGAGACGAAAGAAATGAGAAGTGAATGAAAGTACGTTCGATAAACAAAGCAGAGAACTTGAACATAAGATCCTCGGAACTCAAACCTCACGTTGAACTCGTTTATATTTCAAAATGTTCTAGAATCTGTACCCTAATTGAAACTAAAAAAAAAGAATGGAACCCGGAATTTCAGTTCCGATATTAACATATCAACATGAATACAAAAAAAATATTAAGTACTGTAGTAATGCATAGTATTTATTGAAATTAAATATTACGTGTATTCATTCTTATAAAAACAAGTCTTTCACAATGGTTTACAAAAAAATTGATGAGAATTTTGACAAAATCAAAATGAAACATTTAAATGCTCATTAACGAAAGTATAGTAATATTAATATCAATAATTAATTAATATTTTTAAGGAAGAATTAGTATAAAAAGTATTTGAAATAAATTATGTTTCCTGTATATTTTAGAACTAACATCCTGAAGAACGTTAATTGTATTCGAAATTTGTAAAAATCCAGATTTGACTGGATTTTAGATTGATGAAATTCACCGTCTCCCCGAGTTCTTTTCCCAATTATTTTCATTCGAATACTAATAAAGAAGTGAACGGTATTTATAGAATCTTACTGAGCGCCTTAGCGGAATCGGCGCACCATCCCTCCGTCGCCGATCTCCACCTCAAAAGAGAAACGGAAGGGTTGCGGGTAGAAAATGGATGAGAAGCTCCCTCCCTTCACAGACACTTTTGGAAGGGTCGGGAGGGGAAAAAAAATCAGCGACGGCAGATGGATAAATGTCACGGGACTGATGGAAAAAGGGACGGGCTCGCGCGTTATACCAGTATTAGTACCGTACTAATCTGTTAAAAAAAACAGAACAAAACAAAACAAAAAAGAACAACACTGAAATGGCATTGCCTTAAAAAAATTTCCCTACCCCACGAATACGTAGGTATGCGGAGTCGCATAACCTGCTCTAAATACACGGTCATTCATATTTGTTTAACAAGTGACATGTGCTACACCTCTGGTTTTAATTTAACCGTATTTAATAATAATTATATCTGAAGCTTGAGAGTATTTCAGAGCTTTCTGTACGGGTGGCGTCGTATTATTCCACATCTGTTGTAGAACGAAGGTACTTATACGAATATGTGCAAGCATACACTCTCCATATAAAACAATTTTATATTCAAAAATATATTTCGTGTGTGAAAGTAAATGCGAGTCTGTGTTAAACTCGGGATGCAAAGCCTTGTGATGATTTTTATAAAGCGTCTAAGTAATTTCGGTTGGGAGGGAGGTAAATTATGAAATATGTCCTACTCGTTTTCGAGTGTGGAAAGAAGAATGTGATTAATAATTATAATGGGCTTTGTTTCTGTGGATTTGTAAAAATGCGAGAGACTCGTTATGAGTTTTGTGAAGTGATGACATTTTATATTTGAAGTCTGTGACGTAGTTTGTCGAGGTGAAGGTGCATTTATCCTGGAATGGACAGGACGCAGTGTATCACAATTTTCTTTCGCTTTGTTTCAATTAAGGTTCTTTAGTGAAGTACTATACTTAGAGAGCGTCATGCTTTTCTTGGGACAGCTCTACTTCAAAGTAAATGCACTTTTAACTCGAGTACACACCAGAGGTGTTAGAGGATGTCCCTCAAGGATTAGGAGCTGTTACAAGCGAAATTAGATGGGTGTTCTCTCGTGTTTGTAGTACTCAAGGAATTAGCGTCATTATGCGAAAATTACGCTTTCTCTAGATCATGGTTACCTTCATAATTGCACTCCTACGCGCATTGACACTTTACTTACTATTTTCATTTCTTTCTTTCTTTATTCTTTTACATTTTTTGAAAGTACTCTGACGTAATTTAAATGCATTATTGACAATATCACGCCTACAATCATAATTTAATAGAAATATTTATTTCGACCATTCATGTGATCAATTTTATATTGAACATCACGACGATCCAGAAGTTGATTAATGTCATCTTCCAGTGAATGTAGTGAGTAAACAAATGTGTTGACTTCATCTTGGTAACAAAAAGAAAAACGAGTTTTCTACGTGTACAAATAAAAAAAAATCCATAGAAAAGTAAATAATGTAAAAAATAAATCATCAAAGCAGAAAATCAAAATAAACAATTATAAATTAAGGATAACCTGTCTGTGTTGGCTAGTAAATTCATGTGTTTTTAGTAAATTTGATGTGTAACATTTCTTATATAATACATTAGATCGGGAGCCAGACTACTATAGACATATTATATCATAATCGCACTTGAAATTTACTATAAACATATTGAATTTACAAACGTACACAGGCAGGTTGTCCAAACCGTATAGTTGTTTATTTTGATTTTCTGCTTTAATAGTTTGTTTTTCATATTACTTACTTTTTTTTATGGAGAAACTACAATTTGTAACAAGTTCAAATATTCGTTGTACTGTGGATTGTATTGTATCTCGCTTCAAATTACCGAAACTCTGATATTTTCACGCTTAGTAATTAACCCTTATACACGTCCGCAATTACACTCTCTTATTTATGTTCAGTAATTTTCTGAATTCTAAAAGATTAAAGATAATTTTGGAGTGATGCTAGACATTAATATAAGTGACGACAATTTATCGCGATTTCTGAAACCCACATAAGAGCACACTCCCACCCTGCTTCTTCTCGATCAAAAACCCCTTGCCGTAAAATCTCTTCCCTTTATTGGTTTCATCGTTCCTCTTTTCTCTGAAAGTGGCTTCTTTCACAGTCGAAACACATCGGTCGGAGAGTTGTCTTCCGCTAACTCACCAAATAAAACACTCAATGAGGAAGCGACATTGATTGTCCTCCGTCCACTTCCCTTTTATGTCTCCACTTCTTTTTTAAGTCTCGGCCTCCTGCTACGATCGAATCAGACGCATCACAGGGGGCGGCGACGATTGTCGTCGAGTGTTCCTCTAATAGTTGAATGCCTTCTTTGATTAAGTAATGGTACTCCGAGACCAATGTTATAGTTTTTTGATTTAAAAATCTGATTGTTGCCCACTTAGTTTAATTAGGATATCGTTAGGATTGTGATTGTCAAAGTTTGTTTGATGAAATACTTAAATATTTAGAAGGATTGAGTTTTTGTAGTATTTATATACTTCTATATTATTTCTACGATTTCTACATGTACGTGTGTAACATACTTGAGCACATTAAATAACTTTTACCGAAATCGTGACAATTACAGAGTTATAACTCGATGAAAACTGTTGTGGAACTAGCAGTAAAATGTTATATTTCTATTCACAAATAAATAAATACAATAAGTAAATAAAAACATCTGACATAAATTAATTGTAAAATGGACATGAAAAAACCGAGTTCATTATTTTTTATGATTAAATACATGTACATTTTGTTTCAAAACCAATTCATAATTTTCGTGAGATTAAAATTTAAACCTTGCTTTGTTCGATTTATTATAAAGTTAACAATTAGCGTAATTTAATTAGTATTAATCAAAATTCGACGTAACTTAAGTCAATTCTTTTGTTTTATTATAAGTTAGTAGTACTTGCAGGAAAGAAACATTCATTAAAGATATTTATTTATGTATTTAACGTCTTTTGGCAAACGGAGGTTCAGGCCATGAGGTATGTTCTGCCACCTAACCGTGACTTCGATGAGGGAAGTGGAAAGGATAAGGTACCAAACCAACATTCGCCTGGAATCTTACACTCTACCATTAAGCGATAGCGGAGACGAAGACGTTACCACTACACCTCCGCTGTCGACATTCCCGCTACCAATTGAATAAAGTTTGTTTCCATTTGCACACATTATTTAAATCCCATGTAAATACACAAAATCATTTTTTGCTTTCGGACCGCTCTTTAAGCGTGTGGATCTTTTTAATTCTTCGACTTCCTATTTATCTCACCATCAGAATCGTTCGTGCCGGTTTCCTCCATAAATTAAGAAAACTTCGAATTTTGCATGTTTAATAACGATTTTCTTTTTTCTTTTACACTCATTAGTGAGAATTTTTTATCTCGGACGACGCTGTTTGTGTAATGTTTCCGCGATTCATGAATATTAAAAGTATAAATTAATCATGTTTTTCTTCTTCTTCTTGTCCTCCGTAGCAATCAATTCATCTCCCCACATCCCGTCGAATTTTCCTCTTCATTTACTGCGACTACTCCGCATTCTNCGTCGAATTTTCCTCTTCATTTACTGCGACTACTCCGCATTCTGTTTTCGAGTCGCGGAGACAAAGTTTGCGGAGCCTCTGCGCTAATCAGAGCAGCGGTGATTATAGTCTTGTTTTTCGTAAAAAATTTTGTTTTTGCTCAAAGCAACGAAGGGGCCGAGAAAACGTTCGAAGAAGATCCGTGTGTTCATAGAGAGCAAGATATATACAATATTTGAAATCAAAAGGAGATTACGAAGTAAGGAATACGAACAAGGAATAAGAAGATGAATAAAGAGGAATGAGTTGTCAGACAGCAGAATTTTGAGACAGACATAGTGAAGTAACACAAACGACAAAGGACGAAGGACAAGACAAAGCGGACAGAAGATTTTTGCGTCCGCTTCCCTTGGCAGGAATAGGAACTCTTGTATAAACAGTGATAATGAGACGCTGTAAGGTGTAAAATAAACAAAGGAGAAAATAAAAATATGTAAGTGCCATGTAATGATAGAGTTCTTAGACAAGGTGATCATTGTTTCCGTGATCAAATAAAATAAATGAAATGTTCATAGAGTACTTGGTAATTGTGGAGCTTTAGCAACATTATCAAAGCATGATAAATTAAATGGCGTTTCTATGTTGCTCATTGTTGATGTTTCTATGTTGCTCAACAATGAGCAACATAGAAACGCCATTTAATTTATCATGTTCATAGAGATTTTATTTCTAGTTGTCAAAGTGTTCGAGAACTTTCTCATCCCTCACTGATCAGAATTTTTGGGATTGTTAATAAGTAGGACCAACTTCACAATCAAGGTAACGAGCTTAATTAGAAAGGAGTCGAAAATGGGAAGCGATGACGTAGCCATAGCTTCAAAGAGAAATTATTATTGGCTGCTACGAATTTGTTTGTTTTTGCTTTGATTACTTAAGACCAATTAGATCCTCTTGGCGTGTTCTTAAGACTGTTAATCACTTGATTGTCATTTCCCCTCGCGTAGAACTTTCATTTGCGAAGCTTCCTATCGGAACTTGAATTACACCACTCTCCGTTGGGAAACTCAAACGCTAATTCAATGTGGCTGAAAGTCTTAGATCCACATCAAAGTTGAATTAAGAGTTGCCACTATCAATTACCACACCGTCGACTTAATAACTTCATTATCTTCTGTACTTTTATATTTACACTAGTATGCGTTCTTTTATTGAATTTTGAAAACTTCTGACTTCTTCATGTAGTTTTGAAATTTCTGTTGTTGTTTTTTTCAGTAAAAACAAATTACACTATGGTGTTAAAGTACCCAGACTAAGACCGTCAATAAGCAATATATTTTATTGTCAAGATGGCAGTTGCAAACTGCGTATGACCACGTGGGGGACAATAAACTAAATTACTCTCCGGAAACAAGCAAGGGAGCATACCATCAATCCCGATCAAGGGCCCAATAGCACTGGCGGATTTAATATTTATAAAAAAAATAATTTAATAAATACGTACTGTTAGCGATTTATTAGTCCCAAATTAATTTCCGCTTCTATAAATTATCTAATGAATACTCACTATGAATTTTCTTTATCTATATATTACTTAAGTGAATGTATTTGTGCTTGAATAGATTAAGAAGAATATAATAAATTGATGATGAAAAAATAATTTTATTATCACAAGATAATATTTATGAAGCGGAGCAACGAAATGGTTTAGTATTTTGACATGGGAAATTTTTGCAAAAATTTAGGTCCCGTGAAAGGAGTAGAATTCTAACGCATAAAATAAAAAATCCAGGCCAAAGTAACGATAATAATATTTTGTGCTTATCATACAAAATCTATAATTCTGTATATAATTTTCAACTGGTTTAATTACAGAAAACGTGAACACAGTGGGAATGGATGGTATCTTGATTTTAATAATTAAAAGATTTTAAATTGGAGGACCGCATGGATTACCATGATTTTATATCAACAAACAATAAATCAATGGACATTAATTGTTTTACAAAGGAATGACACAAAAACACGTTCCCTAATAATCCCACCAAAAATATAATCCAAATACTCAAGATATCAATGGACATGCACGTAAAATAACTAATACTAAAACTTACAACTAAACACATGGAATGAATTTAAAGATAAAGGATTCATGATTATGTACAACAAGGTTCAGTTAAATGTTATTGAATTCGTCAGTGAAGACAGATAAAATTGATCATGAAGGATCATATTGTTGGTTATATTTTCACTGGCCAGTGAAAGGTATCTGAGTTCATAGTTACGTTCTTGAAGCATTTGTACAACGCTCAGTTGGCATACAGCTTCCCAGTTCGTTGGAAGATGCAGGAGGTTACGACGGTGTGTGAATCCATCAATTGTATTTAAAGTTTATATGATCACACTGTTTCGATGATCACAATAAAACCATATTCACAACAGTTTCAAATGGACACATCACATGGTTGGCGGAAATGTATAGTATTACCTCACCCATAACACGCTTCACAAAATGTTCATGAAGGACGCAGTTATGGTTCGATGTTGATTCGACGAAGTCTGAAGACAGAGTGATGATTGAGCTAATGAAGCTGCGGGGTCTTCCCATGTTAACTCGAGGGAAAACATTCCCGCGCAAATACATTATTATTGAATTGTTCGTATGCAAATTAAAGAATGTGTTACAAATTAAAGAATTGATTCAATGTTACATTAAAATTAGAAAATTGACATTCAGAATTTATATGGCGAATTTCCATGTAATGGATAAGTAATTATGTATATTTTATCATCATGAAATGTCTCGGTGAGAATAGAGCTCTCTTGTGGCAGACTGACGTAGATCTATTAATAGTATTAGATAATATTATTCTGATGGAAATGCACCACCCAAAAATATGACATCATTTTCAGCGGTTAAGATAGTAAGTACGTTTATTTTTAGTAGGATCTACAAATGTGAAATATGTATGAAGGTTGGAACTTAAACTTATTTTGTTCGTTTTAGTACATGGCTTAAATAAAAGCTTGTTTTGAAAATGGATTTTAATTTATTTATGTATTCGTTAAGATGAGAATGTAAAAAAATACTTTACCGAAAGAGCTTTTGAGTTGTTGTAGACTTCTATAAATAAAACCAAAAACTTTATGTTTTCTAAGTAAACTAAGCATAATTGAGGTATGTAAATAAAAAAGGACTATAGGAGCCAAAAACGTTTTCTTCACGATAAAAGTTCTCCGTAGCAACCCTAATGCTGTGGTAATCGGTCTAAATCCATTGACAGTTTAATTGCTATGACGGTCAAAAGATAGCGTGGGTGTACACATCGTTGTGAAGCTAAAATGTATTATGCAAATACAGTTGGGAAAACTAGTTGTATGATATATATTTTTTACTATTTTCTCAATAAATTGTCGAAACTTTAGAATAAAATAATGGTTATCATGCGTGGCACACACACTCTTGTATACGTGGAACTAGGTGGAAATACACTTTTGGAAATCACATATGGAATTTCCAACATTCTCCATGTTTTAATTATTTGACACTTCACAACAAAACACCTTGATTTTGGATAATTTTATTTTTCAAAAGCACCATTGGTTACTACATCAAACAAGTTAATTAAATGAAATATGTTTAATGAAAATAGGAGACGGGCCGAGATTCGAACTCGGGACCTTATCATCAGAGCGCGAAGCTGAGGATCGCGAATTCGAATCTCTGTCACGTCTGCCATTTTTATTCAACATAATTAATATGTTCCCTGGTGGTGAGGTACACTGCAATTTAAGAGATTTCTGAACATCAAACAAGTAATCTATTCGACTTTTTCATAGTTTATCATAATCAATTATGTCCGATACTCAATAAGAAATGAAAAAAAGTGCGTTTAATAAGTTTCTTGTGTTATAAGTGTAAAAACATGATTTTGGCAGTTATAACGTTTTCCATTTACATGTCTCAATTGATAGACGATTTCACTACTCTTTTAAACGACAGAGCTTCCAATGAAGAAATCTCATAACCGTGAGTGAGTACGACGTCTGCGGTGACGGTCGCGTCATGGGAGATGGCAATGGTGATGGTGATGGTGATGGTGATGCTGTGCGCGACTCTTGGGACGTGGAGCGAAGGTCGCCGACCAATTACTCGCGTATGACGGACGACGGTCCGCGTCTCTGGACCTGCGATAGCATCACTCGCTGGACAAACGACCGCCGCTGCCGAGAGGTGCTTCTCTCCGGGTTCCCACCACTTCACCCTCCACTGCTTACTCTATCTCACGCTTACTCCCTCTCCCACACAGCTGTTCCCTATATTCGTTGTAACAGACCCATAGTGAACTTGGAGCGGAGACGTAGATTTTGCCAAATGTGAAAATAAAAAAATTCTTTACAAAGGATCGTATTTTATTTTATTATTTTTCCAAAATGTTCATATTAATATAAATTTAGCTCCTACCAATTATTTATATTAACATCGTTATTCACGACAATGTTTTATTTTCGTTTAGGGGTTGGGGGTTCGGTCTCCCTTTGGTCATGTCTTTGCTCTGGGGAACAATATTTGAATCGTTTGTTTCATTCTTCTTCAAAGGACTAAGGTTAAGTAATCCTGACCAATGGGAAACGAAGAAAAAAAATCTGATAAAAAATACTGTTTTTTTACTATTTAAAAACATAAAGTTGAGTATATTCCATCAGTTGATTAATCTTCTATCATGTCTATTACTTTTTTATCAAATATTGAAAATTGTAAACTTAGGCCCTTTTAAGAAATTACATTACCATCGCAAAATATAAATTTTATTTGGAAAAATAATAACTAGGTTTTTTGAAACAAGAATCAAGTGTTTTAATAACGTAGCATAATACGCCTAAAGCATTACTGTTGTCGCCATCCTTTACATTTTCTTTTTGCAATCTTCAAAATACTCCGACCTCTTCTTTTTAAAATTTGTTTTCCGCGAAATTTCCTTTTCTTCGGTCAATTTATACTTTACCACCTATTGTCAATCATTGAAAACATTATAATTTGTTAATGTTCACCTTAAAAAAACTACCTGTAATTCCGTTATGAACAAATAGTTTGGCACGTCCTTTCCAATTTACTTGCTTCCACATTTTGCGATTTACTACTAAAACCTTGAAAAAACCGAATTAAATAATTAATAATCAAGAAAACGCGAGATTTAAAATTGGAAATTATATATTTCCTTATTATGTGTCAGGGCCGTTCAATTTTTTCCCAACAATTTCACAGAGTACTTTGAAAATAGATTTTTTTCAGGCTCTTGTTCGGTTCGAAAATAAATGAAATAGTATTAAAATGCTGTGGATTACATAGTTGTCGAAATTAAGTTTGTTTAATTCTTAATATCCTTCAATTTTTAACATGATTTATTAATAAACTCGTGATTTATAGACGAAGCGCAAGGAAAAAACCATCATTTAATTTTTTTATCGTTTTTTTTTTAAATTTCATACAACTTAACATACAGAAATTGAAAAAAGCTCTGAAAATTCTGAGGGTGGAGAGGTTTAAATACAAACACAAATTGGAAGGTAAAATAAAGTAGATACTATTTTACGGAGACCAGAAAACTATTCATGGATTTTCTCTCTGAATGCATGAAATGTTGGAATGATTTTTTTCATTAATATTTTAGAAATAAAAAAAAAAGTTGTTAGTTAATGTTTCCAGCGTTTTCTTTATCGAACAGACTTTGATCTACCAAAATACACTCGAGCAATAGAAACACCGTATTTGACTCAAAAATGTACTCCATCCATTAATTAGCATCTCCCGCCATTCATTTCCATCTTCACTTAACTGCCAATTATCTCCGAAATCCATGCCCAAGTTTACATCTTCTTCCCGCGCGGCGTCTCCTCCCTCTCGACGCCAACGTTTGATTTGAGTTCGGTGGTGTCTTAGAGTTACAGTCTAAGGAGGAGACGCGCACCAATATTCGGTTCGTCGAGCAATTGGCTCGTTCATCCGCCTCAGTTCGACGGGATGCAGCAGATATTTCCTCGATGCGTCTTAAGGCCGCTTGTCAAACATTCTCAACGAACTTACTCTCTCCCGCGCGCTTGCGTTTGCCAGCGCTATCTGGTGAGGGTGGGGGGAAGCTATAGCCTTCGTATGTCTTCAGGAGTGGAGTTCAATCCTAACTTTGGTCTTAAAGACGGAATATATATAGGAGTAATTAAACTATTGGTGTGTTAATTAAGATGTTCTCTTTCGTTGGAGATCGTTAAGGCATTGGCGACGTGTTGCGTGCTGTGGATGGTACAGACACGTAAATGAGATAGAAACTAATGGAGAAAAAAAAATTTATGAAAATAATTATTAAAATATTCAAATCATGAAGACGTGACAAGTAATTTTAGTTCTCAAACACCACGAAAGGCAAAAAATAATATCAATTAAAGATTTCAATACTTGTATTTTTGGAGAGAAGCTGCACAAAAATTTCAGACATTTTGTGAGAAAAGTGGCAAAAAGTTTGTTTAGAAGGGTTAAAGTATGTAGAGAAAATTACGTAAATAATTATTTTTTATATACACACTGGTGTGATCGAGATTCATGCTACACAAACGAAAAAATATACTACGAAACAGTGAGATAACATGAAAATATGATATATTGATAAACACAGAGTAGGGGGAGGAATCAATAAAAAGAAGTTTAAAAAAGATGAGTGCCAAAAGAAGAGGAAGTTGCAAATACTTCATTCCTCATCAAGTGTTAAAGAACCTGTAAAACTTGTTTTCTGTACACAGAATGTGATAATGAAGAAGTGAGTTTCATTCTTAAAAACTAGGTTAAACATATGTTTTGCAAGTTATCAAACATTCATATATTGACCAAAGGTGCAATGTGAGCTGTGTGAAATATACCTTCAACTATATTCTTTTATCATTAACCTTGTTTGCTTTTGTGTCATCGTCGTGTTATCAAGATTTATCAAAATTATAATGGCGAGAACAGTACTGTAGTAAAAGATAGCGATCGTATGAAGCATACTACACTAGAACTTTATTTGGTAATGAGATTCAGACCATGAGTCTGGCCACCGAGGTACAAAGAAGTATAGATTCTATAGAAGAGTGGCACATTTTACATTTCTCCATATATTTCTTCTGGGTACCAACATGTGAAAAAGATAAGTGATAAATTTCGTCCACATGAAAATGGCAACGAGTCAAGATCAGAACCCGGGAGTTCTGCGTTGATCGCAGGGATGTTAACCACTACACCACCCACAACAGTTAGTGTAGGTGAAGCATTCGAAATATTTACAATTCCCCTGCATAGGTGGAGAGGCCAGTAACCTTCCATGTTTATCTCACAATTTCAGAGTGCCTTCTCGTGGAAGAGAGTTTGCATCGTCTAAGGCCAGGTAAAAATTGCGACGGATCGGGACACGATCCCGGGACATCCTGCTCTGGTTGCAGGTGTGCTGTCCACTGCACCACCCACCTCGACACATCAACCTGGCCTGTTCCGGTGGACCTAGGACATATCCCTAATAGTGCCCCGGGAGTCGAGGGAAATGGTGCTGTGGACAGCTCATGTTACAAAAAAACGGGAGGTCCCGGGTTGTGTCTCGGCCCGTCTCAATTTTCACCTGGCCATTGACGATGCAACTTTCCTCTCGTTCAAGGGGAAACGTCACTGCAGGACTGATAATTGCTTCTCGCTTCCGTTCTCGGTGTTCGTCTTCCGTAGCTGTCCCCCTACCCCACTTCCTTAGGAGTTGTCTTCGCCTCCTTTTGAACCGTCTCACTCCTTCCCATTTCCCCCACCTCCAAATCGTTCTTTTCATCCAAAACTTGTACTTTGCTCGCTAAGCGAATCGACTTATTCCTCGTGTTCGACGAAGGAGTTAAATTCCCAAGTCATGTCCCAGATAGGCGCTTACGAGAAATGTATACAAGTTGTCGAGGAAGTATTGTGTTTTAGGGTCTTCAAAATCCAATATGCTTTAAGACGAATTCTATTTTTTCTTTCTGTTATGCATGTTCTTTCTTTCTTTCTTTCTTTCT
>NNCF01128686.1:324150-341885 GCA_002313205.1 Laupala kohalensis
TCTTTCTTTCTTTCTTTCTTTCTTTCTTTCTTTCTGTCTTTCTTTCTTCCTTTCTGTATGTGCTGTATCAACTGTATTAATTTCCAATGGCATCGTTTCTTTTCCTTTTTGCTATGTTTCAACGTTTCTCTCTTCCTCTTAAACGCCTGTCTTGACATATCCAGACCCACGTCTGTATTTAAACAGCGTATTTAATTCGTTTCACAACAGTCAAACGTCTTCTCCGAACAGTCAAGAATCTACAATCAAGGAATGTATACCACTCTACAATCTCAATACTTTTCTCCTCCCGAAATAATCTATTTGCTTCTTTTTCGAAAGGGTAGGTCATGTATATAATTATAGGATATGGAACCAATAACTTTTTTTGTTTCTCAACTGTCTTTCATATCTCTTTCTCCTTATTTTGTTTCTTCCAGACAAAAGACCGAGACAGCTACATCTTCTCCGTTACTAATGCCATCTCTGTTGAATGCATCTGTTAGACACACTCACTCACAGCCTTCTATTAAAACACGTTTCCTATTGCTGCTTGTCAAAAAGTTGAACAGAAAAATAAGTTTTTTTCTCCCCGTGTTAAATCTTGTTATTTTTTTGGTAATTTGTTCCTTGCTGTGTAATCGAATACTGAAGTAGTGTTAAATAAGACGATATAGTGCGTCTCACCAAATGATGTGAAGTGTAATGGTCCAAAATGTCCGTTGATGCGGATGAAAGTTAATTTTGTGACTTTGATGTCTTCAGAATAATAAAGTATCATGATGATTAAGAATGGTAGACAGATAGACATATTTACGAAAATGTTCAGAAAGTATTCTTTGCTGTATTTTATGCGTTATATTCTAAGAAAAGGTGTAAATAGCTAGGAAATTCTCAAGATTATATCTTACTAGTATGTTTTCTTTACCATTCTAGATTGGACACATTTTCACGAGTGTGCTAGAACATAATATATTTCTTATAAGTAATTCATAGCATACAACCAATTTACTAGAATAAGTATTGAACATTCAAATAAAATTCTTCAAAAAATTAAAAAATTCTCCATTCAGTGAAATGTAAAACATGATGTAATAGTGTAGGTGATTTTATATTAAGCGATGATATAATTTGAATGATGTTTGGAAATATAAATATAATAAAATAAGAAATATCTAAATAAATTGACATTATCGCCCATAGATACAAAATATTCTGCATATAACTAATTCTGCATAAAAATGAATTTCATGACAAAATTAATATTATGTACTACTAAATGATTATTTTTTCTTTTAGAAATTAGTCCGTGGTTCGTTTCACTTTGATAAAATATTTTCACTTTGTAATGAATATTTTCCGTGTCCCAAAATATCCATTGGGAATCAATGTCTTTGTTTGTAACATGGAAATAATTCAGTCTATTTCTGCCAGACCACTAATGAATGATTGACATCACATGAATTATTAATATAGATTGGTTTAATATTGAATGGGCTAATTAAGATTGAGGGAAACCTAGAAGCAATAGCATTAAATTGGATAGCGGTCAAGTACAAAACATTTCATAAAATTGATAATGCATTAATTAAATACTACCTATTATGAAATTTAATGAAAATGTAACGATTAAATATCTATCTGAGATTAAAATACACGTAAGTTAGACTATAAAAATATATGTATAAGTTTTCGAAGATTTAATTAGCAAATACGAAAAATAACATTAAGATCGGTACCTAGATTTTTTTTCTTTATTAACAAAGTAGTTATGGAAGATACACGACAATAATACACCCATATCATTGTAATATTTATGAATTGTTTGGAGTATTCATATAAAAAGAACTGCTCGAAAATAATTTTAATGGGAAAGTTTAGAGCGGAAGACTTTGTATTGGTAGTTGCAGTTCCTTAACCCATAATAACGAGTACTAACTCACTATTCCAAAAGAACATCCTGTCGCGAATGTGGAGCGATCGCCGCGCAAAGACACTTTATTGCCAACCCTTCCCTGCCGTGCGAGTGCCAACCGATAAATCGCGTCGACGGCTCCCGAGCCGCGCGCACACACCCCACTTTTACCCCCTTCCCCTTTTCAACCCAACCTACTTTCAATTTCGAGTATTGCTGCCGAGGAATGCCGTGAAACCACCCCGATCCATCCCATGATTAAAACATTCCACGTTTCCCTATTCCTAGCGTATTGCCCGGCTGAATTAAACACATGACCTTCCGGATTTATCACCAGTGGGCTCTCGCGGTGGAACGGGTCGCAGCTACCTACAGACGCCGCCAGGGTCGTCCTTGTCGTTCGCGTCCCTCAGATGCAATGGAGACCATACGGAACTTAATGACAACGACATATATCCCTAATGTAAGGAGAAAATAACGTACCGCATGATTTTTCTTCTTTATTTTTACATTTCATTTATTCTAATGATTATCAAGATTTTGAAATATATTTGAAGATCAATGATACACTTTTCAAACCTTAAGAAATACTTAAAAAATCATATATATTCGATGAATTTGAATTATTAAGTAATTTCACACAAATAACGTTATACAATTGGGACTATCCAAACATTTCTATTGATTGGCAATTACTGTTCATAATTTGTTTTTGTACATTACGTATTGAGACAGTATTTCATTTACTTAGTAGAATGTATGCCATTGCAAACACCTGACGAAGTTCAATATAGTAGTCGAAAAGTTGTGTAATACATTATTATATTATGTAATTCATAAAAAGTTTACTAAAAATGGTTGACATTAATAATGAACAGTCAAACTCTGAATTAGTTACTTCCGTTTGGATTATTTGATGTGATAGAGAGATAGATTTCGAATACTGGTGTGTAACTACAGAAGAGAGAGAACGCGTTTGGAGAAGATATCCAAGATGAGACTCAGAACGTTTTGTTTACGTTAAGATCTCTTGATCTATACACTATTTACGCCACTGGCAAGAGATATTTAATTAATAAATTTCAGTGTGTAACTAACATTCAAAACGCAGTACTGATCTGTGAAAGAAATAATAAACTTGGCAAAATCTCGATTTTATCGCAAACGGAGCTATAGAAATGCATTTTGAGATCGCACATTTCTTTCGCCATATGTAATCAGAGGGTAGAAAAAAAAAAACAGGAATAACTTGCATACCAGTTTCTCTTCAGTCGTTTGCTAATTTCACAAAGAAAACTTTCTGCATGTTAAATACAATAAATATTGCTATTCACCTGATTAGAAGAGGAAGGCCGCCATTTTATGACTCCGGTGACTGGCTAACAATGAGAGCTTTACATTGCGGCACCGATGTTGTATAACTGCACTTACAACATTAAGCTTTTTCAGGATCATGGCACGTTATTTTTGTACGCGTTCACAAAATTAGTAATTGCGAATAAAACCCTTCGGCATAAGATCAATGAACAGAAAAAGACACACTCTGTCTTGTAATTTTCATTTGATCTCAATGTGTAATAAATATTTTTTAATGAAATATAAATTATTTTTTTAAATTGTATACAACCAGAAATCGCTTGTCCGACGTGTTGAATAAGTATTTCTCTTCCAACCACCATTTCTTTCTTGTAGAAAAAACATTTTGTTCTTTTTCCACATTTTTGCTATTTCAAGACGTTTTCAAGTGCTTTGGAGACGAAGACATGCATTATAATTCGCGCCAAATTATGTAGAAAAAATTTGCTTGATCATCATTAGGGTAATTTTTTAAATAGTTTCTATAAAATATTTCTATGTTCTAAACATTTTGACCATTCGTAGACGTGTCATAAAATGTGTAATAATGTTTATTCGCGTAAGATAAATTCTATAAAAAACTACTGACAAGGGTAAATTTAAATTGGATATTATTTTCGTTTCTTATGTGATTAATTTTCGTACTAAATTAAAATATGTTGTCCAAATATTCTTTCACTCTAAACTGGAAAACCTTAAAATCATCTTATTTTTTTGTAATAATTTTATATTTTCTTAGTAACATTTTTTGCATTTTACTTGATTTTATCGCATAAGTAATATTAAGATTTGCATATTAATTGTCAAGCTATATGATTTTTGTGAAAGTTTCAGTGTGCAAGCTCCTAAATAATATTTCCTATCTTTTCTATTTGTAATTTATACAAATAAGTTCATGAAATAAAAAATGTTTTCTGTTCCAACTGGATTGGATTCGAACTAGTGTGTTCCAATGGATATATCCTCTGTGTACGTGGGTCGTGACGCAAGTCATACGAATAAAGTATGTTTCCTGTAGTGTGTGCGTTATTTAAGAATGCGTGTTAATTAGGAAGCCTACCTTACTTTTATTCATATCCAACTAAATACGTGTGTAATGAAACAAAAAAACATATACCTATTCTTCATCTTTTAGAGATATGCTATCGTTCGGAAAATATTTTTCTCATTATTCTAGTCATTAATTTTATGGCAAAAGTAATATTTTCTCATGTTCTCCGGATTATCTATAATTATTTATATCTTTTATTATTATGCTACATATTTATCACGGAAAGAGCATTGAATCTCAAATGATTTTATATTAACTAGCCGTCAAATAAGAGAAATAATGGTAATTGATGGGATGGTCCTCTGCCTGATTCCGGAGAGTAAATTAGTTTATTGTCCTGAACGTGGTCATACACAGTTTGTAACCACATTTTTACAAAAAAAAATATTTACATAAGATTTTTCTTTGACACAATTTGTTTTGTATCTTCTTTAATTTAAAATTAGATGAAAGTTTTCTCTTCGTAATTAATACTCTATTTAAAGATTTCATTTGACTCTACCTCACCGCGTGACCTATAGTTGTATCCGATGCAGCCGTCAGACAGTTGAATGACGTGCAGGTAGTTGGATTTTGACACCTGACGAGCGATGTGTTTGGAAGAAACGTTTCCCGTATTAAGGAAGAAATCTCATCTCCAAGGTAGCATTTTGTGGTCGAAGAGGTGAGTGAGGAAATCGAATGTCTTGGAGAAACGTTTGATGCCCCTCAACTGACACAGGACGTTTCGAAATTTATGCCAAGCGAAATGATTCCCACAAGAGAACTCGAATTTCCCTAATTTTCGTATTATTACAAAAGTATTGAAAACTCATTATTTTCGATAAAAATATGACAAATTCTTGTTTGAGACACACTTAAAATAATCTAAAAAGTTTTGGAATATCGCTTGGTCATTCGTTTACCCGTAGTGTGTTCCATTAAAAAAAATTGTATCTGTGGATTTTTAAAAACATTATCAAAGTGACGGAATTAATCATTCCTATATTTTGTATCTAAAACTTTTAAATTATTTATAATTTTCTTTTTTATGTAGGTACCACAAAATGATTACTAAATCTGAAAGAATTAGGATTTTTTTCGTTTACACCAGTGACTATAAAAAAACCATTTCACTTTTAATAAATTCTGAATCATGACAGATACAATTCTTCCTTCTATAATCCATTGCACCGATTGTACAAATAACTTTCGTCGTTTTTTATAAACTCACATCTTCATCAAACTTGTTCCAGTAATATCATTAATGAATTGCATTCAACTAAATTTTCATATTTTCTGACAAACAGAAAACTATAAGAATTTATTGTAAATTATATACTAAGTATTTTTGAATGTGATTGAAATTTAGCTTACAATATACTCTAATAGTTTGCTGCTATTCAGTTGACAGCAAAATTTTTGTTCAGTGTAGAACAGAAATAATGTTGTATCTCGTCGTTAAGAGCAAATGGAGAGTGAAATATAGAAAATAGTATTTATACGAAATATATTGTCTGTTCATATTGAAAAGAATGGAAAGACGTTTTCGGAAATAAAAAAACTTCCTCAATTTTTAAAACAGTTTTCAAAATCCTAAATTAATTTCAAACAATATTTTTATAGAGATTATCGGTTAAGAAGAGGTATCATAATTTGTGTTCACCTTTTCCTACCTGTCCCCCACTGTGAACTACTTCGTGTGTGTACAGACTAAAGGCAGGCCACGATGCTTACTAATGGAGTTCAGAAAGTTTCTTCATAAATATTTTTTTACCGATTTGATTGTTGTCTCGTATTATCATTATTCAAAAACTTAACATTCAAAGTATTGTAATTATTAACACAAATTATAATTAGACTTTTGAATGATTTGACCAATTTTTCCCGACTGAACCACCAAGAGTCAACCTGATATCCCTTCATTTTTTACTTGATTTCTTGAAAAAGAAAATGAAAGATGATAAACAAAGAAAATTGAACTCTATCATCTATTGAACTAAAGTTCTGGCATTATACGGCATCTACCACTTTCTGTCAAAACTAACGTACAAATGGTAATTTTATGTGCATGCTGTACGAAGGATAGGAATAATTTATAAGTCCCCAGTGACATCTGGTTACGAGTTTGTGCCTTACAAAGGACACGGACCGCGACGCTGTTTAGTAAGCCTTAGGCATTTGACGTATACTTCACCTGAGAAATTACTCATCCTAGTGGAACAAGTTATACCTTCCACCAGGGGTAGATAATTATATGTAAATCTCTATTTAACACGAAGTAGAATAGTGTTCGTCGCAATTGAACGGCCTTTTGCATTCTATAAATATAATGTCCCGAAGCAGAAAAGACATGAGAAAAGAAAGATAAAATTGATGAGACATAGAGAAGGATATGATTTTCCTGGATTTCGTTGTAGTTGATCATACGCGTAGTTGTGATACGTGTTTAATTCTAAATTAACATCTAAAATTTAAATAAACATATGTTGTCTTTCTCGTATATCTGTCGCTCTTTTCTTGCTAATTAAAATTGAGGCAATTGTATTTCCAAAAAGAACGATTTATAAAAATTCATAAAATTATCCGGTAAAAGAGGTTCCCATAAAGATGAAAAATTTTCATATTCACTTTTTCGTAAATATTTTAATGATTGAAAATAATGCAATCGAGGTATGTGATATCATTCTTTTGTAGAACATAAAAATTACAAGTTTTCCATAAAAGAGAATACATACAAATTCTTATTAGCTACGGCACCACTTAGCAAGGTTGTGTACATAATCTCTGCAGCCCTACCCTGGCTCGGGGTTTTCTCCGGTTTTCCTTCGGATTTTTCATAGGTAGGAATGTAAGTAATACTTTTGCTATTATTAACGTCGAATTTTTACAGCTCTTGATATCTACGATTCGTTTTGGAATAATAGATGAATGACAGTTCGTACTTCGTAAATCATTTCTTTCATAAATATTAAATACACCACTGTCCTTGGGCCCTTGATCGTAATTGATGGAATGATTCCTTGCTTCTTTCACGGGAGTAACTTTGTTCATTATTCTCCATGTAGTGATACTGTTTTTGACAATGAAGTTTATTTGTTTTATCAGCAATGAAACTCGTGGGAGAAATTCATCAGGCTATTATTCTATTCTCACCCGGTGGTATCTCCGGAGTCAAGAAATTCCTATTCCGTCTTGATTAAAGGACACACGAGACTCTCCTACAACTGTCTAAGCCTTTCCTGTCGTATCACTCACTCACAAGGATGCAGTAATGCAGTTGAGACAGGCAGTTTGGACCGTGGCGCGTGTAAGAAGCCCTTTGCTTCACTCATTCCTGCAGTGCAAGGGTAGATGATGCATCTATTAAACATTAAAACCGTTACATCAAAGAGAAATCTTTATGGGACCCGTACAGAGCTAGTAAATTCACCCTCACCCGGAAACACATTTGTAAACCTTTCAAAGGACAGTCGTCAAATGAATGTGAAGCCCTTTAGGTATACGTAACACGGAGTTTCTTATGACGTACACAGCGTCTTGAGATAGCGTTTCTGTTGTTTTATCCCAGAGATGGATCGATTGTTGAAGTCATCATAAATGATTTATTAAGGAAAGAATTTTAAAGAAAAAGCAAGAGTAGTTTCAGAAATTATTGCTACAATGTGATGTATTTTCTTCAATGTAAATTACTAAATGAAACCTTGTGATTCAGTAATTCACTAACCCGAAATCAGTCATTCAGTTACCCAAAAGTCTTGTGTTACACACTGCTCTTGTGTGGTCTAATATGACCAACATGCTTGTAATATCGTGAATGACAAAATGTTTATGGATGAAATAACTTACCGTGATCATGACTCAACGATGAAAACAATTATTAAACAAAAAATTCCCACATTTTGTACATTTTGGTATTATTAGAAAAAAGCATTTTTTTTCACGTAGGGAAACCCATTTCGTATAAATTCAAAAATTGTTTTTCCTCCCGAAGTGACCTTCTCGTGTCTTTAATTTCCAAGAGAAAATGTAGATGAATTGTTCTTCTCTAGCGGAATATATAATATGCATTTGAAAAAAAAAAAAATTACTGTTGACGATGGATAGCAAACAGAATTGTAACTTTTGCTTGTGGTGTGCATTAATTTTGACTATTACAAATTAGATGAAAACGAAGTTCAAATTTTCTTTACTTTTTTTTTCTCCGAATAAGAAATGATCTCGCACGAACTCCTAAAATATTTTTATAAAAACGGAGTAAAATACTAATACGATATAACGCGTTTGAATAATCAACATTCAGCAACGCATTGCTGGTGTAATATATGTTACAATTTTTGTTGGTTTTTTGTTGTTGTATTTAACTGATCATTATAATTCACATTATGCTACTTGTCCTATGTGCTAGTATGACCGAAAATAATTTAATGTGTAAAAAACAACAACAACAAAACTCAAGTAGTCCAATAAAATTGTGTCAAAACTGAATTTAAAAAGTTATGTTGCGTTGAAGAAATGAATCATTGAACAACAATTAGATCTCAGATATAAAAAACGTATTGAAAGTGTTAAATATTTAAAATAATTATCAAACACTCATGTTCTATTGAAAATGGGTTCCATACTATCCGACATTGAATATTGGGTCATTAATATTAATATTACTAGCAAAATCGTAGAAAATTATTCACAGAAACAGTTAGAGAAAGAAACAATATTTAGAGTGTAAATGTATCAACTTTCAATTCAATACCTGACGAACACTTATCTCGGTGAAATAACCTTCGTCTATCCGAACATGTGTTTTAGAGGCAACAGCTGGAGCTTGTTTAGAATAACTATGAAGTGTCTTTATTTTGACGAGACTTTGACCATAAGATCTGCTCTTCCATCTGTCCATTTAAAATACATTGCATTTTAAAATACAAAATAAAAATTGGGAGGGTTTTATTTACATCATTTACATTTGTTTCGTAATAATGCTCCATTATCAGCAATATTTTTACAATTTGCAGTGTCCACCCAATCAACAAAAATATTTAAAACATTCGTTTATTTATGTACTTTTTTCGTGCCATGTCTCTCGCGCGGTGACTGTGCTAGAGAAAATGTTTAAGAACTGACGAAAACTGGAAAATTATTTGTATTTATAACCCTTAAGTGGTCGGGTAGCGAACTAACATGGTCGGATGGGCTGAACTGACACCTCAAAAGAAACTACTCGAATATTTCTCCCTTCTGGGATACTTATTTTATCATTTCACGCCGTTTTATGTTAAATTTAATGGCAATAAAAAAATGAATGCACTAATTTAAATGATGTGATAAAGAAGCATTTCGTGGCAGATGTTAAACTATCAATTAACAACTCAAAAAAAACTTATTACATTCACATGTTTTGGGGTTATTTTTTATTTAATTAGCATGTAATAATATCAAAATCAAAACGCAACAAAATCAATATTCTGTGTCATTAACATTTACCCCTTAACTTGACGCACTTTTTTTACGCGTAAGAAACCCCGGCACAAATCATTCCACGCGCACAGACATCGGCAATTCCAGTGAAAACAGACGTAATAGTTCGTTAGGAAGGTACAGAAAGTTTCAGTTCAGATATACTCGGGTTTCAGAAATAACAATAAAAACAAATGGAGCTGTGACACACCACCAGACCTTCAAAGGGCTAGGATATTATAAAAGAAATTTGAAATTGTTAAAAAATAATTTTGGATTCTTAATAGAGAGTCCATACAATTATCTTTGTAGTGGTATCTCATTTTGGCTCTAGGTTAAAGAATTCAGGAGAACAAGGGATGCTAACCGAAACAATCTTTTATAAATTAGATATAGCTTGGAGGAATTGGTCTGATGTGGACAGGGGGTAGATTGGTTTTAGAATGTTTATATTTATTATGTAATTTATATTTTGTAAAAATGTTTTGGAGAACTGAAGATGGCCGCCATGCGGTCGAAAAGGCCTTTTGCATCAATAAATAATGACAGAATGACGAAATCTTTTCCTTCTTGTAATGAGATATAGCTATTTAAAAAGTAAATTCATGATGTGGATTTTAATACTTTCGTACTCCCCACGAATCTTACGTTTCATTTTCGACAAGATCATTGGAAGCGAGGAAATATGTGATCCTTGTCACATCTCTCTCAACAAAAAAACAAAACAAAAAAAGGGGTCTCCCTCAACTCCTTCTTCGAAAAGACAAATAAAGAAAGTGATAACGCAACCAAAAACCGAAAGCAAAACGCGCCGGAGTCAGAAGAAACGTGCGGAGCGTAGACAAGTTCAAAAGTAAAAAAATAAAAAGACGCCGACTGCGGTGAGCTATGGTCCGAGGAGAAAACACACTCTCCTCGTTTTATTTATTCAACCCCCCTCTCCCCCTCTCCCCCTCACTGCTCTCCGTCTCCGTCTTTCTTGGTTTACCTGGCAATAGTAAATACTACGTATAAATAAACGTTTTTTTCCCCAAGTTGTGACAACTCTATCATACACCTGATCGCTGACACACATCGTGAGTAGCTGGGAGAGTTTTGCACCCAGGTTCTGAGTCCCGCGAGAAGATTCCGTGAAAGATAGTGCATTTACCCGCTTGAGTAATATAATTCAATTTTGTTTTTGGTTAATGTTTAATTTGGTCCTGTTTACAATTTTTGGACGAAACATATTCTGGAGCTACAAGAGATTATAAAAATGCCTATTAATGAATTACTAACTAAACTCGTGAGAACAAATCGCAAGGGTTCTAATGACCCTGACGTTGACGAACCCTAAAGCCCCGTATAAAAGAAAAAGGAATAAATCGCAAGGAAAATTGAATGTAACTTACATTCTGTACGACAATGCTATCGTTTAATTTTATTTAGCAAGATTGTTTTATTGACCTCAATAATATGGTTTCTACTACTTTCTCCTATCTACTGCATTTAGGCAAATTTCATTCGGTCTCAAATATTAACTATATACTAGCATTAACAATGTAAACGGACATGAGACAAGTCAATTATTTTGAATAAGCTTTCTTGAAAAAGATGTTTCATAGATTGGACAGCAATGCCTTTTTTTTTACAATATCACTTCAAATGGACAGTGCAAGTGGGGAGTACAGTTCCATCTCTGTTATGTCTTTTGCAAAATTGAACTTAGTGCTATCGCACACATCGGTTAATATAATGATAGTTCTGACATGAAAAATGATATCCAAACACAAGTTTTATAATGTAACAAAAAGCTTTTTTTTTTTGAACTACTACAAATTTTAAAATGAAACTAACTGTGGAGTGAACAGTAAAGTTAGTTTGGTATGTCTGGATTTTTATAAGGCCTTAACTACTACAACGTTGTACCCATCGAATAAAAATTTATCCTAAGCAAATAATTGAAATGGAGGGATAGTGTGTGACAATAAAACAATTTAAATTTTTAACAAATTTATCTACTATTTATGTTCTTTATATAATGAAGATAAATAAATTATAACTGAATGATCTGTGTTTGGACGATCACAATATATTTATTTATCGCATCAACTCTTTCTTAATTTAACACCATTACAAAAATATCTCCATTAGATACACCCTGTTAGATACTTTTGATTGCATTTTCAGAGACGGTCGATATGGCCTTCACTACTTTTTTTTCAATAGCTTCTTTTGAGGAAAACTGTTCCTGAACGATGGCCAAAGTTGTAACTTGGCAAACCCAACATGTAGTGGACAAAAACTTGATAGAATAAAGTTCGTCGATGCTCTAAATATGTTCCACCTCGATGAAGAAATGTTATTCAGATATTTCGAACGCATGTAGATTATGAATCATAGTTTATTTGCTTTAAAGAAGGGGCTACATTGGGGATGTCAATAGAGACGAAAATTTGTTTTCTGTGTCGACATCCGTAGCTGCCATAAACATGTGCACGAAAATGGGAATAACTAAACGTTTCTTCATAGCTACATAACGTGGGTAGCGAGTGCTCGAGATTACTCGTGATCGCACGTCCCAACAGTGGAAGGTCGGAGACGAAATAAACATAAGGAATGGCGGACGGTCGGAGGCGGTCGATGTGGTGGAGGCCGTGCCGTGTCCGCCAATTAAGTTAACATGAAACAGAAGACTCCTTTTGAATTACGATGCGTGGAGACGAAATCTCTGGAGGAAAATACGATACAGCGGGTCAGAGCTGGTGGCAGCGGTCGCTTTGGATTTGTTCATTTGTTCATATGACGTGGTGGTTAGCACCGTGTGGTTTCTATTGATGCTCTCAGTGTTGCCAAATGGCTCAAACTGATACAGAACCACAACGCAGCAATCAGATGGACTTGTTTTTTATCAGTAACATGAAACTTTTTTTTTTCTTTTTGAAACATTGCACCGAATTTAAGAAATATAGGAATTACAAATACCCAGAGAAAGATATATAATGTAATATATTAGCAGGGTTCGGAACATTATGCATTAAACAATCGAAAACTACGCGAAAAAAATTCCAAAATGTGTACTTAAAAAGTTCAAAATATGACTTAAAAAGTTCAAAGTATGACTTAAAAAGTTCAAAGTATGACTTAAAATCCACGTGCATCAACTTTTTTTGCTAAAAGAGTGCAAGTGTAAATTGGGTTAGTTGAATAATACCTCACAGTTCAACTTAAATTACAATTCAAACATTATAAGCTTTATTTAAATTATAAACATGTAAAAATTTACTGTTACGTCAATTAAACCTGTAAAAATGATAGACTTGGAATAAAAATCTTTAAAAGTATACATGTATATGCATTTGAGTTTTCATATGCCAGAAACGGATTCTTGAATGCCATAGAAAGTCCGGAAAAAATATGCAAAAAGTGCAAAACCCAAGTCCTATACATGTGTCAGCTCATAGCCATATGTGAATGAAAAAACAATAAATTTTCATGTATTGGTGTTTCATATGAAACAAAATTTTCTAACATAAGATATCGTTAGGGTAGTGGTAGCGTCTTCATTCCCAAGATACTGCTGAGTGGGAGGGTGGAGGTGCAAGTCCATGTTCGTTGAGGGTGAAATTTTCAGTCGGGGTTTCCCTCGTCGGTTCGGTACCTCGCATTCTCCAGCAACCTAGCTTATTCCCTTCCCAATTCTTTCACTCAAATTTTGTGGTTAGGTAAAACAGCGGGTCTGATGGTCTGAACATTGTAACATCATACAAAAAATATGAAATAAATAATAGAATATTGATGAGAGTTTATTTGAAATTTTTTAGAAAATAATTTTTAATTTCTTTAGAATCGTATAACGGGTGAATGGACGTTACAAAAAATTCTTCATAGTTTGTACTCTTTATTACCATGTCTTTTGAGAAAAATTCAAATAATGACCTTACACCTTGAAGTTACAACTGTCTTACAACTGACTTCGAAGGTGCCCAAAGAGAGCTTTACAGTTACGACATATTGGCGAGGAGAAGGTGTCCAGCATCACGCTCCGGTCGATTAGACCCCAGGATAAATCCAATACTCATTTTACAGCAACCTGTGTGCGCCTGGGAGTCAACGTGGATGTTCGGGTGAAATAAAAATCCAGATCCCAAAAGCCAGCAATGAAACACGCTGACTCCTACATTTTGAAGAGTATGAGTCATTTTGGGTTCGATTTTTGTGTTCCGAATTTGTGTCTGATGTTACTTTTTTGTGTCAGAACTAGCCCGTTCTCGACAATCATTCTCTTATCAAATTTACTGTAAAGTACAAATATTTCTCATACGCCATAATTGACTTAACGAAACATTGCAGCTGACACAACAAAGTAAAAAGAAGTCTCCTATGTGAACAACTGCGTAGCAACTGATGACGAACAGCCAGTCGGCTTTGGTCAAAAAGAAGCCACTCCTATTGCGGACGTGTAGCCGAGGCTTTTGATAGATGTCTCTTGATGCTGCCTCAGATGGCATCGGTTGAGCTCACGTAAAGTTCAAGCCAATTCGTCTGCATCTTTATTCTGATCATAACTTCCACGTTTATTACGCGGGATATTGGAGTGGTCCTTTTTTTCTGGTGCGTTACGCCTTCTTTGAATGTCCACGTTTCAGAATAGTGTATGCTTCGTGAGACTCTCTCAATAATTCTATGAACGAATATAATGTACAAGTGTTATAATTTGAAAGAAATATATACGTTCTATGTAATACATAACTTTTACTAAAACCATAATGAAGGAGGGATGATAATAACAAGGATGTAGTAGTTGTATAAAAAGTAAGATTTGTTTTTGCTCCATAATAGTAACAACATTAACTTTAATTCTACGAAAAAAGAATATTTTAACCCATTTAAATGTAAGCATCTCCAGACAGCCAGATTGGAAATTCCTATTAAAATAAATAAACAATGACTTTCGTCTAATTTGATTGAGTCTAGTAAATAAAATGTACTCTGTCAAGCAATTTGTAAAAAAAAAATCTATGAGATTAATGTACGTTATCACTAGAAACGATGCAAAAACCGAAATAAATTACTTGTTTTGAAAAATATTAAGTAATTTATTTCGGTTTTCGCATCGTTTCTAGTGATAACTTACAGTAAGCTCCCTCGATTGGGAGTAAAGCGCACGTTTCTCATCTTCCCCAGCCCACCTCCACCCTTACCCTCGGGATTTCTCCCCCACCCTCGGTTTCGACCATGGAAGTCACGTCTGCGAATCCATCATTTGCCTCGGATTCGGGGAAGGCCCAGTGATTTTTTTGTTGCTGGAATCGGGAGGCCGTGTTTCTCGTGGGCCTAGACCCACCGACTCCCGAACCCTGGGGCACACCACAACCACTTCGTGCGGTTCATAAGTTGTTCCGTTACGTAATTTCAAGACGTAAGTATAAAAATGTAATCGATAATATAATTATTTTTAATTCAATCGAATTTAACGAAAAGAACCGTGAAGCGACCTAATATTTTACTTAAATTTACTGTTGTCTAATAATTTTTTAAATATAGTTACAAGGTGTTGCGTTTTTACGGTTGTTGATTGCAAGAGTTTAATATTGGCATTCTATTAATATATTTTCACGGTTGTTGAAAATTAATAACACCCGTTTTGTTACATGAAGCAATGCAAATGCATTATTAAGCAACCACACAATTAACCCATAATATATTTTAACCAATAATAAATAAAAGAGAAATGAACGTTGTACATTATTAACACTAACATATTTTTTTATGGGAAAAGTTAAACGAGTACTCGATAATATTATCAGCAATGCATCATTTATCGTGGGGCTGTTATAATTTTAGAATTAATTCAAATTTGTCATTCCTTTAGTTCTAGAATATTATAAGAAATATTTCATAGTAGTTTTACATATTCTTCTTAACCTTCCACTGTCTTTGATACATATCTTTTAAAAATGTTAGTAAATAATAAATTTTATTTTGATAAAAACTCTACGTATAATAAACTAATCTCCTCAAGCATAGACCATCCATCAATTCCCATCAGGTACCCTAAGGCAGTGGCGTATTCATCATCTATTATATCTCATATCTCAAGGATCAAAAATAGATGGCTAGTATTATAATAACAACAAATTCGCATGTCTTACAAAACGAAAAAACGTATTTAGAAATCCGTACTATTACGTTTTTTTTAATTATTCGGAAAATATTGCCAGTTAATCGTAACAAATAAAATATCTCAAAGACGAAATTAATGATAACAGACATTTCCACCCCTACACAAGAAATCCACCTCTACCTGAAGGAACACCGGAGAAGACGCCGGACGACGACGAATTTTCTTAATTTGTTTAAATGTTTGACAATGTACATCAAATTACATTATTGTATCCATCAGAGTCCAATATATCCGCATTTATCTTTATTCATATTCTTACTGCAACTATAATTTTATTGAACAAAAAAATTCTTGTGGTTGCTTGAAATTATAATGAATATTCATTAATGTGTTATTAGTGCTTATATAATCCATAATAGGTATTGAATTATTTAAATAATATGACTAACTCGTTGAATCATACGTTATTTTTTAACAGATCTGACGATAAAAATTTTCAGAATTTTATATTCACGTTTACCCTCCCAAAAATTGTAAATATAAAGTACAATACGTATTGTGGAATGATTTTTTCGCATGTTTAGTGCTTTCACAGTTAATATAATATTACTATTTATTTTGTTTCTTTTATTTTTACAATTTGTTACACGGAAGTATTATGATGCATTACAGCTTATCATTGGGGTGTCAATCACTTTAATTAGTAAATGTATGTCTCAAGAGATACATAAAAGTGATTTTAATCCTTCGTTAGTTTAATACTCATTCTAGCAGTATTAAGCTAAAATAGTATTAAGATTCCCTTGCTTTTTGGTGGGGGAGTACATTAGTCAGAATTTAATTATCTGTACCCTTAAGACACTTTTCGACTATTTAGTCCCTCTATGTTTGTAGTCATAAAATTCCAAGTGTGTTCCAAGTCTTCGAATACATTAGCATAAAGAGAAGCCATCTTACTTCCATTTGTTTTCTCACACCTGCCCCAACTAGTCTCCGCTACCAGATGAAGTAAAAGTCAACCCGTTGTTCAAGATCTATATCGACGAGTCACCCCATTGGACTACCACCACCATGTTATTTTAATTTTCTTTCATTTCTTCGTGAGTTATGTTTTGGGATCCTTCGCCCCGTATGTCTTTGTTCTAACGTGTTAAGAACACAAGTACGAGGAAACCTGAAGTCCAGGAACATTTCTCTAAAGCTCGTGTCTTTTGTTTCATGAACCACCTCTCGAAATCCACGATTAGAATTTTAATGAGCCTCGACTCTTGATCGTTGGATCATATTTCATAAATATTAAGATCTGTATCCTAGTGCTTCTCACGGGTTCCTTCCAAACTTATTTAATTTATTCCGAAATATTTCCGTTCCTTATGTGGCTTCTTGCTTCGGATGACATTTTCCGAGTTCGCTGCTTGAAAACATTGACCATTTCCCAGAAGTCAGTTCATTATTTAGAGTTCTGGTGATACGAGCGACAACTTACGTACACCTCTCATCTGCTCTTTCAAAAACCATTATCTTCAATATCTACGCATCTTTTCATGTCATATAGAACGCCCATAATTTTCGACAAACACACACAGAAATTCGTAACATTGAATTTTGCTTATTTACAAATTAACCAGCTGATCAGGCGGCGTTGCCTGGGATTTTGCGTAGACTAAATCTTGTGTTAGTCAGGAAAAAATAAAACCCTATCTATATTGTAAGATCAAAATTTTTTACTTACTAGTATTTAAAAACATATACACCATTCTAATTTTTCAACTTCATAATAATACAAAACTTGATTGTGTACACCCCATCCTGGCCCGGGTTTTTCTCCGGTTTTCCTTCGGGTAGAGGCGGATTTATCATACAGGTTCTCTAGGCTTTATCTAGGGGCGGGT
>NNCF01128686.1:341962-353132 GCA_002313205.1 Laupala kohalensis
GTATTATAACTCGCAGCTAACTTTTTATCTTATCTAGGAATTTTTGCTGAATTTTTTGAATCCGCCTCTGCCTTAGGGCCCTTGATCGGAATTGATGGGATGGTCCCTTGCTTGCTTCCGGAGAGTAAATTAGTTTTTTTCCCTCCACGTGGTCATACACAGTTTGTACTGTTTTTTGACAATAAATTTATTTATTATTATTACACTACACCATCTCGTGGGAACCGTGACGGTCGAAGTTTCGCTTCCGAGGCATCGTGACGCAACTGCACTATTTCATTAAAATTCTTGAAAAATCTAAACTATTGGACGAAGTTTTAAGATAGAAAGATATTTGTTAAATCCACAAAACACATAATATATTAAATTTGATGATGATGATTGAATTTATTCTTCTTAAATTGAAGTTCTCGTTTTTTAATACTTCTGTTTTTCATCAGTTTTTTATTCGATAATTTAGTTTAATTTTTGTAGATAAACATATGCTGTCTTGAATTTTTTTCTAGAAGTATTTGAGGCGAACAATATTGGAATTCAGAGTTGTCACCTATCTCTAACCGTGTAGATAGCTTAAGGGAATATCTCACATTTCCCCCCCCCCAGATTTTATCGACAATTATTGTCAAAAATCATTTCTATCTTTCTTATGACACATTTTAAAACTATAAGTTAACTTATGTTCATCCTGGACATCTAATGTATCTCCTTGCTAAATTTCATCATGTTTTTTTTTCATCAATTTCGCTTTACGCATTTATATATTAGTATGGATTTGTAACGACGAGGCTGATGAGCAGGGATAGGTTTTTTAGATAAAAAATTCACATGAAAAAAGGAAGAAAAATGGTATTAAAATAAGTCCAAAAAGGTCAAACAAGTACATCAAATCGTCACTCATTAGAAGAAGGGGGAAAATATTCCATTTTTCTTTTATTTTCGAGACTTTGCTCTTTCAGTTGTTTAATAGCTGCAGTCACATGTCCGTGTTTTCTGTAACTAGATAGGCATGTTAATTGCAAGTTGAGGAAACAAATTAAAATTAATTAAACATTTGATACGGATTCGAAATAATATATATATATATATATATATAAATAGAATGAAGCTCGCTCGTCATATCTCTCATAAATGATAAAATAAGCTCTAGAAGATTATTGAAAAGGAATTATGGGTACGCTTGTGGTAAACAGGGATATGTGTTTAAAAGAGGAAGAATAAACGGTGCTGAAAAATTGCCTCTGTGACATCTTTACGAAGAGTTTGAATTTACTCTAATAAAATATGTGTACCTAAAAATCCTAACCCTGCTAATTAGTGTTTGAAGTTATTAGTAAGAACGATATGCGATACAAATATTTGTGACTGATTCTTCAAAAACGATTTCTTTTTCACAGGAATTTTTTATTCCTCATGCATTCTGTTTCGTATTGTAAGTTTCGTAAGATTTAATAGAGGTAAATTTGTATAAAATACTCAGGTTTTCGTAATTCTGTATTGTTTTCCAAGTTGAATTATCATTAAAATTTCTCATTTTATCTTGTAATACACTAAACGGAGCAATTCTTTATGAAAGAAATAATGTATTAAGTTAAAATGATGAAATATAATGTAATTATGTAATGGAAATTTTACAGGGACTCGTGTATTTTTAAAATCTTGTTGAGGATTAACAAGCAGTACGAGATACGTCAAATCAAATCTACAACTTCAAACGTAAAAGCACTTTATGCTCGCTCGTAGAAATCCATCTGTCGAAAAGAGCTATGAAATTACGTTTTCTTCTTATTGTATTTTTGTTTTATTTTGGATTGTTACATTTATTACATTGTTTTACATTGATGTTAAATTCTTGTTAGGGTACAATTCCTTCAAAATAAGAGAGTTTCTGGTGTTATCCACATAGATGACTAGTGAAGAAGACCTCTACGATACAAACTAAATTGGTGTGATATTAATAATATTTAATTTTTATCCAAGCTTTATCTTAATTATGCTTGATTTGAAATATTTTAAGAATTTAACTTAATGTTAACAAAAATCTGGTCAGTAAATTATTTCCAACAAGAGGCATAATAATATTTGATGAGCTCTCTCTCTATACACATTCATTGTGCATTAGACAACCATCTTTTCTTGATCACTGTATTAATCATTTTTGGTATTAAAAAATTAATACAAAGCTTGTAATTATTTTAGTACTTTTATTATCCCATAAAACCATTCAAAAATTTCATTTTCAATTTCATTTCTTTTAATGTTTCTATTTTCCAACATAGTGCAGTTGAAGGTCATCTTTATTACTTGCCGTAGTAATTTCACATTTGATGGCCCATCATCGAGTGTTTTACTTCTCCAGGTCATAAGGTATCGACCTGTACACATTATCTGAATTTGCACTTTCCTCATAAAATACCAAATTTCGAATCCAAAATGGTGCATCGATGACATTTTTACGGGCCCCAGTACGATACCGTGCCACCGTCCCTGAATAAGTGGACAATTCTCCCCAACCCTCCGTCTTTTATTAAAGAAATGATGGAGGTCCAGATGCGAAAGAGGGAAAGGATGTCGTAGGGGAATGTTAAAGAAGAGAAGGATAAAGAGGAGAGAGAGAGACAGAAAACGATTGTCTTATCCCTTTCTCTACCCTGACGTCTGCTGCATTATTAAGAAGCCCATGTATATGTGGTATTCGGAGCTATAGTTCTGAACGTCTATTATAGAAGCAGGCAGTACTTTATGGGCATTTATTGTCGGGTGGCAATCTAATTCACTGTCTGGATACCGGAGGGTTACGAAGTTCCTGTCGCACTCCCGCATTATCCTTGGCGTTAATGGGCAAGTATTAACGGCGCATCTTAAGGTCATTTTCGCTTCTTATTTACGTGCAATTATAGCAGGCGTGCTCGCTCGCTCCAAGCTAAGATACCAAATTGCGTCATATCTTTTCCGAAACTGTCCCAGACGTTTGGAGGTCATAAAATGGCTTGTCTTGGAGTGCTGGATGGAAGAAAATTCTCGAGCGAATTTTGGCTGATACAGCGTATTGATGGTTATGACTCAATTTTCTTAGACTCTTTTGATACTGAATGAGATTAAATATAACAAAATGGAGTGGCAATAAAATTGCCTTCACATCTTAAACTGCTTTCGGAAGCTTTGAAAGTAGATATCATGACTTTATTCGTTAGACACAGCATTGAAACTTTTGACTCGAATTTTCTAAGTTACAAGACGTAAAAGTACTTCATATCCAAATGATTAATTTCCGGTTCATTCCAGTTTATTTGTCTTATTGAAATAATAATAATAATAAATTCATTGTCAAAAACATTTACAATTTGCATATGACCACGTGGAAGACAAGGAATGAATTTACTTTCCCGAAGCAAGCAATGAACCATTCCATCAATTCCGGTCAAGGGCCCTAAAGCAGGGGTGGATTTGAAATTTCAACACGCCCCTATGATAAGAATAAAAGTAGTTCAGTACGTGTTGTAATATAACAGAATACCAACAACTTTGTATTTAGTAAAACACAAAACATTTATTTTACAAGTCATATGTGATTAACTCAACCATGAAAACTGAACTCAAAAAAAGCATTTCTAATTTCATATAGATTATTTATCGTCTTATTCGGGAAATATTCTCGATCCTCCCTTACTAAAAGGTAAAATATATATTATGAAAGGTGTTTTATATGAGAAAAAAATATGAAATTTCCTGTTATCACTACCCGGCTTGAGTATTCCTACTTGTAGCTCTGTTAGAGCACACTAACTCGTTATCAGTACACATAGCCATTCCACCGCGAGTATAAAACACACACTAACGTTCTCATATGGTAAAATATCCGATGATAAATACCTGAATTGTTCAAATTTCTCGAACTTCAATGATACCAATGAATAGTTTTTTTTATCGTTTTTCGGGTGACTCTGAATGATTTTTTTCTCCAGACTTATATTAAGTGTAAACAAACTTATTTTGGACCAATTTAACATTATGGTAGAATCCTTACCTTTGTCTGTTCTGCCTCCTCCTTCGTATTTAAACAGTTTTTCTTAAAGCGGAATCTCCGGGACTAAGAAACCTAACATCGCCTACTGTGGTCGAATTGAAATTATCGTACGCTAAAGTAATAACACAACCGGGGAGAACAAAATAATGCGGAACAATTTTTAATTTTAATTATCGTGAAGAGCAGCGAATAAAACGTTTTTCTTCGGAATCGCAATAATATCTGTAGTAATATGGCATAAGAATTTTTTTCGAACGTCGTTTCTACCAAAATGTTATATTTTACCCTTATTTTCTTCCAACAAAAATGAATTCACTCACTCTAGCTTAATTTAAAAAGAAAAATAAAGGATTTGACCGCAGAACCGTTTCCCGCGACGCCGCCGCCGTTTTATCCATATTCTCTGCGAAGGTAGAAGGGGTAGGTGATGAGACAAGGGAGGAGATGAGGCCACCTCTTCATACTTCGCTCTCAAGTGTCAGGAATGCAATATCTCTGTCTTCACTTCGTGGAGGACGGCGCCGCCCACCGACGAAAGCACTGGAGATACGACACTGTGTTCACTCCATTGCTCATATCTAAGAACTGTGTCATATTTCGCTAACTAACTTCTATCAGGGTATGTCTTCGTAACTAGAGAGGTATTGATTTTTGACCGACCTCAGGTCAGGGGTGTCTTCAGGAAATAAATTAATTGAGGGATGGGGTCACTTCAAAACTGCATTTGATAACACAATACCTATTTCATAAGTTGTATTAAAAAATAGTTTGTCAGCTCATAAACTGAATATAAATTAAATGTTATTAATTCGTACCAAGTAAGGATATACTTCAATTAACAGTGCTAAAATAAAAAAGTCACAACCTATTGTAGTGTTTTATGCAATTTCTACCACTTTCTGGTCTGATAGACGAAATAGAGAAAAGTTCATTGAAAAATGTTTTGAGTTTCTTTATACACTTCTAATTAACCTAACTCACATAAATGTATGAATAATAGAAATATAATATTATTTAGAGTATTCTCTTGATTATTGTTTATACTCATTGTTCAATCTCTGCTTTCTATAAATGTTAAAATACGTAATTATGATAGGAAATGTTTAGAACACGTGTCTTCACAAAAAGGAAAATTAAACATATGAGTCTAAACCCTTGGGGGGAAAATAAGTTTCCTTTTTTTTGGAGGGGCCATGGTCCCTGCAACAAACGGCCAGGTACCGCCTCTACCTGAAATGTATCTTGTTAAGGCGTAATTGTAGGTAATTGAATAAATAAATAACTTTTACTACAAATAAAAAAAATTGCTAACGTACAGATAAAAATTGTATGCTATACATGGAGGACTATTGCCTACTTCATCTCCGAAATAAGCAAAGGAACATTCAGTCTCCGATTTATGACCTCACCTGAAAACCGACATGAAAATGCATTGAAATAGCTAAGTATTGTTCAAAACAGAAAATTAATGTTGTGGTAAATTACAATCATCGCATGATAATAGTTGAGATGCGATTTTAATGTTTTAGAAATTTTGAAGTTAATTTTATTTCGATTTTACATTTCTTAATTTCACATGGGAAATGTTCAATGAGCCATCCTACAATTCCAATGAAAACCGAATTTGGAAATAGATTCGTTTTTACTTTTTTCTATGAAAATATTGAAGAATCGAAAATCCGATATATAAAATTACAACACATATATTATATTAAGAAACAGTTTTAGATTTAAGGGGGAGTAACATTTTATATTATATGTATAGAAAACAAATAATGTTTCAAATTCACTTTATACAGAGGAACATCCATATCTTAAGCTCTTACTCAATATTTTGTGAAACGAATATAATTCCGTACTTGGAGTGCAAGTTTAAAAAGGGCAATATAATCCGTCTTATCATTTCCATTGCAACGGGATTTGGATTAGACGTGTCAATTCTTTCATTGGTATAAATGAAAGTTTGCAAGAAAATTAGCGATCTGGTTAAGGAACATTTTTGGAGAATAATTTCTTCCAGTAATTTTGGAACTGAGTTTATCGATGAAATTTAAGAATGTAGTCAGTTCTAATCTTCATGAAATATGTACGTTCGTTGTAGCTATTCGTACCTTTCAAAAATATTTTACCATTAAGGAAAATAATAATTGTTTAGATGGGCAATTGCTCGCAGCTCAAAGTCATTCAATCGTCTACTGTGGATCGTGGTTTGAAAAAAGATAAGTGGAGAAACGTATAAAATTTCTTTACTTATTACCTATGATTTCAATTAATATCTTATTGGTATAAAATTTATTTCGTTGGCAATTTTAAATAAATGACTTAATGCTCACCAAATGAGAACCTGTACGTAATTGTGACAATCTCTTATGTAAAATGTTGTCTGTAAATCAAAATTATAAAAATGATATTTCGTAATAACCATTTCTGTTCAAAACGGAAAATATATTTTTGTTTAGTTGCGAAATGATTTGATGCTTTCAATTATGAGGAATATCCACGACAATAGTTCTTTTAGAGATAGTTTAATATCATGTTCTGTTGCTACGTTAATGTTTCTTGTTACGACATGTTCATGCCTGACGATGACTCCAAGCGAGAGTCGAGACGTTTGTGTAGTAGTAAACCACAATTAAAATATGTTGTGAAAAGGTAGTAAGTGAAAATTTATTTATCTATCTTGATATGTTAATATATCACATTTAATGTAGTATTTTTTTTATTTTTAGGTTTAGTCCTCCGTGCTATTTTCCCTTGCCACTGTGATCAGTTCATCTCTGAGTCCAGCAGTCCTTCACCTCACCCTCTATCTGCTCGTCACCGTCACATTTCTCCAACCCTTTCACCCCTCCTTCTCACCCCCTCGCCACCACTTCATTTCCATGGAAGCAACCACCCCTTCGCCGAAGCGACGCCATACAGAACGTGCATAGGAAATAATGACATATTTATATGTGTGTCAGAGGAGAGGGACCGGGTTTTATACGACTGCAAATATGCCCATCCTAGTTAGAAAGGAATCCAAAGTATTAGACCCCCTTATTATATTTTTCCGTATTTCCGACGTTTGTCCCTCTCCATCCAGCAGTTCGTTCCCGTCTCAATGGCGTAGACAGGGCCATGCGTCAGTTTACATCCCGGTTGTGACGGCTATGAGAAATCTCACGTTCGACACTCCACTTATAAATGACAAGTCTACATTCTTATATACATATCAATCTAATTCTATTCTTAGAATGATAGAATCAATTTACATAATAACTCGGAAACTAAAGTCCACCGTAACGTTAATGTACAGTCACTTCTATTATGCACGGAAGTTTTGATAGTACCCTATATATTGATATATTCAGATACTTCGTATGAATATTTTTTCTGCGTTAATATTTCCTCCGCTATCAAATGCTGCCAACATTAAAACCCTTTGAAATTTAAAGCGTACCATCTCAAACACGCATAATTCCTCGGACGGCGGATGGTGTAGATCCAAAACTAAACATACGCTCGAATTTTAACTTGCGCATCTATTTCAGTAATTAGGGGATTGCATTGTTGATATCGTCAAATATCATTGGCTGGTTAATTTTTCCGCTTCCGAAGTTTTATGGAATTCGATTTCAGGAGAATAACCTTGCCGATAATGTAAATAGATGAAAATCGTTTTCTTGAATTATTTTAGAAAATGAAACCATTTTAGAGAATGAAATCATTTTAAAACGCTTTTTTTATCGCAAAATATAATAAAAAACGTTGGAACCACTCGAAAGACTATTCCAGGTATATACGTGCTTACAATGTTTGTTTGCTTCACGGATACATTCAATTCTTGATTGTCTTTGAAACGTATACTGGAACTCCTTTATTTTGAGAAATGACTCTTGAATTTCTCCTACCTCAAACAACTTGGATGCAGAAAAGAAACGGACGTCCGACTGGCTCCTCACGTTTCCGCCATTTCTGCGGAAGCTTCATTCCAACGAAGAGGGCCCCGAGTCGGACCGTCGGCAATAAAATTTATTCCTCGAGGCAAATTTTCTTCTTCCTTTATTTATTAAGTCGTAAACTATTTATTCGTCTAATTTTAAGTCTTAGTGGCAGAGGCGAAGTTGGAAGCTACCCTGGTGGCAGCGATGAGAACGGAGACTGGAGTAAAGGAAGGCAGTAACGGTGGAGGTGAAAAGGATGTAGTGACTGAGGGATGGAGAAATTGAAAGATGTAAGGATGAAGGATGATGTTGGCTTCTTGGCATTCACCTGAGATACTTAAGCTGATGAAACCAAAATTTATGTGTTGTGGAAGAAAGGAAATGTACATTTTAATAAAAGATTTGTAATCAGATATGCCTGATATATTATGTTTGATGTGAGGTGCGTTATAGCTGGAGATATCGCAGAATGAAGCGTAGGAATGGATGGAGATATCGCAGAAAATTGATCTAATGTTCATCATCTTTTGATGAGCAGGGAACTATCACAATCGCCCGAAAAATGGTTCAAAAACTCTTCAGATATTTGTAAAGTGAGGTCTCGAATACTATTTCCAAACCTACCATTCAGGATCGCGCTGAAATGTTAAATTCGCCTCTGCCGTAATCCCCTGATCGGAATTGATGGCATGGTCCCTTGTTTGCTTCCGGAGAATAAATTAGTTTATTGTCCTCCACGTGATTTTGGCAACAAACGTATTATTTATACTTTAATGTCAGCAGTGGTCTAGTGTCTGTGTCTCCGCTCCTCGGCTCCGTTGTGGTAGTGCGTGGGTTCAAACCATGCTTTACCGGATTAGATGAGGTATTCAGGTAGGGTTTCCCCCACCTACTCAAGACAAAGGTCGATACGGTATCATAAGTTCCCCGTCAACCCAACATCTCTCCATCCCAATTCCCTCCCAAGTCACGGTTAGATTGAAGAATTAAATTAACAAATAATTCATGTCATATTCGTCTGAACGATTTCGATACCTCAATTGACATTTTGTCACTCCATGATACTAACTCAAACCTTCGGATCTCTGAAACTTTATTTTATTTTTCTTAATTATTTTTCTTAATTAATATTCTCTAAATTAAGTATCCATTACCGTTTTCCTAGAGGTTATTTATATGAGAGTTGAACTAGAATGATCAAAATTTCCTAAGAAATCGAGAGCGTAAAATTCTTAAGAACATCCAGTTAATGAACGAGAGGTGAGGAAAATCGGAAGAAAATACTAAGAAAATACTACTTGTGGAAAGAATCTGAGGAAAATCAGGAGAAAAGTAGAAAAATTCATATAAAGAACTTGACATGATGACCACCGTCAGGAATTTGTGTTGTTTCTCGCCCATGTGTTGTTTCTATAATTCTGGCAAAGTTAATGAGAATCCAGTACAATTTATTCGGGTTTAATGGTCAGTTGACTGTATGCGCCATAGTTCTTTAGAAATGTTGTATTTGCATCAACTCAATAGGTTCATCACATAGACGTTTAGAAAAAAATCTCCATTGGAATTTATACAGTTGACTAATTCTTTTAGTATTTAAACAAAATAAACCCTCGGGACAATTGTGTACAATTCTCTCACGCATACGTAAATCACAATTACTTCTCGTTTCTAGTGTGGTGTTATGATGTTATTGGCGTATTTGTACTGATTCTCTAACAATTTAAATATAAAAATCTCTAGATTAATATTTTCTTCTTAAGACTATCATATTTCGGCCTGTTAAATGAGTTAAATTGTTGATTTATTTATTTTTTTATTTATAAGATACAATCAACGACCCTTGTTTTAACCATGTCATTGCAGAGTTTCAAGATTTTTTTCTATTTAGATTCACAATTTTTTTTGACAAACTTTAAAATAGAATACAAAAGCTATTTAGCTAACAACCTCAACAAAAAAAAAACTACGGAATTCGGATGTGTTATATCTGAATGGAAGTTAAAGGATTTCGATAATAAACTTTTCGAATCGAGTAACATGAAGATGAAGAGGTCCATGCAAAAAATTTCCCATTACAAAATTTTTATTGTTACTTTACAGTACAGACTGAGAAACGTAAATGACATGGCATTTCAGTGGCTTTGCACCACTAGTTTCCATATTGTTTTCTTCTTTAAATGAATTTCAGTAAGACTTTCTTTCGCGTGGATTTGTAGTTAAATGTAACTTATCACATCACAGCGAATTTTGATCTTGTATATTTTGCATTAAAAGAATTTACGTTTTATATCTTTATGTCACAAAATACTCGGCTTTCCCTTTTACTTCCCCACGTCCTGCGTACGTCCTTCCTGTCGTAGTCTTCTGGTCTTTGTGAATAATGGTCTTCGGTAATGAGTTCTACGAATATTTTGTTTGGTTTTGATCCTCTGGTGCACCGTGGTAGCCAAATTAAACGTGAAAGTACACTCATAGCTTGGCAAAGAAACAGTTTCATGAGTTGCTCGCACGCATCGGGGTGTGGCGTAACGTCTTACAAAGCACAAAAGTAATCCCGGAGGGTGAAATGACTTCTATATCTCTCAAATCCAACATTACGTAAATTTTATGGACTTTATATGCACATGATTTATTCATATGGATATTTTAAAATGTTTGCAAAGATAAGTGAAAAAATAATAACTTCAACATCGCAAAAGAAATATCTGCAATAAATATGAAATATGAGTTCCTGCTTGAGATCATACTTAGATAAAACTGTCTCTCCAATGTGACCTCATAAAAAAGGTTTTATATCATAGAACACGATATTTTCACTCCGCGTTAGTAATTCACTTAAGTATAATGGTATTACCTTCAGTTCGATCCGATAAACCGAACGATTTCGTGATTTGCGCGTGTTTCGCCGAATCTCACGACAAAATCGGTTTTAAGTTGGTAGCTTCGCGTGGTAGTACATATATAACGAACGAGACGCTGTTTTCGCATATTTGGAGCGAGAAGTATGGGATATCACCGTGATGGCAGTAACTGGAAAAGGCATGGTTAGGGAACGACAAACGTGGTGATATTTCGCCGCGAGATATAAGAATATGAAATTACACTTCCGACTTTTTTGGTGGACCATTTTTTTATTATGCGCCACAACGTTTTAGCAGTTGATCACTGCCATCGTCAGGTGAACGTATAAACAAATGTGTTTGATTTATCTTGATAACAA
>NNCF01128686.1:353874-365883 GCA_002313205.1 Laupala kohalensis
TATTAATTTGCTCATACTGAATGCAATATGCTTTACATCTATTGTGTCTCTTGTACCTGTTTTAATTTTTATGGCAATTTTCAAACGATAAGTATTAATTATTTGAAATGGCGAAATTACAGATAAATTATGTTAAATGAAAATAGGAGACGGGACCGGAACATTGAGCTTAGCGCGCTCATGCGCTTACCAACTGCGCCATCCCGTTCACCTCCCGGGTCCGTCTTCCATTTTCATTCAACTTGCGAGATCCAAAGACCTAAATTATCTGTTACCTGGCGGTGAGGTTTGTATGCGGCCAAATTACGTTTATCTTACGCAATTGACATAGTCTAGAGAATTTTCTAACAAAAACATTCACAATTTTTTTTTTCTCGTCGGCAAGAACTCATTGCTACATTCACAAAACTACTCGTAAGTTACAACTTTATAACGATGTGTGTAAGTGAAAAATATAAAGCTACACAAAATTAACAGAAAGCCTCAAGACAAAACGTTGGTTGCCGGAACACTCCCCACATGTGACATTTTCCACATAATTACAATCCTCAACATGAGTGAGATTATGTTGTAAGCAAGTTTAAAATTTTCGAGTAAACACAATAAACAAATTACTCCAGGAACTATTAATAATTAGTTAATACGAGTATAAAGTAGTACCTGAAAAAATAGTATTATAATATCACCACAAATAATTGCTAAATCGTAAAAATCTATCGTTTTGGAGACATGAAGAATTGAACATGAGATTAACACGGAAGGAAGTGTGCTGAATTGGCCATTTTTACTTTCCAATTATACAATGTGTATGAAGAAAGTATAGTAATTGTTTTAAAATAATTCGGGATCTCTTCAAATATATACGAATTGGTTCCAGGAGAGTCTATTTTCAAATTTTATTTCGATGATGTCCTATATCCTATGAGCGTATGTGTGAAGAATTTTGTTTATCCCATAACTCATTAACAAATAAATGAATTCAAACCGAAGTAGAACATTGACTTTGAATGCTTTGAGAATGGAAGCTTATTTCTGGACAGCTCATTTCAACTTTAATTACACACCGCACACTCCACTTCCGGTTTATTAAAAATCATTTTAAAAAATGAATATAAACATTTTTATTGTTCATTAAATTGTGCGTAAATTGCTAAACAGCATTTCTGAACGTCACACTGTCTTCGAGATACGGCGAAAAGTTATTACGCGAATAAGGCACCTTATTTAGATCAGCTTATGAGGCAAAAGCAAAGAGTTCAGTAGGGAAGATAAAATTTCTCGCTTTCTGTAGTTGAATGAACTGATACGAAATAAGACCGAAAACGTTTTATGGTCGTGGCGATACGTATAAAAGTATGTTATTTTTTAACTATGCCTATTATATTTTTTAAAATATTTGAATAAATAATTTGTTTACAGACTTAGTTTTATTGCCACGTATGTTGTTTATTACTTTGATCTTTTTTTGAAGAATTATTATTGGAAAGTTGAGAAGGACGCTCTCCAAATTTTTTTCTTTGTTGGCTCCCCAGACCCTGGCCTACAAGCGGCCGCCTCATTAATACTATTATTATTAATATCAAGGGCGACCCGTGGCGAAGTGCCTAACGCACTCGCCTTCTACCACTGGGGACGTCGGTTCAAACGCAGTTCGATCCAAGTAGAATCCGAGGTGGTGGACGGAGCGGTGTTCGCGGCTGGTTTTCTCGGGGTGTCTCCCGTTTCCCCTGCCTATCATTCCACCACAACATTCACTAATAATCATTCACCCCCATTTCATTCATAATCACCGCTTCAGAGGAGGTGCGGTAGGAAGGGCATCCGGCACCCGAGTATTCCCTATTCCCCAGCCAAATCCAAAAAACGAAGCATCATATATCCATCCCCATTCGCCGACCCCACATTAAGTGGGAAAAAGGCTTAAGTGAAGAATTATTATTAATATCAAATTTGAAGATATGTTAATAATTACGATTTATTAGCAATATTTCCCAGTAATTTAAAGATTTGTTCATAGCATGTTTTATATAATGACTTTTTTGTATTAAGTTAAATATAAATTTGTTTATGTTATGCAGATGTTATTACAAGTAGCTATCTGTTTTTATTATTATCCTAGAGTGGTGCACGCCATAATTTTTCTTAGAACTCAAAAGTGTGAACCCGCCACTACCATAGCACCCATGATCGGATTGACGGGATGATCGGTTTCTTGCTTCCGAGGAGTAAATTAATTTATTCTCCTCCAGATGGTTACATGCAACTTGTAACTGCTTGATGAATAATAAATTTATTATTTAGCATAATTTTCATTCCATGGATTTTATTGACGTCTATTGATCCGTGAATAACGTCACGTATGATCGAATGACATTCGTTAACGAATCATCGAGCGATCAGTAGCTGCGCGTCGGACGAAAAGCTACGAACTAGCCACGATTCGAAGTCAATTTTAATTTTAAAACATTTAACAGATATCGTAGATATAAACCTACGATCTTTCTAAAAAGGGATATTTTAGAAGGAAGATTTTGCGATGGGGTGTTTTATATGGTAGACATTTTTGAGAAGAAACCCTAAAAATAATTGCCAGTTATTGGTATTATAGGTTGCGTCATCTATTACTGCATCAACCTGGCCGTTTCCCAGAGCATCTTCAACACCCTCCGTTAATGTCGATGGTGCTTCCACCTCCATACAACGTTACTTCGCGCGTCGTACAGCTATAGTAAATACTTAACAATATAATGAACAGGAGAGCACAGTATTGGATACAAATTGCAATGGCCTTAGTATCTACTAAGAACGTCGCTCGGCGTGTTAATTAAATTTTATGTCTCTTTCCTCAGCAGGAACTTAGTGTTGTGTTGGCTCTGGGCGGACGTTGTTTCGGAAAATTCACAGTAGGATGAAATAATACTTGAATTCGGGTCATATAAAAAACTGAATTGTTTCATTTTATTCAGTCAGTCTTTAAATATTATAAACGTTAGATTCTTTCTTTTTTTTATCCAACACTTAAAGTTGTCTTTTGATTTAACCCTTCTACAGTATTTCCCATTTTCAAGAGAATTAAAATAAAATAATTTGAAAATAAGTATTAAAAATTCTTTAATGAAAGAACTGTAATATTAACAAATTATAATTTCCGTTAAAAATATATTATTAGCCGGTTGACTATTTTCTGATGATCCAACTCAGAAAACAAATTTTAAATTAGCTAACGTAAATATAATCATGATCAGTTCGTTGCAATAAATTAGTCTTGCTTTGATTATAAGTAAATAACATTTTATTACAAAGTTTTTAAATAGTCACGGGAAAATAGTACGGTACTTAATGATTGTTAAGTTATTCGCCAGAGAATTCAACCGGAAATTTCCAGTGGTATTGGAATAAGTTAAAAATCTAAACACCTTTTTCTCCGGTTTACTTGAATAATTTCATTGATACTTTTTTGTTGAAGATTTCCTCCAAATTTAAGTCAATATATTATTTCGTTTTTGAATTCAAAGTAAAATTTCTTTAAACAATTGAAGTTATAAAATAAATTCTTTAAAGTAGTTATGATATCTTCCTGATCCCTTGGATTATTTTGTCTCATGGATTTGTCCATTTCCCCCAACCGTGAGACCACTGTAAAGACTCTCCGTCATCCGACATGTTCGAAAATACTCCGAGATAATCGCGTCGCAACATTTTAGAGTGGAATGTATAACACGCTTCGCGCTTAGGAAATAACACGATACAATAATAGTCTTAAACGAGAATATTGATCTTGAGGGCGTGTAGCTACTGCGAATGGCCTCGATTTGAGATGTAAAACAGGAGACGGCGGAGTGCGCACTGTTGTAACGGCTGCACAATTTGTTGCCGTGTTGCCGAGACTTGATTGGCCCATTTCTCTTTCGCGTTCGGATTTCACGAGATCTCGTAAAATGCGAGCGCTGTGCGCTTTGCTTCTCATCGAGACGCGGCGCTGCTGTTTTGCTGACATTCGTTTGTTTCTGTGAAATGAGCATCGAGTCGTTATTCGGATACATACGATCAAGGAGACTATGTGTACAGGAGTGGAAGCTTCTAGGGTTCGACATGTACGAAAAACGTCATCAGTTGGGAAGTGCAAACCAGAGTGAGTCTACAGAGCGTGTGGCCGAAGCGTGTTCAGGTTTCCGCCATTTTACCGTCAAGTTGGAGCGAATGCAATTCAATTTATATGAATTTGTAAATATTTTTTAATAAATTTGTGTCGAAATACTTTCGCATGTATTTCAAATCAAACTACACATAACAAATTAATCTTTTTCGAAAGAGAATCTTCATACGTATATTTCAATTACGTGTCAATTTGACGGAAAAATGGCGGCATTCGGTGATCGGTTACATTCTTAATATACTCCATCTGGTGCACACCCGCCATTAGAACCGTCAATGTCAGCTGTGAGTATTTCGGGGTATATATTGTCCTTCCTCGGAGATTTCCCATTCTTTATAGATTTCATGGTTGCTTTAACTTCGCTTTGACAAGGGATGCTGTACTGATATCTGATTCTATCAGCTGAGAATTTGGCTCAGAGCTATCATTTCCGTCAACTATTGCAACCGATCCGTTCAGCAAGTCTTGATAAAATTCTGTTCATCTGGTCGTCTTCTCCTGTGAGCAGTGTACCCTCTTTGCTTTTTACTGGATAGATGAACTGTTTTGTTCCGCCAGTCAGTAACCGCGTTATTCGATAAAGCTCCTTTACGTCTCTTTTACCTGCTGTCACCTCAGCCTGTTCTGCTACATCATTCACCCATTTCCGCTTATCTCTCCTTGCACTTATTTTAATAGATGTGTTTATTGAGTTATACTCTAAAGTTACTTTTCCCTTCTGACTTGTTTTTACTTCAGAACTTGTCTTTGCTCGATGAGATGTACATCTAGGAGATATTTTCTTCATGCTTTCTTAATAGCAAGGTGGTCTATCTGATTTTCGATACTTTGATCAGGAAAGACCTAGGTTACATTGTGAAATAATTTGTGCGGAAATAATGTTCTTCCTATGATTAGATCTTGATCAGCACACAAATTAATTAGTATTTCTTCATATTCATACTTTTGCCCCACTCCATGGGGACTTATCCCCTGTTGAATCCCACGATTGTCACGACCCATCTTGACATTTAAGTCTCACATCACAATAACAATATCTCGTTTCCTAACCTTGTTGATTGTGTCTTTTAGTTTCACATAAAAATCAGTTTTGCTCTCTAGGTCACTTGTTTCAGTAGGGGCATAACACAGTATTAAAAGAACGTTCCTTAATTTTGATCTGAACTTGGCTGATATGATTCGGTCAGAAACAGGATGCCACTCCATGATACTTCTATGGAAGACGTTTGTTAACAGAATCCCAAAGCCATTTCTTCTATTCTCAACTTCTAATACTCTACAATAAAGAAGAGAAAAGCTCCGCTCTTAGTAGTCAGAGAACCGAAACCTTCCCATTTAATTTCATTACGTCCGAGTATGTCAAGTTTAAAACGTTCCATTTCTTCTAGTACCTGCTTGAGTTTACCAGATTCATACATAGTTCTTGTGTTCCAATATCCAATCTCCATTACCGTTTTCATGGCAAAAGTTGTCCTCATATCTGTCCGGCTACTTCTCACACTAGTTTCTGTAATCAGTGTAAATTTCCAGAGAGAGGAGGTGATTGGTCAAGTCTCTCCTAGTGCCGTGAAGGGGCTGCCTCCTCAAGGCCTGGGCACAGGCCCGCATGCGTTGCTGTAATGCACGCTAGCCAAAACATATCCTCCCGGTGTAAATTTGGTACGATAAACCCGCCAATTCTCAGTCGTCATTTCCTCGTTCGTGATAACACGGCCCACCGCGTGAAGGTATATAGCTCCTTGGTTAGACTAATAAGTTGACGTTACGGGGTTGTTAGTATGCTCCTGTCCTGTACGTATTAGATTTCGTACTCCAATAACATATTATGAATTTTTTTCGTAAAATATATTAATACAGGTAAATTACTTTTGGTAGTTTGAATTATGTCACTTTTTGTTTCCTAGTTGTATTTGTTTGTCTATACAAAGAATTATTCACACTACATTCGCGTGGCATTTTTTTAAATTTACACAGAACTGTAAAAACTCTTTAACCGGAAGTGGTTAAACTTTATTGTAATGAAAATTTAAATGTAAGTAAACAGTTATAATCAAGGAGACTAGATAGTCTTCTTGGTTACAATACACTTATATGATTGAGGGAATCGGATTTTTGAAACTGGTTGAATATTTTATACCACTTGAATTATTGAATTGTATATTTTAAATCACTTACTTGAATTACACTTCCTGACTACGCTTTTTGTACATAACTCCTTTCCAGACATATTTTCCTCCTGTATACAGTCTCCTTGCTTACGATTCCAAATAACTATGAACATGTGTATACGAGCGGAAAGAAAAATAAAACGCCAATATACTTGGTTATGATCAGTGCTGTAGCGGAAAATAAGATTGATTCTAGGTATATCAGTTACTCGGTTGGCAGGTCGATGAAGTTATGAAGGTGTTTACTGAGACACTTATCGATGTTTGTGGAGCTATATTGCCGTTTACGACTTCTTACGTACCTCAGACAGGTCGTAAATCATATATTTCTACATTTTCATACTTATTGCGATTCATAATATATGTTCGTTTCATGCCTTTCTTGACTTAAACATTAAATTCCAAAATTAAATTTATTTGTAAGTCGAAAACATTTTTAAGTCATAGCACCACACTTTCGAGTTAAAGTATAATTGCAACCTTTGTCTCTCTCGTGTTGAATTTCTTCTTATTCCTGAAAGTATGATGTTCCTATGGTTGTCTGGATTTATGTGTCTTATGCTACTCCTACAGTATTTACCTCATGAATAAAGGTGCTACAGAGCGAAATTTAGGTATTCATTTATGTGCAGTGTCCTTGTAGAAAATAAACAGTTGCTAAATATTTAAAGACCTTTGTGTCAATTTTTCCTCTCAATCGTTAGTTCTCAGTATACAAATTAATGTATAAAAAAGTAATATTAAAAATGAAAATTTACGACACCGAATTGCGAGATTTTGACGTAAATTTTCGTTTTGGGTTCGTCGATTCGATAAAATGCCAAAGAAAGTAATTGGCTTCGATTTAGATTGCAGTTGCAGTTAGATGGTGTTGTTCATAATCATCCACCAAAGAATAGACCTTAGAAAGTTTTGCAATTTGTTTGAACCACCGCCGACAGTCATGATGATTGTAAATTTCCACCGCTCATTGAATTATTAACTACGAATAGGACTACTGCGTAAGTTAACTGCTCGTATGGCATTTGTGTCGGACTATTTTTATGTGATATGTGTGTACAATTACTTTAGAAAGATGTGGATAGGGTATGGACATGAAGGAGAATATATATTGTGTAATGTAATAACTAGTAAAAATTGTTTTCTTTGGTACTAATATTATTTTGTTTAAATACCTCTATTGATCAGTTTATGAAGATGTTCGTGAACTGATACAAATATAAGGTATTCTGATACATTACGTGTTCGTCATTTTATAGTGAAATCTGGGAAATTCATTTGAGAAATATATGTGCGATGGTGTTAATACACCTATTTTAATTATTGGAATAAAAAGCTGTTATGTGTAAGAGACTCATGATTCTCTCCAAATGGTTCTTATTCTTGAAACTGTTTTCACCGCTTAAGTAGTATAAATATTATTCATGTCTTATCATATTTGCATTCTGCTTCAGAATATCAGAATCTGCATTAACATATGTAAAGCAGTTCTTTGGAAACAATGTAGAAAAACGTTGTACTGAAACGAGTTAGGTTTCTATTTTCCAAACGATGGTGGAATACAAAGCCAGTGTTATTTCGTATTCCGTAAATCTGTAGTGGTGGAACGTAGTACTCAGTTTAGGTTCCATAAAACATACTTAAACGAATGATTAAATTGTTTACTAAAATAGTTTCCAGCAGACGTAATAAAACCTCGAGGTGATTTTGGGAGACAACAATTTTTAAAACCAACGTTGTTCATTTTGTAAACAATATTTCCATGAAAGCAATAAAGTACGTGGACGAATTTATAACTCAGACAGAAAACTTATTAAATTAGAATATTCCATAATATTGTTTCGATGGCATGGTCGTCATCATCAGTGAATATCTGAAGGTAAAACATTTCTGGCAGGTTAATGCTAAGCACTCGAAAACATTCAGTTTCAATTAAATGTGTTATCATGATTACATCAGAAAATTTCAATAACTTATTTAGAATGGTAATAATTACTCACCTTATTAATAACAGGATACTAGTTTTCTTGATATCTTACATGTACTATCGATTAATCTCAGTCTTCTTTTTTGACGAATTCAAACGTTTTAAAATTGAAGTTAACATGCAAGATTTCGTGAAATTATTAATGTTATTAATACGTAACGTGAAGATTTTTTTTCATCCATATGTTTATTCAAAAAATACGTACGTGTTCATTATTTGGGGTTTTTACACAGAATTAATTAGTAAGTTCTAATGGCATCACAATATTCTCCGAAGTACTGTTCACATCATTAGCTTTCTCTGTGCGTAGTGAGTTCGAATTTCTTAATTTGAGATTACGGTGACATCTACGGCTTTCCTCAAGGTTCCCACATAGAAACCCTAAGTTATCTTCTGGGAACTACCAAACATTTCTTGGTAGCAGGACCCTACGACGAGGGTGGGGGATCTTCGGGGTGAAAAATATTCCAGGGGTAGCAGTGTTTTTTGTATTTTAGGTGTGTACTCTTGTGTTTCATGATTTACATAAACATAAAGACAACGGTGGCGCCCGGCCGCGTGGCAGGTCGCAGTTTATGGCAGTGGGCCGCGTAACGTGACTCTGGGGCGGATGGGACGAAGTGAGGCAGGTAAAAGATGGATGCGGCGAGAGCGGAGATTCTTATCAGTATCTAACGTTATAGCAATACCTTCTCAAAAAATCGAATCTTACGATAAGAATATTAATATTCCACTAAACTTGAAAATAAGAGTGAAACAGAAATGAAATTTACCTTGACGTACCCACATCCTTTGATGTAGTACGATATATATATTTTTATTTCATTTTACGTAACTTAGTATTTTAATGTAATTCTCCTGGTTTTTTACCTCTATCAAATTTTAATTTTATTTCTGTGTATCAACATTTTAAAATTTTAATGTTATGGCTTTTTATGGCATGGTTTTTTAGTAATATGACTATTGAAGTATTATTATTTTATTTTTAGTATTATATATTCTATTGTATTTCACTAAAATCAACTAGTGTTAAAATAGCCCAGAAATAAATTTATGCAGATTGAAGTATTTTTTATTTGAGCAGTTAAGGACAATGCAATCCGAAAATTGAGGGAAAGTTTCTTTAAATCTTACTGGTGATTGTGACTATGAAAATAGTAATGACTCTTATAAGACAAGATTAAAAGTTGAATTTTTTCATTGTAGATTCTTCCTGATTATTTCCTTATCTTACTTAAAACTCGTACAATGAGAGACTTTAATTTCTATTGACTAGAAAATAATTTTAAAAAATATTGATTCAAAACTTATACTACATGACTAATATAAGCGCCACCAGAAAATCTTGTGGTGATTTTCTAACTTTTCTTGGCAAAGCATGATCATGTCTATATCCTTGGACACAAATATAAAAACGTTGAAAATGAATAGTTATTCTTTAAAGATTATAAGGTAGTAACAAATATTTTCTCTCTACGTATGAATGTGATATTTTGAAACTTAAATAATTTATCTATGTTAATTGTAATATATAAATGAATTTTATCACAAATATTTTATATTAAAAATTAAATTTTATTTCCTTTCTTTGTTTGTCTACGTCAGTTACCATAGTTCAAGTATAGTGGCACATGAAGAGACTATATTTCGTGGATTACGCGTTTTAATCGATCTTTCGAAATACTAAAATTTCGAACCGGGGTGAAAGAGAATGTTTTCCTAAAACTCAGAGGGAAAATTAGGGTCGCGATAACGGCTTTCGAGATGCTCAAACATGTTTCGTAACGTCTGATAGAATCTGGTCTGTTAAATGGTGGTAGTAACATCGCGAGATGCGCGGTTGAGACGGAAGTCCCAGTGTCACCTAACTCTTCCAATGCTGCCACGTCAAGTCTCCCATTCTTAAGAGTCACCACTTTCCAGGTAGAAAGATCCTTTCTGAGACGTATTTCTCGGTTAATAGGCATACTTCTTTTACCCATAACCATTTACTGCATAAAACAGAACAGTTTTCAATATTGAATGAATTATTTTCTTTTCATCGAAGTATTTACCATTCGTGTGAGGAAGCTATCACCGACTATTTGTTCTAGTAGTGTGATCTGTTCCATCAAAACAAAATATATTAAATGATTCACCTTTAAATAATCGAGTCTAGCTGAAATGACTATAATTATTGTTCAAATACGGAAAGATATATTCCGTTTATATTGATCGAAATAAAGAGAGTAATTAAAGTGGATACATAGTTCTATCTGCATCCCTAATCTACTTATTTTCTGGTTTCCTATAGTGATTTCAACAGAAAGAGGGATGGTCCCTTCTCCAAGTTTTTTTTTCAATTTCTCCACAAATTGAGTGTCTGTGTGAAAAAAAGGGATTTTGTTAATTCATATTTATATTCTACATTTAGCGACACTTTACTATCATCCGTTTATCATAGTTGAATGTAGTAAATTCTGACTTTATCCAGCTGGTGAGTAGAGGATTAAAAATAAATACGAGAAATAATCTGTCAGTTTTTCTTGATTGGTAGACAGTAGAGTACTGTCAAGTAGACAGATCTTGACAGTTGATTACGGATTGATTAGGGATGTTTTCAGAGATGCTTCGGGTAATCAAAAATCACTTTAAATATAAATATACACAATACAACCAAATACGTTTGAAGAAAAAGCAACATTGCTTATTTACATGAGCGAGTACCAAGCAGTACGTAGTGAAAAGAGAAAAAACACAATATAAGTTGAACGTGTGTAGAGATGCACAAAGAGTTTTCTATGACACAAAGAAAGTATTAATAAGGTACTTGGGAACTAACTTTAAATCCACCTTTTTCTGTAAATACTGCTTAAATGAAATAAACAACTCGATAAAAGATTTATCATCATTTTATAAATTGAAAATACTAGTTTAAGGTAATATTGACGATATAATTTTCTAGTCAGAGCAATTGTTTTAAAACCTTGTGTTGGACTTCATAAAAGTAGTGTGTTACCGCTCGTTCGATAAATCAGGAGCTGGACGCAAAAATACGTTCTCGAGGATTTTATAAATCTTATAATACATAAATGTTACATACAAATATGTTTATAAAAAGGATAAAACAAATAAAAACTAAACATAAGTTTGAAATATAAAAGTTTTTAACACACGTAATGCAACTTGAAAATCCAGGACCAGGATGGGGCTACAGAATTTATGTACACAACCGTGCAAAGGTTGAGTACAAATAAATTTTAAAATGAATAATAAATACAAACAATATTAGCATACAGGAAAATAGTTTTGAAATTTAATAATTTATTTTGAAAGTTCTAGAGCGGCGGGGTGATGAAAGTAAATTTAAAATGAAATATTTAATATTTAATTTTTAACAGAATAATTTAAAAATAAACATTTGATAAGAAGTAGAAACCGATTTTAACTTAGAAAGATGTGTGATAACATTCCGTCAGGTAAAAATGACGACGACCTGGGAATCGAACCCGGGATTCCTGCTTTGATCGCTGGCGTGGTAACCACTACACACATCCGTTCGCCTTTCACAATTATACACCATTTCCACACAGACCATTGGGGTATAGTTGTGGAAGGTAAACGGGCGGTGTAGTGGTTAATACCCCTGCGATCAAAGCAGGAGTCCCGGGTTCGATTCCCGGTTCGTCGCCATTTTTACCTGACGGAAAGTTATCACA